>CM016729.1:19099480-19137507 GCA_005771605.1 Scutellaria baicalensis | reverse complement strand
CTGTTCTTTGATGCGTCTTTGAGGGGGTGCTTCCAATCGAAGTAAAGTAACAGGTAAATTTGTAACTTCGTGACAACAGACTTCACAAATCGTGTCGCCTTTTCCACTAAACCATTTAATCGAACATTCTCGATGAACGAGTCTGAGTTCCCCTTTACAAAGGCATTCCATCTTGAGTGTATCTGTTTCTTCACAAGTATTGACACATATTCTACAAAGAGCTTCCTCTTCAGAACTTCTTGATCCTCGTGGACAGGAGCCGGCTTATTTGATCTTTATTCCCAGAAGCACAAAGAGAGTGCAAAAATCAGAAATCACTCGAAAAGAAACAATCTTTTCAGGCACAAGTGTCTTAGAAACCATGACAAACGAAGAATAGACAAAGCCCAATCAGATTGAATAAAACCATGTTTATGTAATGGTTTGAAATAGGTGCAACGAGCAATTTAAATAGACAACAAATATAGGCATGCAACATACCAGGATCTGGAGCATGATTTTCACGGGAAGCATAAGACATGATCTTACAATAATAATGCTCGGCGACCTTGAAACCGTACGTCGAGACGTGCTTGCCTGTAACAGGCAGGGAAAAGTCGATTAGAGAATTTCCTAATCGTGAATATGAAAGTTAATTCACGGTATTAAGTATTTAAACATGATAGTTTCTTAATGATAGGATAAGATAGAACATTAACTTGCATTGTCCTATATTGATACATAATTCAAGAGAGAGCCAATCAATTCCATTCCATAGAACCTCAATTTTCATGATCCTAATTGATTTTCAAACCTCAGATGGCATTGATCTACAACAAGATGAACGAAAAAGAGAAATATACTTAAAGAGTTGAGATGCTTGAATTACATGTGATCTTTGTTTTTCACTGAAAGTACGGGACATCGAGGGGCCCGTGGCCAGCGTCACCGGAAGGGAAGTACACATCGGCCAAGGTGTGCGATTCGAAAAAACAGGGCTTTTGAAAGGTGTCTTAAGATCTGTACTTAATAGCGGGCTTCTTTCACTATCTAATGCACCGGTCTTGTTTTTAAAGCTGAACCCTTGAAGAAAACTCGGAGACTGAAGCAACCCCTTGCCAGTTCGGCTGCCAGAAAACCCGTTCGGTCTTGGAAGAGCTAAATCTGAATGCCATATATTTGACTCTTGATTCGTAGCCGTATTTATGATACCAGAATCAGCCTGTGCAATAGAAGAAATCACGGCATCGACAAAAAGCTTTATCTCATTATGTATTCTGGAAAATGAATCTAATCCACATTGGCCATTGCTGCTAAAAAGGGGAAAAAGAAATCGATTTAGCCTTATGATCTACACAAAGCAAGGAGGCAAGGTGGACTAGGCACAAGCAAATAAATGAGAAATACTCATCAATATTAAATCGGGATTTTGAACAGATTCCACCATGGAACATACAATTGAAAGAAAACACCGTTGTTGATCTATCCTCGTACATTTTTCTGCTCCTGATTTCCTTGGCTTTGTTGAGAATGAAGTAAAGTTTTCGAGTTTCACACATCTGACTGATAAATGCTAGACTGACAAGCTTAATCCAACTACTCTTTAATGTACTTAGGAGCCAAAAACATCGAAATTGTATAATTTGATAGAACAAGTATGAACCATCAAATGGCCTAAACTTGTGAGTGGCAAAGACAACTATCAACTCTGCAATCTTTTGAGCAGGACATGGGAGATAAGCACATTAGAGAGCTAGAAGAACCTTCAAACAACGACGCGGAATAATAATGAACATCACATTATGTTTATGCATCACAGAAAAGCAAAGCAAACCATCGACAGATAGATTTCAACTAATTAACCATGAATCTGAGTCTAAACAGCAACATTGTCACAATCCCTCTCTCTAGGCAGCTCTAAAACTTGCTCAAACCATAAAACAGAACAAAATTAGCAGAGAAGATAAATTTTGATTTTTTCTCAACTCTTGCTCATAATATCATATTTCAGCCACAGAGATATATCTTTCTACAATATTTATCACAACAGAACAACAAACTTCAAATCATCAAAAACAAATAAAAAAAACCGAAGATGCAACAGCCCATAAACCTCAATCAAACATCCTATGCTCTGTTGCTACATTATTCACCTCATCATTAGCTCCTCCGTTTTCCATATTCTTGAACAGGATGAACAAAAACTTCCACTCTAAAGTGCCCAAAAAGACTGAATTTTTTCATGAAAAAACGATTTTAAAATGGGGGAGACTGAATTATTTCATGAACAAAACGAGTTTGAGAAATCATCATGAATTCTATCGTCCAAGGTAGGTGGGGTGGCCCACTGCACTGCAGACAGAGAATATGAATGTGCCTTCCAGAATATGACGGTTTGTGGGGTTTGTGCCACTCAAGAATTTTATTTCACTTTTGTCTTCTTATTTTTTAATAAAGATTTTAATCTTGTAATTTTAAAATTATTAATCCACTTTTAGCAAACTAAAAAGGTCAACATATTAGTTTAATTAACCTTTATTTTAATATTATGCAAAAACAAACTTTATTTTTATATATATAATATTTTTTAATTTTAAATTATGCAAAACCCAAATATTCATCATAGAGAAAAAAATATCAAAAAAGAGATTGGAGTAAATAACAATATATGGATGTAACATGTTATAGCAAATTATTATTTATATATACACAATATAATATACTTAAATGTGTACATGTATATCTTTAATCTTTCATATGTTCTTAAACAATCATTTGAAGATATGTTATATTAAGATGATTCAAAATTTCCCTCCATAATTTTATAAATTTGATTAAAAATCTTTTTCTAGGCTTCATCTCAAATTACTATTTTATTGGAGAGTTTAACTAGATAAAATTTTATTTGGTAAATTTTAGAACTAGTAGAATAATTAATGTCATTTTTAAACACAAAAACTTGTGTGAGACAATCTCACGAATAATTTTTGTGAGACAGATCTTTTTTATCCATTAATCCAACTCACTTCCACAAATGTGTATGTGATGTGTAAAATATGGGTTATGGTGCTCCGTCTCATATAAAATGATCCGTGGACGGTCTCACATAAACTTACTATTTTTTTAATCATTGTTACTAGATATTATCAAGGCAAAAACTTGCGTACCCCTGGTGCACGTACCCCCAAAGGTATTATTAGTTTGGTATTAGGTATATATCCATGAGGTATTATTGGTGTATTCATAAGGTATTAGTGGTATATTCTTGAAGGTATTAGTGGTATACTCATAAGGTATTAGTTGCATATTCATAAGGTATTACGTGTAATACATTGCACATAATATGTTGTTAGTGACGGTAATTAATTTAGGTATTACCTTTGTTCCATGTTAAGGTATTACTCATATTACTTACGGTATTACAATAAGTGTTGTGGGGGCACGGTGCCCCCCGTGGCACTCAAGTCCATACTCTATTAGTCAAACACAAAAGTATGTTCGAAATTGTTTGATTAGTAAAATTTTGTATACACCGTCTCTCAGCAGTAACTTTTATCTTGAGACTACCCCATGTTGCCAACCTCAATCTCACAAAAAGGACAAAAGTAGTAAAAGAAAACAAATGAAAAAGATTTATAGGTTGCAACTTGCAACCCTCCAGCAACCGGTTGAAATCTCCACCCACAAGCATCAACGTTGGGTTGGCAATCAAGAAATGACACCATTTGATTTTTTTGATTGGTTCAACTATTTTTATATGGGAAGATAAAAATGTATATTGTAAATATTGTGGATAATATGTATTTAATATATATATATATACTAAATTTGTATTTTTTAATTCTCTATAATAGACATCAATATTGACATATGTTGGAACACATATTAAATTCTTTATTTTCTCTTCTATTTTTATTTTCATTCATTTCTCAATTTCTATCATGATCAAAACAATCCTAATTATTTTCTAAACTCCCAAAATTATCCAAATTCTCAAAATTATCCAAACTTGTATTTTGATTTATTTCTTTTCAATTTCGTATTTCAACTCTTGTAATTGTAATTTCGTTATTATATCTTATTCTAAATGTGTTTTAAATTATTTTCCTTAATATATTTATAGGTTTTAGAATATTAAATTATTTAATGTATTTTTTGTACATTGTAAATATAGTAAATATTGATTAAAAAAATATGTATTAATAAAAAATAAAATAATAATTATTATTTTAGGTTGAGTTGGGTTGTGGATGTGGATATAAAAATATAAACTTAGGTTGAATTGTAGGTTGAATAGGTGACTTTGCGCGCGATTAATATTTATTTTAGGTTGCGTTGCGAACTTGCGATCGCTTCTTGATGTGCGTATACTCCCGTCCTTCCTACCCCACATACAATTTATATGCATTTTTTGGATATGCGCTCCAGTTATGGATCGAAGGCTCTGTCTTCGAGACCTCTCGGTGCGATCGTCTCACCTGCGTTATTTTCTGTTATTCCTCTGTCGCATCGCTTTGGCACCACCCTCCTCCAACCCCATCAGTCTCATCGTTTTTGTTTCGCTTTCCACCAATCTAACGAATTGTACAAGAATGGGCACTAATTAACAAATAATAGATGGTCCATACTAACTGTACTTGGTTTCTCTCTCTTCTTGAATGTGCTCAAATCTGTAGTATAGAGATGTTCTGTGTTTAAATCTCTCCCTCCTCTCTCCATGTGACATTCCGTCTCTCTCTCTCGTGATGTTTAACTTGCTTTCTGTCTCTTTCGAACATTTCTCATGGGCTCCAATAAGGTTGGAGATCTCAATTGGTTAGGTGGATATTCAAAGACTACTTTTATGGAAGTTTTACAAATTCTTCCCAACTATTGGATGCACGTGGAATTATTGCATGATAAAATTCAAAAAAACTTGTGTAAAATAGTCACACAAATAGTTTTCATGAGACACTTTTACCCACTAATCAACTTATTTCCACAAATTTATATATGAATTGTGAAATGTAGATTGTGGGTTGACTCGTCAATACATAAAATGATTGTAAGACGGTCTCACATAAGATTTACTCATGAAAATAAAACCATACCTATGAAATTCCAATTTCTGAAATAAAAAAATGAATTTAGAATATCTGAATCAACGAGGTGTTGCATATAATGTATAAAATTCAAATACTCAAATTAATAATCATTTATATAATACATATACGAACATTAGCTTTTAGGAGCATCTCAAGCAGTGTACACAAAATAATAAATTTTTTGTATTATTTTATATTAAAATTCAAATGATTTATCTCCAATAATATACATTAGTAATAGAGAATATTTCAAAATATTCCATAATATAAAAGAAAATCAAAAAGAAAAATTCCAACGCACAATAAATCTTACTTTTGACACACAAAAGTACGAGGACATAAAAGTATTACCTAACCTATCCAGATTTGATTGACCGAACATTAGATGAGTAGTACCTAACATGTGTTGATGAGATTGTCCCAACATTAGAGGTATTGATCATTAATAAGATAAGAATGGCCATTAATGAGACACAAATTGCAGATGGGCATAATTGGGCTGTTCATCCATTAAAATGTTTGCTATTATCGTTGTGTATGCATCTACAATATTCTTTAAATAATTTACACGTTATACGACCTATACTATTTCTTTTTATAAATAAGTACGACAATGTTGAAAAATTATATTATATACATTATGTATACTTTTAAAAAGTATGTAAGTATAGAACTTACAAATATGAAATATATTTCTTAAGTTAATATTTACATTTTATTTTTAAATAAAAAACATAAATTACAAACCGTGCAACGCACGGGTGAATTACTAGTTGATCATTAATAAGATAAGAATGGCCATTAATGAGACACAAATTGCAGATGGGCATAATTGGGCTGAGAGTACAAGTCAAATGAATATATGGGCCATATGGGCCGCGCACACTGGCCCAATTATAATTGTCACATCTCAAAAGACGCTTTTGGAACAGTAATGCGACTTTAGCGAATTGGTGATTGAGGGTTTTTTGAAGGCCGTCGTTATTGGACTGTAGAAATCGATACAGAAAATAAAGGGGCAATAGAGCGATGAAGTTTTTGAATTGGTACTTGAAGATTGCAGTTGTTTCAGCCATGATCGGAGGTTCAATGGAGCTTTTCATGATCAAAACTGGCTTCTGTGTGAGATTTCTCCTCTCAAAGTGTGTGTTGTTGCACACATTTTATATTTTTCCTTGTTTTTCAAAAAAGGGAATGATACTATTTGTGAATCGGTTGATGATGAAAGCTCGTACAGATTTTGAGCTTGTGTTTCTTTTTTCTGTTGATTTAAATTTGGTGGCGGAAATGTTGGAATTATTGTTTTATCGATGCAGGTGATGTAGTTTTGGGATTGAAATTAGGGCTTGAGAAGAATTAGATGAAAAATTAAGGCTCGGAATTGAGATATATACCCAAATAGAATTGTTGAGCTTGAAGATTTCAATTTATTCACTATAAAGCTTTGATTCTAAGGTTAATGCTCGGATCTAGGATTTGGCTAGGAACTTCGACTTATGGTATGGGCTTGCTGGGTTTTACTCAAGTTTGTTTAGAAAATAAATAAAATCTGAAGCAACTCAGTTTAGTAAATTCGCCTGATATGGAGGTATTGGGAATTGAGTTATGCAAGTTATGGAGGCCATTTATTTTTGCACGAACGCTGGATTCAAGAAGCTCAGTTTATTATGACGATTCATTGTAATTCTGGAGTATTCTTTGTTGAATTAGATTATTAAAAATTATGAAGAGTGGGATTACCAATGTGAGTGATCTAATGTCCTCAAAGGGATCTTTTTAGTTTTAGATTATTTTGCAGATTTTAATGTTTCCGTTTGAACTTTAGATTTCCATGTTTCAACATGAAAGTACTAGATTGTGGTGCTTCATTATGCTTACTTTGTTTTGAGTACAACTTCTTGTAATACGGATGTTAAGTTGTTTCTTTTTCTTTGGATTGAGCAGATGATAAAGTAACAGTTTTGGAGGCGGAGAGGAGGGCTTGGGAGAATACACCTGAAGCTCAGGCCATGAGAGAAGCTCTCAATCCTTGGAGGGGTCATGAGAAGGGAGAAAAAGAAAGTTCCTAGTCATGTTTTCGAAAGGTTTCTTGAAATGGTTCCATTATTAATATAACTGAGTATTTTGACTATTGAGCTTCATTTTAGTAATGTGTGAGTAGAACTAATTTGGTATATGATTTAGAAACTAGAAATGAAGTATTTGAAGTTGATGAGATGATGCTCTTGCACAAGTAGAGTGTAGCCAATCTAATATCTGTATTAATCTTAGGTTGCAGTCAGATTGATGGATTCGACCTTTAAGTTCAAATCCCTTAATTTGTTTGGAAAACTTGTAGATCATATTTTGATATGTATCTAACTTTTTTTAAAATTTATTTTGGTAGTTGTTTTAGTGGATTTAAAATCCATCCCTTGAGTTATTTGAAATTAGCCAAAAACCAAATCCTTCAGTCTTAATGCAATCTTATAGTATCATTATTTACTGTTAACTGAATTTGGGCTATAGTCTCGTTGAAGTTTCTGAAAATCACATATTGCAAGTACCTAGCAACGTATATTCTGGCCTAAGCTTTGTTTCCTGTATCATTTGCAGAAGGTGGGCAATTTATCTAGTGCAAAACCATCGAAGTTGGTATGGAAGACGATCAGAATTTCTTGCTAGTCTTGATGGAGCTTGACCGTCTCATGTGCTGGCACTCTAATGTTTAAACCCTACATTATTAACCGTTTTGGGGTTTCGTTTGGTGAAGATGAAATCGTGATTCATTTCTTAATAAGACTATTCATTTGTCCAACCTTTTCTTAACTTTTTCTTTTTTGGGGATATATGATGGAATTTTGAACACTGTCCCTGAATACGCTTCAAATATGCCACGACTATGAGAAGTTCCATTCGTTGTATTTTCTTGTGACATACGAACTTGAATGTGGCTCTTTTGTGCGTCTTCTCTCGTGTTCTGCTTCAGAACGAAGGATATTGTATCTGGGAGTCGAATTTCTGTGTAAAAAGTTAAAATTCCACTTCTTTATAAGCAACTCTTTGCAGATAAACTGGCAGAGTTCTTTGATGGTTATGTTATATGTAGTATTGATCATTTATTTTACACTAACACATGTATACGAGTGTTCTTGATTCTATATAAGATAAGATGGTGAGAGATACACTTGGGTTCATATTTTTAGGTGTAGTATTCATAAATAAATAAATAAACTTATACGAGACAATTTCACAAATATAAATCGAATATAAATCCACGAGATGGAGTTTTACAAACCAAACCTATTTTGGTAATTCGCATAGAGAAGTTTGTTCTATTTATCATGAAATAGTAACTCAAAATTAATTTCTGCCAATTCAACTTGATCCAAAACCCAAGGTGAAAATTATAAGAAATTAATGAGGCTAACATTACTAAATATGTGAACATCAAACATTGTTATACAAAAATAATGTGGCTAACATTACTAAAAGGAAAATTTAATAATCTCGGATTAGTCAAGAAACGCGTTAAACTGTGGCCATGTTTAAAAGATAATCTAGCTTCTTTAATTATAACTATATAACAAGATTAAATTAATCACCGAATCTTATTAATCATGAGTTGACTTTTACTTTGGTGTTCCAATTTTTCATTGAATCTCACTTTTTAAAACAAAAAAAATATATGTTTACTATAAAGTAGTTAATCTCTAGTGCTAAAAGTCAAACTATTTCACATGGATTAATTCTTGTTATATATATATGTATGTATGTATACACACATATAATTACATATATTATGACAGAATTGTACAATAATTCTAAGTCGAGTAAGTCTTGTGTGAGACCGTCTCACGAATCTTTTTTCGTGAGACAGGTCAACTCATAACCACACATAGCAATTCATATGAAAATTTGTGGATATGGATTCAATTCAGGGGTAATAAGATTCGTCTCACGAAAACTATCCGTGAGACCGTCTCACATGAGTTTTTGCGTTCTAAGTCGTCATCTTCTTTTTAATCGTAAAATAATATATATATATAAATGAATAAGAGTAGATACACAATTTTGGTAAAACCCTTTTCCAGATATGCATCTTACAATTTGACTTCAATGAATATGCTTTTATTTCTATATCACTCATTATACGTCGTTTTGTAATAATTCACTTCTTATTATTCTAATTAATCAAATACTTTTTTTTAAACCATTTATCATTTATGTATCTCAGATAACAATTCACTTAGCTTGTAATTATTCTAATCAAGTATTTTACCATATATATTTTTTAATCAAGCAACAATTCACCTGTTATTATTAATCTAATTCTAATGAAATAATTTCTAAATAACCGTAGTACTTAACTTTGTTTTAGTGAAGTAATTGAGTAATATTTTAGAATGAACGTAACCATAAAACAATCCTAAGGGTTTCAACCAATTAATATAGGTGCACCACCCAGTGGTGTCTTTCATCACCTTTTATTTATTTTATGAAGATTTAATCTTAGTAGGAGAAATGGTTTAAGCTACTATAGCTAACTTTTCATCTTCCACCGTATACTAGTGAGTAGAAATACGAGGCGCAAAAACTAACATGGGACGGATCATTTTTACTACGAACCGAACTCATTTCCAAAATTGAACTTACTGATTAAATGAAATACGTAAATTCATCAGTCTATGAATGCATTATTGGTACTATTCTTTAGAAAATGAATTTAAAATAGTTTATACATTATATATGTACAAGAATATAATTAAGGATTATCATATACGAGACCATGCAAGAAGTATACTAATTAGTTTTTCATACAAAATTGGTTAGGTTTAATTTTGTTTTGTTTATACTTATGATTACAGCTCTTTTTCTTGCAACTTGGGAATCAATCATACAATAATCTTGCACTGTTTATCAGGAAATGACTTGTATATATAACAACACATTTCTCTTGAGAAAACACATGCACTCAAATATTTGAAAAAAAAGGAAGAAGCATTGATTACAAAGATGGAAATCTTGAAAGTTTTTTACACAATCTTTCTATGTTTTCTGACGTTAGGATTCTGCAATTGTGGAGAGCTAAGGAAGAAATATTATCGAACGAGCTGTCCTGAAGCCGAGCAAATCGTGCAGGACATAACATGGAAGCATGCAGCTACCAATGCTGCATTGCCTGCTAAGTTTCTCAGAATGCATTTCCATGACTGCTTCGTTAGGGTAAAATAAACCTGTCTGTCTGATCGAGAAAGTTTCAACATTTGATTGATCGTTGCTTTTATACGGTTTAACATGTTTTGTTGTTTCGTCTTGCAGGGCTGTGATGGCTCAGTACTGATAGACTCGACTGCAAACAACACAGCTGAAAAAGACGCGATCCCAAACAGGTCGTTAGGAGGGTTCGATGTCATTGATGAAATCAAGACTCAACTCGAGAAAACTTGCCCTGGAAAAGTATCTTGTGCTGATATTGTTACTTTAGCCACTAGGGATTCTGTCTCGTTTCAAGTAAGTCGTTAAATTGTTTGAATATGTACTTTTAACTTCAAGCCAATCAATCTGTTCGTTCTGATGATCAGATTTTGTTCATCAGAATGAGCTTAGCTACATAAGCAGGATATTGCCAAACTTTTTTTCTTAACCTCTGTTTATTTTGACGAGCAGACTGCTTGTCAGAATAAACAGACTAGATATACTTAAGAAGCATACTGTCAACCTTTCCACTCAACACTTTTTATTCTGACGAGCAGACTGGCCTCTGCTCGTCAAAATAAGTCGCTTGGCTGCTTAAGCAGCATACTATCGAGCTTTATACTAAAACTCCGTATCATGATCATTGTGAACATATACAGTTCAATAGGTCCATGTGGGAAGTACTAACCGGTAGACGAGATGGGAACATTTCACTTGCCAACGAGGCCTTGTCCGACATCCCTTCACCGTCTTCCAACTTCACCACTCTCAGACAATCCTTTGCAAACAAAAACCTCACAGTAAAAGATCTTGTTGTCCTCTCAGGTTATTGAAATTTATTGAAATCTTTTTGATAACTCAATATGTTGCAATTAGTACTAATTACTACACAACATTGTCCAAAAATCAGGGGCCCACACAATTGGTGTTGGACATTGTAACTTATTCAGCAATAGGCTGTACAATTTCACTGGAAGAGGAGATGTAGATCCTTCTTTGAACACTACATATGCAGCTGTTTTGAGATCGAAATGTCTGAGTTTGTCCGACAATACGACAACGGTTGAGATGGATCCGCGTAGTGTGGTGACATTCGACAACGCTTATTTCTCGAACCTATTATTACAACAGGGGCTTTTCCAGTCGGATGCAGCGCTTCTAACGAGCGGTGTTGCTAATAGGATCGTGAAGGAGATGTTGATCACAGGAAAGTTCTTTACGGAGTTTGGACAATCTATGAAGAGGATGGGTGCGATCGGTGTGCTGACAGGGAATGCCGGAGAAATCAGGACAAAATGCAGCGTTGTTAATTAATAGGAGTGAAATCGTTTGATCCTCCTATGATAAAAGAAAACAAAATCTTGTGCTTCTTTGTGTGTGTGTGTGTTTTATCTCATTTGATCAGTATGTAATAAAGAAGGCATTTGCTACACTTCATTGTAGTTCTTATTTATTGCAAATTGAAGAGAAAACTTCAATAGTGAATCATGATTATGTTAATTTGTATCAGATCATTATCATAAACCATCTCATTTTAAATAAAAATTTAAAAAGAAATTAGGTGTTACTAAACGAATCATGTTCTTAATAGTTTTGCTACTCTACTCACTGTATACATATTAATATGTGTTCACAGTTGACGTGTCGAATATTCAACATATCAATTAATTTCACTTTCCATATAATGAAGGGATGTGATCATTACACTTCAGCAATGACATATTAAGAGTTGTCTGTCGTGAACATTTTAGCATTTTCTTGTTCTTTAATGATTATGTAACTAAGAATTTTAGGGAATTTAACCAAGAATTTAAGAGATGTGCATGAATTACTCCTTAGTTGTCTAATGTCTATGCTCATTGCATGTGATATTATCGCAATATAAATTATAGCATGCAAAAATACCATATTTTTCCTTGGGAGACAGCATTTGACATTGTACTAAAAATTGCAGTGAACGTGCAAGAATGTGAATTTTCTTATTTTGCACGTAAATTATATGAGATCGTCTCACCAGCATAATTATTATGTAAAAAGGGTCTTAATAACTATAATTCAAATTCATTTTTACAAATTAATACTTATTTTAAAATTTGTAAATCATAAATCGATACGTCTCACATAATTATAGTTGTGAGACTGTGTAAGAGTTCAAATCTCATAATTGACTCCACAATAAAGATAAATTTGACAAGATAATTGGTGTGAAATATTATTTATTTAAAAGTATAAAACTGATATATGTGTATATATATAAATGTTCGTTCATTCATTCATTCAACTTTTTGTTTAAGAGGTTGAATTGGGCTAATCATTTGCATATTAATAGATCATGATTCAAAGTCAATTCATGCATCCAATGATTCCATCTCCCTTTGAGGGCGAAATGAAATATTATTCTAAACTTACTATACATATTTTTGTAAGATTTATTTATTCTAATTTAAGGTTTTGAAGTGGATACTAATAATGATTGAATTTTCATTTATATATTTTATGAATTGTACCCATAACCTAGCTAGCTTCATGAGATCAAGTCTACTTTCATTTTACCTTCAAAATCATTTAAAATGATCGATCTCAATTAATATTTTCAATGAATCAATTAACTCATAACTTATCATGAGGCTTGTAACTCAAGTGGTATCCCACCTTATGATGCGGATTGTGATGTTCAAATTGGGAACACACAATTTTTCTAATATTAATTCATATTCCCTCTCTTCCAATCCTTCCAAACGTATTTAAAAAAATTAACTCATAATTACTTGTAGTGACCAAGTCTACTTTCATTTTACTTTCAAATGAATGTAGATAAATATCTAGAGTAAATAGTAATCACTTTAATAATTGAGTTACTTTTCTGTCTTTCCAAATATAAAACAAAACAAATTAAGCGACTGATATTTAATTAGGTGGATTAATTAAGTGATCGAATCAATATCCAAAAAATTAAATAAATAAAAAAAGGTCTAAGGTCAAAGAGTGGACTTAATCTAATCAACCAAAAGGCAGATGATTAATTTGGTTTGAAAGAGTCGTGTGCCAACCTTGCATCAAAGATTTTATTTTATTTTATTTTAAAGAATTTAATACTAAATATTTATTAATTTATTATTTCAATTTTTTTTAATATATATATATATATATATACATGTAACAGTTAAGTTATTTTAATAAAATTTCTGTTGGAATTTCGTACACTTTTCGTGGCTTCTCCACTTTTCATGGCCAGAAATTCTGGTTATGGATGCGAGCTTCAATTATAAAAATACCCATATTTAATTTGTTATTACATTTTTGGTAATACTATTTTCTGATTTTTTTATAATAATTATATATTTACGATATAGTAGTGTGTATATATATATAGTATGTCTTTTTTTTTTTTTTAAAGGATTTGGAAGGATTCAGAGTTTAATTTCATTATACAGTCGGTACATTTATAAACGTGAGATATATATTACTTGAATATATGACTCGTAGTATATATATAGAGAGGAAGTCCATGTTAGAATTGTACCTTAGAGATTCAACAAAGTGTTATTTAGTTTAAGAAAATGAAAAATTCGTTAATTTGAATTAATTTAGTGCTAATAAAACATAAATGGCACATTTTATTTAGCATTATAATTGCAGTACTCCTAACAATTTTATAAGAATCACATGCAATAGCCCATCATCACATCATTTAAATTGAATGTATTGAAATATTAGAAAGAGAATCAAAAAATGCTTTCTCAATATTATTAAATTATAAAGACTTTATATAAGAGACTAAATTGAAGCAAAATTTCAATTTAAATATACAAAATCTTAAAATAGAAAAGTATAAAACCTGCAGTTTATCTTTTGAGTGTTCACTACATTATCGGTGATTTATTTAAGGGCAAAGAATATATAGCCTCTACCCAATTTACTTAAGTTTTAAGTGAAAACATTATAATATGACAAAAACTTTTATGCATCAGGTGCATGGATCCTAGATCCATGCACCCGACCCGACCCGCGCGTGTACGCGCTTCCATGCACGTCTGACGCGCCCTCACGCGCTCCCACGCGCCTGGGCGGATGCACTCAAATTCGCTCGTTAAGGATACCTTTAAGTTATGGTAAGGATACCTTTCAGTTATGTTAAGAATACCTTTGAAATCCTGATTCCAGGTTACATGCCACGTTATGTTAAGAATACCTTTTAGTTATGTTAAGCATACATTTAGGTTATGTTAAGGATACATTTAGTTATGTTAAGAATACATTTTGGTTATATTAAGCATACTTTTAGGTTATGTTAAGAATACCTTTAGGTGATGTTAAGGATACCTTTAAAATCGTGATTCCAGGTTACATACCATGTTATATTAAGAATACCTTTTAGTTATGTTAAGCATACCTTTAGGTTATGTTAAGGATACCTTTAGTTATTTTAAGAATACCTTTTGATTATATTAAGCATACTTTTATGTTATGTTAAGAATACCTTCAGGTGATGTTAAAGATACCTTTGAAATCGTGATTCTAGGTTCCTTTGAAATCCTGATTTGATACCCTTAGAATTCGCTCCAGGTCACATACATTTACGTTATATTAAGGATACCTTTAGGTTATGTTAAGAATACTTTTATGTTATGTTAGAGATACCTTTGTGTACAAAATGTGTAACACAACTACCTTATGGATAAGGTATCTCTAACATAACATAAAAGTATCCTTAACATAACCTAAAGGTATGCCTGACGTAAATTAAATGTATGAAATTTGGGCATAAATGTATCCTTAACATAACCTAAAGGTATTTCTATACATTACCTAAAGGTATTCTTAACATAACCTAAAGGTATGTCTAACTTAACGTAAATGTATGAAATCTGGGCATAAAGGTATCCTTAACGTAACCTAAAGGTATTCTTACACATTACATAAAGGTATTCTTAACATAACTAAAAGTCATGACTAAAATTGAAAAAAAAGCTAGCGCGAAAAAAAAAGAAGCTGGTCGGATTACCCGGATCCGACCCGGGTGCATGGATCTTAGATTCATGCACCTGATGCACAAGAGACTTACTCTTATAATATATGTCTATACATATCCATATCAATAATATATATATATATATATATATATATATAAACACAACATTTTAATTCAAATTGATTCCTAAAAATAAATACTATATACTTTATGGATTATAAATCGATCTATTTCATGAAGTAAAATTCGATTTTCCATGCAGTCACATTGCAAATGACATTTACAAGTAAAAATATATATATATATATATATATATATATATATATATATATATATATATATATACCAATAAAACATAAAATAAGAAGGAAATTGAATAAAATATAAGATGAGAAACGAATTAAAATAGTTTCTTTAATTGCATTTTGAGAATCGAAATTATTAATGCATATTGTCAGTGCTTCTGACTCAACAATACCTTCATGGAAATATCACAAGCTAGTGTTGAATAATGGGTCCAAATATTTTTTATTTTCGTTTTAATAATTACATTGGAATAAGAACAATTTCTAATACTATAAAAACATTGTACGACCATAAGCCATAGTTACATCGATTTAATCATATCTAGAGATTCTATTCTAAAACAATTAATCAAGAAAAAATCATCATTTTATGAATCATAATAGCTATAATTAATCGAGATGATCATCCCATATATATGTTAATTTATCGATTATATGTATAAATTAAAATTGATTTATGTATAACTTAATTTTTTTCTATATACATTTCACATATTCATCGATGTAATGGAGTAACCCTTTTGCAAGATAATGTTGAAAAATGAGTTTGACAAGACCCACGAGCCACGGCTAGGGTTACTAGCAAGTTGACATATTTTTAATTCAGTACTTATAATAATTAGCTAACTCGTTTTTCTTTGATCTCTTTTTTTGTCTATAAAAGGAATCCTCCTAGGACTTCACTATGTATCCCATAAACTTTGCAACATCATTAAACTCTTATTTAGTTTGTATGAAAATGAGGGGTTTTGTTGGCCTTGTTCTTCTCTTTGTGTCCCTGGGGATGGTGGTCGCCGCAGGCCGTGGTCCTAAAAAAGTCGTAACTGGTTTGGTACGCGACTTTTATAAAGTTACTGGAAAATGCCCACAAGCCGAGAAGCTCGTGAGGGATGTAACGTGGGAAAAAGCACGTACCGATTCTACACTAGGGGCTAAGCTTCTTCGTGTGCATTACCACGACTGTTTCGTCCGAGTATGTCGTTTTCACCCTATAACTCATTATTTTGGTCCAATTTAATGCTACATTTGTCGTTTTTACCTTAAAACTCATTATTCTGCTCCAATTTAATGTTACATCTTGTATTTTTATGTTCTTATTTTTACATTTTTAACGACTTATAGGGTTGTGATGCATCGATACTTTTGGACACCGTGGGGACAAACCAATCAGAAAAGGATGCAAGACCAAATCTAACATTGGATGGCTTCAAAGTTATTGATGAAATCAAGACTCGAGTCGAGAAAAAATGCCCTAACGCCGTCTCTTGTGCTGATATTCTTGCACTTGCAGCTCGTGACGCTGTTTCTTTTCCGGTAACTAATTACCTCATTCCTCCGTCTAAACTAACGGCAGCTAGCCTATTTTCCAATCAGATCCTCTGTACCAAACAACATCGTGATATATTAATTTGTTCATTTATAAATTATAATTTGTTGAATGCAGTTCAAGAAATCGCAGTGGGAAGTGCTAACTGGTAGAAAAGATGGCAGGGTTTCTCAAATATCAGATGTTAATGGCAACTTGCCTTCACCATTTTCCAACTTTGCAACTCTTCAAAAACTCTTCTCCGACAAGGGTTTAGACACCCATGATCTTGTTGCTTTATCAGGTAAACACTAATTGTCTTTTTAATCCAACTAATGTTACTGTTTTCTTTTATTAAATTAGTCGATCTCGATCCTAGATGCTGCACTTATAAAATACACTAAATTATATGTTATTTGCTGTCAATTAACATACATAACATGCATGAATTAATCATTATTTTAACTCATTAACTTTTCGATTCTGACACTTTTACTCATTCTCTTTTCGAACTGAAAATTCGAAAATTTAACCTACATTGAGCCCGATTAGCTAGATTAGGCTGAATTCGCACGTGCACCCTGGTTTTCGAGTTATCTATTTTTATAAGGTGTCATGTGCTAAGCACATCCACATCAAGCCCGATTTGACCATTCAGACTAAATTTGGGTCAAATTTCAAAATTTTCAAAAGATAAATGATAAAATCGCATGTTGAACATATAATATGTAAAATTGTCCGAATCAAATAGATTTTTTTTTATTATTTCTATCGCGCGTACATACAAACGCGTAAATATATCATTATTATTGCTCGTGAATATATTTGATTGAACATTAATGGAGACCTGATAAAAATTGCAGGTGCACACACCATCGGAGTAGCACACTGTGGAGCCTTTGCCCGGCGGCTAAACTTCACGGGGAAAGGCGACACCGACCCGTCTCTAAACGCCACCTACGCGGAGGCGTTGAGACAGCAGTGCCCCAACCCGGCAAATCCGGCGACCCTTGTGGGCATGGACCCTAACAGCACCTTCACTTTCGACTCACACTACTTCACCGCCGTTAAGAGGAAGCAGGGCCTCTTCCAGTCCGACGCCGCCCTGCTCGACGACCCCACCTCCGCCAACATCGTGGAGGACTTCCAATCTCCGGCGGCGTTTCTCAAGCAGTTTAAAGCGTCGATGCTGAAGATGGGAGCCATGCCCCTCGTCGGAACTGAAAGTGAGATCAGAAAGGATTGCAGGAGAATCAATTGATCCATTAATAATGGCCACATGTCATGTGAGATTAGGGTTTTTAGTGTTTGGATTCTAATAAGATCGGAATAAGCATTAATATTAATGCATGTGCTTTTTGAGCACGTGTGTTTTAATTTGTGCTTTATGTAAGAGAATATTGTTGATTATTATTTCTAAGTTTAATTATGATGTTGATATATGTATATAGTCTTATAATGACGTGTTGTCTTTTACGTTGTCACTTTGTGTAAGTGCGATTTGAAATTGAAATTTAATAATTATATATAGTAGTCTTCAATTGTACTTTGATATTGGTGTGTTGCTTTTTATTTATTTAAGGAATTGGATTATAGTACTTCAATGAATCGATCAGTATCTTCTATTCTAAACCGTGTTTCAACTGGTGTTTTAATATAATTCTCCATACGCCATGTGTAAAAGATGACATCACCATTGTATAATTGTCATTTATTTAAAATAATGGAATATAAGATGAAACACCAACTTGATATAGAGGATTTTATTCCTCAATGAATATAGTCTTGAAATGTGCTTTATTGTTGCGTTTTTTTTTTAAGGAATTGGATATAATATTTTATGAGTAAGTTCTACATTAGATCGTCTTATGAAGGATTATTTTATATGAGATAGGTTAACCCACAACTCATAATTGGCGATTCACTTATAAATATTGAAAATGAGTTTGAACAATGGGTAAAAAAGATTCACGTCAACAAAATTATTTATGACACCGTCTCACGCAAGTTTTTGCAATTTAAGTATACATTATTTTAATTTATTTAAGGAATTGGATTATACTTTAATGATTACAGTATATACTCTTGAAGTGTGCTTTAAAATTGTTGTGTTGCTTTTTTTGTTTTTTCTTCTTTTTAAGGAATTGGATTTGAAGTTTAATAAGTAGATTACATAAAGTGAGATTTGATACATTGTAAAAGATGATACTTCAGATTCGATGAAATATCAACTTTAGATAATTGTAATAATGGATTCATCTCTTGATTTAAAATTAGTTAAAAATTATTATTGGTATTCCTCAAATCGAGGGTAAATCTCCCCACTTATACTTTTTTTGACGGGTTGAGCATAATTTTACCATTTTATTACTTAATTCAAATTTTATGGACAGGAAAATTAGATGTACATGATTTTTTTATATTGTTTTGAAATATGGACACTAGTCATTTTTTATTCGCAATCTAAAAAAATGTCATGTTTATGGTAAATGCTGTTGTGCATGCACAGATCTGGATTGGTGCAACTGGGGGACCCGACCCAGCTCCGCGCACCTGGATTTTCCTTTTTTTTTTATGTTTTTTTTTTCACTTCAGACTATTACTTTTATGTTGTAAAGATGTGACATTTACATTATATAAGTGTGACCTTTATATATAAATGTTATGACCTTTATGTTCAGTAACTTAGGAAAAAATGAAGATTTTCAGGTTTTTTCGCTTCAGATTAAGACCTTTATGTTGTATTGTTTTAACCTTTATGTACAATTCTTGTGACCTTTATGTATAAATATTATGACCTTTATAATCCATAACTTTGAAAAAAATTGAAATTTTCAAAATTCAGTGCATTTTAAGGATGGATATATGTGCAGCTAATATTACATAAACGTAAATATGTACAAATTTTGCTAAAATTCTTCATTTTTTTCTAAGTTAGAGTATATAAAGGTCATTACATTTATACATAAAGATCACACTTATATAACATAAAGGTCACATGCATATAACATAAAGCTAACAACCTGAAGTGAAAAAATAAAATTAAAAAAAAAATAAAATAAATAAAAGTGCACGAATCCGGGTCGACCCGAACCCAACCCAAATTGTATGTACACTAGTTGCACAAGAGACTAACTCCATGTTTATTGAGCTTTTTTTTTTGAATGAAAACATAGAGTATGAATTTAGCCCTTTTGATATCGGATTATTGTAAGTCTAAAGAAATATTGTTTTCTTTTCGAAATCTAAAAAAAAGAAGAAATTTTTTTTTTTCCTCAATAAATTATTTATTTTTGGGTATTTCTCAAATAAATAATAAGATGTCTAGTATCCATAAATATTACAAGTGGCAATGAAACGTAACTTTTGACAAATTGGGGGCAAATTTGAAATTAGAAAATATTAGGGGCCAAACCGAAATAGTTAAGAAAATTGCTATAAAAGGAGGAAATCATTGGCCTTGAACCGCAGTCCCAGTTCAATTTCTAGGGT
This sequence comes from Scutellaria baicalensis, assembly GCA_005771605.1. Lineage (NCBI taxonomy): Eukaryota > Viridiplantae > Streptophyta > Magnoliopsida > Lamiales > Lamiaceae > Scutellaria > Scutellaria baicalensis. Next base: position 19,117,191 of record CM016729.1, on the reverse strand, counting down.
TTCCTATGGAAAGGGGCAAAAGAATTGAAGCCATTGATGGCGAAATTCCATTACCTGAAGCTATCGTTCAACACATACAGTCCTTCCTCGATGGAAAACAAGCTGCCCAATCGAGTGTTGTGTCGAAATCATGGTACAACGCCTGGTTAACTCGACCGAGCCTCGATTTTGACGAAAGCAATTTCCTGCGACGCGGCAATGGGGATCGGAATTTCCGAGCGAGAGCTGCGTTCTCTGAGTTCGCGAAGCAGACCATGCAAAGGTACGAAGAACAGAACCTAAATATCGAGAAATTCAGACTGTGGATAAGAATTGGTGAAAGGGATAGCTTTTCTCTGGCAAATGAACTGATTGTGAAGGCGATGAGAATGGGTGTTAAAGATCTCAATTTTGAGTTCGATTCCCCAACTCGGCAGTTCATGTTACCAAATGAGGTGCTTGGAGCAGAAACCCTAGTCAAATTGTGTGTGACTGGGTGCAGAATTGATCAGCCCACAGGTGGAGTAAGTTGTTCGAAACTTACATCTCTTGAATTGTACCGAGTTTGCCTTGAGAATGATTTTGTTTGGGATATAATTTCGAAGTGCCCCTTGATTGAGAAACTGTTGTTATCTGGTTGTGATTGCTTGGTTCAAGTTAATAACTCTACTGTTGTTAAAAATGCTGGTAAAATGTTGAATCTTCGAAGTCCTTCGATTAATTATGGAATGCCAAAGTCCGGATCGGTTATTGATGATCATATCAAGGTGTCCGAGTTGCAGAACTTGAAGAGTTTGTTTTTGGAGAGGGTGAATATTGATACCACATTTTTCCTTGACTTCTCCGTTAAATTTCCTTGCTTGGAAAATTTAAGTCTTGAGTATTGCTATGGCTACAAAAGGGTGCATATTTCTAGTGATACACTTAAGTGCATAAGCATCTCACAGAGAAGAGTGTTGAAAGCTAAGTTTAATGTTCCAGCAATTCGAAAGTTCGTTTATTCAGGGTCAAGCTTCCCTTCTCTGGCTTTCACACCAGCTTCGAGCGAATGGGAGTCTGATATTTCTATAACATGGTCTCGCTATCATCTTACCGCTTCATGGTTCATTGAGCTGAGAAGTATGCTGATGGTGCTGGTCCCATCAAAAATTTCTCTCAGCATCGAGCTTTACTTGGAGAAACAGGTTGATTGTGTGAAAGATCTTCTATTTTTAGTTCCACCTGCAGTGGATAATTTGCAGATATGGGTTCAATCACAGTCTTCAGTGTGTCCCGCTCTCGTGGAAGGTTTGTTTTCGAGTTGTTGCCCTAAGGCCATAACTCTAGCCTGGTCTCCTAGGACGTGCACGTCAGAGAAGCCAAACAATGACTTTCTTGGCCTTCTTTGTGAGATACTGATGCTACACGTGAGTGAATATCAGTCCATTTCTCCTCAAATGTTTGGCTTGCGTGGTCTGAAGGAAGTAAGTGTCGAAATTTTCGAAGAGGCTCTTGCTGAGTGGCGTCCTCTGCCCTGGAAGACGTTGTTAGATGATTCAACCGGTCCGGAAAGTGCACAAAAGATTCGCTTGTTGTTGGGATGGAGGAAGTAGTGAATGAAAGAACCTTATTGTGTATGAGTTATGTTTGTGTTGTGGGATTAGGAATGTACTAGGATTGAAATGTTTTTGTATGAGTAGATGGGAAATATTGATATATGTATCTTGTATTAGATGTGTCTTCAATTTCCTATTTATTTTTCAAGCAGTTGTAAAAATGGAGATTTGGAGATCAGAATGATGGTTGAACTTGAGTAGCTAATCCATGGAAGAATTAGTTGGATTGCAATCTTGTATGCCAAATTTGTAGGGCTTTTTTGAATATGTTTTAAATGGAATCTTGAGATTTTCTTATTTACTATTGTCTTGTTTTATGTTGTAGAATGACATTCAATTATCTAATTTAATAGTGAGAGAACACATATTAAATTACAAAAACATATACATATAATGTTGTGGTAGAGTATCTTGTAGAAAAGTCCTAGCTCCTAGATTGTTGTTGAATGGATTTGACATAGAGGGAACTAGTTACATGTTTTTAATAAATAAAATGGTTATTTACAAATAACAATCCAAACTATACTCATTTTTTTCATGAGAGCCCAGCACATATTACATAAAAGAGTAAGTCTCCTATAAATCATGTGCATGGATCTCAGATCCATACACCCGGGTCGGATCCGGGTCAGAGAACTTGCATCTCTCTCTTTTTTTGTTTTTCGCGCATGGTTTTTGAAATTTTGCACCTACGAATATGTTATGTTCGACCTACCTTGACGTTATGTTAGACATACCTTTAAACTATATTAAATCTACCTTTCTGCCCAAATTTCATACATTTTCTTTTTTGCGCTTGATTTTTGAATTTTGGCACCTACCACTACGTTATGTTAGACCTACATTTACATTATGTTAGATCTACCTTTATGTTATGTTAAGCCTATCATTTTGCCCACATTTCATATTTAAAATTTACTAAAAAAAAACCCTAGGTTTGACACATATACCATTACGTTGTATTAGACATACATTTATGTATAGTTAGACATACATTTTTGTTATGTTAGACCTACCTACATATGATAAGTCTAACATAACACAAATGTAGGTCTAACTCTACATAAATGTAGGTCTATTAGAGCAAATTTGGGTGAGCTTCAGTGCGATTATAAGGCGTGTGGGGGTGCGTGAGGCTTGTGAAACGCACGTGTGAGTGCTTTTTTGGACATTTTGACTAGGTCAACCATGGTGTATGGATTTACATTTGTGCAACCGACTAATATAAATTTTTTCCTACATAAAAAAATAGAGTAAGTCTCCTATGAATCAGGTGAGATCCATGCACCCGGGTTGGATCCGGGTCAGGGGGTCCTTTTTTTTTTTTTTTCGCATGATTTTTGAAATTTTGCACCTACCAATAGGTTATGTTAGACCTACCTTAACGTTATATTTGACATACCTTTACGCTATGTTAAACCTACATATCTGCCCAGATTTCATACCTTTTCTTTTTTGCGCTTGATTTTTGAATTTTGGCACCTACCACTATGTTATGTTAGACCTACCTTTACGTTATATTAGACCCACCTTTATGTTATGTTAAGCCTACCATTCTGCCCAAATTTCATATTAAAATTTTTTTTTTTTAAAAACCCTAGAATGCCCACATGTACCATTACGTTGTATTCAACATACTTTTATGTATAGTTAAACCTACCTTTGTGTTTTGTTAGACCTACCTACATAAAGTAGGTCTAAAATCATACAAAATTAGGTCTAACTATACATAAAGGTAGGTCTATTTCAGCGAACTTGGGTGAGTTTCAACGCGAGTTCTAAGCGCGTGGGGGCGCGTACAGGCGCTTGAACACGCGTGGTGGCGCGTACATACCCGAGTCGGGTCAGGTGCATGGATCCATGCACCTGATGCATAAAAGTTTTTGCCAAAAATATAAGCAATTAACTTTTCTATCATCCAACATAATAAAAATACTTTTCTAATGCAAAATATAAGAAATTTACATTTTCTACTACATTTTGACCAAGTTTTCCTACAATGATTGGGTAATGATTGAGTGATGATATATAAAATCTAATAATTCGTGTGATATGCTTATTTAACAAATGATTTATATTAAAATTTATTTTAATTGAAATTTAAAATTACCTCGTTTAATTAATTAAGTGGCTCATTTAATTACATATATTAGATTTAATTATATAAATTAATAGCTCGTTTAATTAATTAAATTGATAATTAAAGTGGCTCGTTTATTTAATCAAGTCGCTCATTTAACTGTATAAATTAGACTTAATCAATTTAATTATAAGTTGCTCGTTTAATTTGTGAAATTGAAAAATTAAATTGTTTCGTTTAATTAATTAATATGAAAATTGAAAGAGGCTCGTGTAATTTTTTAAGTGGCTCGTTTAATTCTGTAAATTAGACCTAATCATTTAATTATAAGTGGCTCGTTTAATTTGTGAAATTGAATAATTAAAGTGGCTCGTTTGATTGTTTAAGTAGGTCATTTAATTCAAAAAATTAGACATAGTTATATAAAGTAGTTGCTCGTTTAATTAGTGAAATCGAAAAATAAAAGTTATTCGTTTAATTAATTACATTCAAAATGAAAAGTGGCTCGTTTAATGTGTTAAATTGAAAAATAAAAGTGGTTCTTTAATTAATTTGTGTGGATTTAATAATTAATTTGATGTTATATAAAATATAATTAAACGAGCCACTAATTAAAGATAATTTTATGAGCCACTAGTTTAACAATATTCATTAATTAATGGCTCGTTTAATTAACACCTAAATGGTTAAACTAGTTTAACATTCATTAAAATGTAATGTTTAATATGTAAAGTCACTCGTTAAAATGTAAAGTGAAATTAAAATGTAAAGCCACTAGTTTAACATGTAAAGTCACTCGTTACATTCAATATTAAAATGTAAAGTCACTCGTTTAATTAATGAATGTTAAACTAATGGCTCCTAAAATTATCTTTAATATATAACTTCAAATTAATTATTAAATCCACTCAAATTAATTAAAGAGCCACTTTTATTTTTCAATTTAACATATTAAACGAGCCACTTTTCATTTTGAATTCAATTAATTAAACGAGTCACATTTATTTTTCGATTTCACTAATTAGACGAGCAACTACTTTATATAATTATATCTAATTTTTTGAATTAAACGACCTACTAAACAATTAAATGAGCCACTTTAATTTTTCAATTTCACAAATTAAACGAGCCACTTATAATTAAATGATTAAGTCTAATTTATAGCTATACCTATATCTAGATTAAATATAACTAGATTTAAATAATTATTTTAACATGTACACACGTAAATAAATTGATGAACTAAATAATTATATATATATATGAACATTTTGATATATGGTATCAATTTAATGATTTCGTTAAATATACAACTACATTCCAATAATTATACACTAGTGATATCATATTATATCAATATCAATATATCTTTTAAATTTTGTATTTTTACCATATTTTTAAATTTGTATGTAAAATAATTAAATTAATTAACCTTTATATAAATCAATCACTTTACTAATTGAATCTTACCAAATGAATTGAATTTTTAAATGTGGTAATTATATCACCACTATTGGAAATCTTTATATATTAAAAAAAAAAAACCCAAACATTTCTTAATATATTATGATAATGATTTTCCCACCCAAAAAACCCTACTATAATTAGAAATAAATAGATATAATTATTTTTATGTTTATTTATTCCTTAGATATATAATATATATTTAGAAATAAATATGATTAATTCTTAGAAATAAATTTGCGAAATAAGGTTCTAAGACCATCTCCAAGGCCACCTCAAATCATGTGGTGGCAAACTCAAATATATTGAAAGTGTCATCTCCAATGCATAGCAAATCTAGTGGCAAATTTGCCACTTATGAATACTACGTTTGCTACTATTCACAACTCAAATGTACTTTTTACCTTTTTTTATTATTTAATTTAGAATTATTTATTTCTTTTTATGTTTTAATTACATGTATATTTATAGTATCAAGTATTTGTTACATAGGCTTTAATTGTTTAAATAGTATGCTTAAACATAATTTTCTTTAGTATTAATATATATTTGTGATGAATTTTATAATATAATGTTGATATTTTTAATAATATTTTATTTTATAAATATTTATTTTATAATTGAAATAGATTAAGTTAATTTTTTTTACAAATATATGATAAATTAGAAAATTCGACAAAATAAAATTTTAAAATATTGTAAGAGAATATTCCAAATTGAGTTCAAGGATTGGAGATGGTGATAAACTTGGTGGCAAATTTGGTGACAAAAACATGTTTTGAGTTCAAATTTGAGTCCAAAGGTTGGAGATGGTCTAAAAAGGCCTACATACATTGCATCGAATCCATTGTTTTAATCCACTAAAAATGGTTAGTGTCAAAATACAACATGTATATTGTTGCTAATTGATTACTTGAATCGTGGAGAACACTATTTATGAAAATTATTTCCCATAATAAAAATTGACTTTGATATTTCACAATATTATATATTTTTTCCATAATTATTTTCTTTTGTGATGGTTGCCCTATAATTTATGAAAATCGTGTTCCATAATAAAATTACTTTTTTGAAATAACAATTTTTTAAATAGTGGAATATTGTAATAATGATTTTGAAACTCAAATGTATAGATGGCAAAATTGATGGAATCTTACATTACCTTGAAATATAATGCATGCATTTTTTGTTTTGTATAATTCTTATTCCAATAAAAAGTTCAAGAATTAAATAAAAGAAGTTATATACTTAAAATTTTATAATCAAAACAAGAAAAATCTTTCTAAGTGATAATTTAAAATATTAATTGGAATGTTCCAAGATTTTTGATTAATAGAAACCTTTGTAATTTCGTCTAAATTGATGCTTTTCCATTTATGTATCAAGATATATTTGAACTTATATATATATATATATATATATATATGCGATTAGTTTAGATTATGTATATTAAAATTCATATTGAAAGGTTAATTTAATTATAACCCTTTTATTAATTATTTTTGTTGTTTGATATATTAGAGAATTCCACGATTAAAAGCATAATCTCATATACTTTATATGTTTGAATGTAATTTGATGACGTTAATTTATTGTTTTATTTAATCTCTTTAATCTCACCAATTATAATTTTAAAAAATGGATAATCTCACTAACTACGTAGTTGTATATAAAAAACTTTTTCAAAATTTGTAGTTTAAGAATGTTAGTTTATTCTGTAAATTGATTCACACTTCTGTTTTTATACTATTCAGTTCAAATAGTCTTACATTATGTTTACATTATAATTTCTGATATTCACGTTAATCTTAAATAAAGAAAAATATTGAAAATATATAAATTAAATTGTTCATTAAGCTAAATTCAAATATTTTTATATACTACAACTTAGTTATTAAATATAAAATATTTTCAACATATCAAACTACATAATTAAGCTTTTCAAATATTTTATTCCGTGCAACGCATGGGTGAAACACTAATTTATAGAATTACACGAGCCATTTTCAATTTTCAAATTAATTAATTAAGCGAGCTGCAGTTTAATTTTTCAATTTCACAAATTAAAAGAGCCACTTACAATTAAATTGATTAAGTCTAATTTATACAGTTAAACGAGCGACTTGATTAATTAAACGAGCCACGTTTATTTTTCAATTTAATTAATTAAATGAGCCACTTTAATTATCAATTTAATTAATTAAACGAGCCATTAATTTATATTATTAACTCTAATATATGTAATTAAACGAGCCACTTAATTAATTAAATGAGACAAATTTAACTTTCAATTAAAATAAATTTTAATATAAATCATTTGTTAAATAAGCATATCACACGAATTATTAGATTTTATATATCATCACTCAATCATTACCCAATCATTGTAGGAAGACTTGGTCAAAATGTGGTAGAAATGATAATTTTCTTATATTTTTGTATTGGAAAAGTACTTTTGTTATGTTGGATGGTATAAAAGTTAATTGTTTATATTGTTTTATATACTTTGGGCCACTTCCTTTTTTTTTAAATTTAACTACCTAAACTTTTTTTTTTTTTTTTGCAACTAACCATCCCACATTTATGAGAGTTGCAAATAACCACCTAAGACTATAGAAACACCATTTTTCGGCAAAATCAAATTATGTATGAGACACACCCTATACTTATGAGACTATTTCTATTATTTTAAGTTTAATTAGGGAAAAAAATTAAGACAAATATTAAAATTTATTTGGATGTACCATAAGTATACGTCAAATGAGCAATGTTTTTTTTTTTTTAATAAAAAGAAAGAAAAAGAGTTTATACAACGCAAGAAAAACAAGCTGAAAATGAAAGATCAGCCTTTTTAAAATTTTGACATAGCAAAACCCTGTGGGAAAAAAATTATGATATGGAAAAAGAGTGTCGGGTGTACAAAGAGGAGAAAATCAGAAGATAAAGAAAAGTAGGGAAATAATAGAGTTTTCAAAAATAAAAATAGGTATTTCAAAAATAAATTGTAGATATGTAATTCCTAACACATAATAAGGAAATTATAAATGTTGTAATTTCTAACATAGAGGTTTTGAAAATAAATTAGGGGTTTTGAAACTAAATTAAGGATTTTCAATTGAAATTATGAAATAAAAATAATGGACTATAGAACATACTCTATACTTTTCGCAAGCCCAAAATCTTTTTTTAGAATTCAAATTAGTCAATGATGTGTTTATTTTAGTTGTTCGGCAACAAAAACAAGTTCATCCATAATTACCTCTTCTCTATTGTCCAACTCTTTTATACTCAACAAAGTTGAGGAAGAATATTGAGGTTTTGGATCTAAAAGTAGTAATCATTTTCTCTACTTAACATAAATTGAAAAAATGCACTCATAAGTATAAGTGTGCCTCACACGTGATTTGATTTGGTCGGAAATTGTGTTATGAAGATCTTAGATGGTTGTTTACAACTCGCACAAAGATGAGATGACTAGTTGCAACCGAAAAAAAGTTTAGATAGCTAACTGTAGAAACATGTATAGTTTGAATGATTATTTGTAATTAACCCTAAATAAAAACATCAAGAACACCCTCAAATCCAAACTTTCCATGCCAGCCAATTAAATTCTATTTTGTAGTTAATTTGATCTTAGAACAATAATATTTAAAAAAATCAAGTAAAACTAAAGAGTTATATGATTATAATTTTCAAATAATAAGACTATTTATTTCTCGAATGATGGACAACTCTATTATTCCAAGATAATCATCATACAATATGTACATGTGAATTAATATAATCAATAATATGATATTATATACCAAATATAATAACAAATGCAGATGATAGATAGTTTTTGTATTTTAATAAATTATTCTAAAAATTTCAATTTTGATCATAATTAGACCAAATTGATTTTAAATTTAGTCAATTTATCATATTGGTCAAAAAATTGATAGTATGGTGATGTAGATGTCATGTAGATAGAGAATATAAACACCAGTTAATATTAACCAAATCTATTAATTGTGGACTTATTCACTTTATTTTAAACAACAAAAATGAAAAAAGAGATGAAAATAAGGCAACCAAAAAAAAATAAAATCATATATCAATGGTAGCATCAAACAGATTAAATCAGACTTGTCTCAAGTATAAATAAAATTAGAGAACAAATAGATGGATACATGACTTTTTATTGTATTGCAAAATTTTCATCATTTTTTAATTTTTTCTTAAAATTTAGATTAACACTTATGGATTATCAAATTTAAGTGATGTATTATTTACAACTAGTATCACACCTGCACATTGCACGGCTTGTGATCGCTTGTTTATATATCTTCAAATTAAATATATTAAGATGTTAAAATCATTGTAAAAAGATCTGAGCAATATATTTAGACACACAATAATGAAAATGAAGGTCGAAACTACAAATGTTTGAACGCTTCTTTGTACACAACGTTCTTAGTGGAACTGCAACTCTCATTATCTCCATGACAAATCAGAATCTTTAGACCATCTGGGTTAGTGACCCTGGAAACAACAACGTACAGCTGACCGTGGCTGAAAACCGGTTTTTTCAATAAAAGTCCCACGTGTGATAATGATTGACTACTACAGGAAACTGTCTCCTTTGGAATCTGAAAGGCAATCTTGTATCCGACAGTGTCAATGGCATTCTTGGAATTAACACATTTTCACCAGCTTTGCTTCCACATAGTATCTTAGCCTCCAAAACATGACTCCCAAGTCTTGTAATAACCAGTCGAGTTTCATTACATAATCTGAGGGAGTGATCAATATTCCGCAACAACATTACCGGAGTACCAACCTTCAACTGAATCTCATGATTCGGAACTCCGGAACATCTAATGGAATTCAGAAATTCAGGTGTGTGCAAATCAGAAAGTAGATCCACATTTGAATCGAATCTGCATGTTGAATCTGAACTTCTATAGGTAATGGCCTCACCGGAATTTAACTGAGTCATGTAGTCATTTACACTGTCGACGACATCAAGAGTTGGTGCCAGTATGGCACAATCTTTCAGAAAGCTTGGATCCTGAATTGATTCTTGTGAAGAAGGGTACGTACTGCTGACAATTGTCGAAATCGGATCACCTGTGGTCCTCAACAACATGTCATCGGGAATGTCGACGACTGAATACCCATCAGCTTCTTCACCTATCGTTCCATCCCCGATACGCGCTATACATTCAGCAAATTGTGTCATCTTACCTAAACGGTCTCCGGAATCCAGTCTCCGAAGCCTCATGTTCTTTGTCAGTCTCAAAACTCTACAGTCTTTCCAGATCTTCGAGGAATTGATTGTCGTATTGACAATGTCCTGTCTCGAACCTTTCGGAATGACTGGTAGTATCTGCCGGAAGTCACCCCAAACACTATTGTCTTCCCGCCAAAAGGTTTGTCCTTGTTGCATGGATTAAGTGTCTGCATGATGTCTCACAAACTCCTATCCAACACCTCAAAACAATGACGGTGCGTTATCTGAGCTTCATCCCATATGATCAGGTTCGACCTTGAGATCAGTTCTGCAAGTTTGCTACCTTATTTGATTTAACATGATGAGTACTCGTTCGGATTTAGAGGAATAACAAATCTAGAATGTGTCGTCCTGCCACCGGGGAGCAACAACGAAGCTATACCACTGAAAGCAACGTTAAGAACAATCTCGCCTCTGGATCTAAGAGTTGCGGAGAAGGTTTTCCACACATGTGTTGTGTAACAATAAATTATTCAATGTATCATTTTCCCTATAAAGATAATATATATGATAAAAGAAATTTCTTCATGAATATGCAATTTAATTAAAATTAAAATGATCTTAAAATGCTGAAATTCCTCTATAAACAAACAATTTTTCTATTGTTGCGATGTCTAGTTACGTGTTTATTGAAATAAAGCATGATAATAATAGATGAATGATACGAATCTTGAATAACAAACTCAATGAATAAAATAGGATAATGAATAATAATATTTAAATAAAGATCATTTTAGTTATAACACCCCAAATTAAATAAGATATAAGATATAAGTGTACTAGTGGATTTAATTTTCTTTCACTTCAACTTTAACCCAAATCCTGACTTATTCTTGGCCCAAGATCGATAATTATTTTCAGCCCAATATTCTTATATTTGATTGGGCCAAAATTGAAAGAAAAATTCAGCCCAAAACTCTTGGCCCAGTATTGGTAAATTTATTTTTATGTCAGCCCAATACCATTTATTTTGTTGAATCAGAATTCTATTTCTAGATTAAAGCTTGAGATTTAAACTTTTATATCAATATTATTGGATCAACTTTGAAAGCAAGAGTCAACTCTTGCCTTTTTCCTTCTTCTCACACGTGTCCATACCTTTGACTATAAAAAGGGGGACACCAATTTCTTCTCCATTTCCTTTCCATTGTCTCTAAAACTGCAGAAGAGTGCGCAAAAGCTTGGGTATAATCCAAGGGTAAGTTTTAATGTTTTCCTTCAATAATATGTCTGTTTCTTCTTGTTCAAATTGCCACGGTTTTTCTCCCCAGATATTCATTTTCTATCCTCTTTTCCACACCTAATTCTACTTCAAAAGCTTAAGCTATCTCTTTTATTTTAGATATATATATATATATATATACACATAATCTGCAAGTATAAACATATAAGCATGTTAGTAGAAATATAAAAGCGTAAATCTCTCTTTCCCGTCGGGGGCAGCGGCGCAGCGGAGGTGCGCGGGAGAAGAGGGCGGCGCCGCGCCGGGCGCCGTCGTACTGTGCAGAAAATGGGGTGTGTGTGTGAGTGAATATGGTGTGAAATGAGTGTGTGGTTGTGTGTTTGTATGCTGCTGTTGTTGATGGAAGTTGGGAGAGGCACCGCCCTTCGCGGCGGCGCCGTGCGTGTGTGCAGGTGAGCAGGGGATGGGGGGGACGCCGCCATGGCCGGCGGCGCCGTGCAGTTTCAGCGTGGGTGTGTGAAGAGTGTGTGTATAAGCTGTTGTGCGTGTGTGTTTAGGTGGTGGTATGCGTGCGTAGAGGTGCAGGGGAAGAGTTGGGCGCCGCCGGGTTCGGCGAGTGCCGGAGACGGGCTGTCGCCGGCCGAAGCGGCGGCGGCAGAAAAGGGGGAAGACGGCAGCTAGGATTGGGGGCTGAATTTGAGAATTTGGGTTTACTTAGGGGCCCAATTGTGACTTCCCATTTTCTGCCTAATTACTTTCAAGCCCCAAACTTTCTGATTTTTACACTTGAGCCCCTGTACTTTATGGACTATTAATTTCAGCCCTTAGACCTTGCTGAAATTGTGAAATAACCCCAAAATTTCATGTTTTATATGATATAAACCCTATATTTAGTGACCCTCGTTCGAACACGTTGATCATGGACTCCTATCGGATTTAAATCAATACAAATTATTCTATAATTAAGTTCCTAAGTTGAACTCTATATTTTATAGGAAATTCGAACGAGGGACCAGCCTGAAAGACAAGAAACTGTCACCAAACGTCGACTACCAACGGTGGGGGTAAATTTATGTGTTTTATTATCTGATAAGATGTGCGCAAATAATTATGTACAAAATGTGGTCAAGATGATTATCTTTACTTGTGACTGAATTGGACGTTGACGTTCAGCGTTCCTCTTCAATCAATTATGTGTGTATGCGTATGCGTATGTAGGGGTTTCAAACGTGGTCCTGCTATGTTCGAGGTTACAAATATGGCCTCTTATGTTCGAGGTTTCAATTATGGCCTCTTAAAGTCTATGTGGAAAGTTCCGAAGAAAGTTTACGTCGGATGTAAAACTCCGAAGTACACCGAGCTAAAAGTCCCGGGGGAATGCAATATATTCCTGATGTTATGTTTCCAATGTTAAATGTCTAAATGTTTGATGTATGTGCCTTTACCTCCACTGAGTGTTTCTTTCTCGCACTCACCCCTATATGTTTAAATATTCTAGGACAGGGTACGCGAACGTGGCATGCTGGTAACCGATATTCTAAAAGGTTGCCGAAGATAAGATTTTATTTAAAGAGTTTATTTAATCAATCTTTGAAAAACGTGTACTTATTTAAATGTTTATTTCTGTTGCTCTTTGATGAAATGAAAAATGTGTTGGTAGAGAAAGAATTTTCAACGTAATCGTTTCTGCTGCAATGTTTAAATTTATTTTTCCTAACGATGTGTTATTAATATGATACTTCAGGATTATTCCTGAATCGTTTTATTAAAATGATCTCTCATGGTTCTTCCTGAAATTAATGTTCTTAATTATAAAAAAAAAAAATTGAGGATCAACTTCTATTGTAAGTAACGTTAAAGTAAGATTTTACTCTTAAAAGAAACGGGGCGTTACAGTAGTAATAAGACCACCTCGTTATGGACTCATAGTGCATAAAAAAGACAAATACAACAATCACAAAGATTAAGAAGCCCAAATTTCCTGGCCCAAAAGTTATATTGGATAAAAAAAATTGTAACCCACCAAACATTGAATCTAATATTTTTGATCCATGGCCCAACAGTGAAGCCTAATAATCATACGCAAACACAAGCATTATCTGTACCCATTAAGCTTCACTCTCTGAAACCCTAAATCTTGTTTTGCCGAGTTTGGCCATGGAAGAGTTCGGCTCTAGTGCGTCCACCAATTGCATAACCCACCGATGCAAATCTTTATCACCTCACTTCCGTCGTTGCTGGTCAGCTCCGTCTACCTCATCTTTTGTCAGGGGTCTCTCAATTTCATAGTCAAGGCACATATAGATGCATACAATGGTGGTTCAAGAGAGGTTGTGGTCTAATCTTATGAAGCAATTACAGAAATTGAAGAAGAGAAGCAGGTTAAGTGCAATAAAATAAAGTCATAAGTCTATGAAAATTTCTAATTATTTCCTTTGCATAACTCCCTACTTATTAGTGCAGATGCAAGATCTAATTCGTATAACAAAGATGAAGCAAGGATGCAAACATATGATCTGAGATGTGTGCTCAAAATGAAGGAATGATCTATGAGAAGTTAAGTGATCCTTATTTTTTTGTAACTCAATCTTTCCAGTAATTTGTAGTTAGTTTTGTAAATTTAAAAGATAGATGAATTACTCTTTTTCTGGTTCTTTATCTTCTATTCTCTTCCGCTTTATCAATGTGTTGATTTTTTTCATTGTTTATGTTTGTTGAATAAACAATATATCAATTGTGTTGTAAAAAAGATTTGATGAAATTAAACTGGGAAAGTGTATTGATATATGTATATATATGTGTGTGTGTAAGAAATGTAACTGATTATTTAAAGTTCATTGGGTAAATGAAGAGACAATATGAAGAAATGACAGTTAAGGTTCATCATTAATGATTGTTTAGGTTTATTTATGCAAGTTATATAACTTGCTTGAAAGAAATAAGAATAGTAACCATAACCTTTTTTATTTGGGTTCTTTTGGTCTATGACAACATAATGCAAAATATCAGAAAGTCAGCGAAGGAGGATCTCTATGCGGAGTTGATATATTCCCTTAAGTTTGGTTCTTCCAGGTAAAAGCAGTAAAATATTTTACTCTGAGTAGTTTTGGTTGTTATTTTGTGTATGTATGTTTGCATGTTGACAAAATTCTATTCTATATCTACATTTTAATCTGAGCCTATAGACATGTTTCTGTAATAAATTTTGCTACTCTCTTTCTGATTTGTATCATTTAGTTTCACTGAGTGGATTAAGATATAGGAAAGTAGACGTGTCAAAAAATATTAATGGCTAAGTAGAAAACGTATTGCTATGAGAGTCTCAGAATCTTAGAGTTTTGTTTCGATAAAATCGTCAATATGGTGTCAATATGGTGTCTTTTGTCCTACACTGCTTTATATATAAATGTGCTTAATGTCATATAACATTTTGCTCACCTAGGTTTGGAAATGTGTGAAGCAGCAGAGATGGTGTCCGTTGAAGAAGCGGTCGAGATAGTGTTGAAGGCTGGGCTAAGGGCACCGCCTGTGACGCTGCCCCTCCACCTCGCGCTCGGTAAAATCTTGGCCCAACACGTCGTTGCACCCGACACACATCCATCTTACCTTGCTTCAATCAAGGTCTCGGTCTCTCTCTCTTCGTGTAAGGTGTTAGGTTTATCTATGTAATTATATAAGGTAGTCAATGCTTGTCAAAGATTAATAAATCTTATGTACTCAATTTGAACTTCAATAAATATTAACTGCTCTTCAGCCATTCTTTTCTATGTTGTAGCACTGGCTAAATTGTTGTTTGGCTGATTTCTGAGCTTCTCTTTTGGAATATAGTCATTTATACTCAGAATTTGATATTTTTCTGATACGGAATATAATATACTTGAACCAAACTGGCCTACATTTCTCATGTAAGTTGGAAGATCATTGATTCCACAAAGATTGAATTTAGTTATTTCTCATTTGACATGTGTTCTTCTTCTGATGCTTTTACCTGAAATTTAGAAAGTTTAAGTGTCTAAATTGAATTGGTTTTAAGAAACTGATGGTGATATCATCATTCCAAACACCAAATAAGAGTTCTTTTTCCTCCTATGCAGAAACGAAGAATTAATGGGCACATGATGACCCTGCATTTGTTGTCATATGTAGTCTTCTTCTGTCGGTTTCAACATGGAGGAAAAGCATTGTCATCTTTCTTGGGATCTTTTCCACTTATTTGAAGATTGACATTCATTCGAATGATTCTTAAGTTTCAAGGTTCCATCTTCTCTAGTCTAGGCAGCACTTGTGGTCACTGAATATTATAGACTTGTATTTATGTATTTCTGATTTTGATGTGCAATTTCTTTTCCTCAGAAAATTGGATGAAGTTTGAGCATAGTAATGTATGTTTTTCTTGGTACATATATAAAAGCACATGCAGGTGGCATATTGAAAATTAAGGTTTAGAAGAGCATATTATGTAGAATAATAGTTACCAAGTGGTTCATGATATTTAATTGTACATAGTTTCTCTCAGATACCTATAAAAGGGAGCAATGATCAACAATATGTGATATTTCTGCTATTGATGATGTGTTTTTCCTTACATCTTTCTTATTTCTGTTTCTTTCTTCTATAATTTAAAATTTACTCTACTTTATTAGGGATATCAATAGGTTTCTGTAATTTGGGATGAATATACTAAAATTTATTTATTTATTGCGTTAAAGTGCTGAGCTATGGTTTTAAATGGACTTCATTTACTTTTGTTTTTTTTTTCTTTCTCGTTTTTTCTGGCAAGTTAATAGGTAGTCAACAATTTTGAGAAGCCTAGGCCTATCAATCTTCGTACTAACACATTAAAGGTATTGTGGGTTTTATTGATCCTTTTGTTTGTGTGACGTTTTCTATTTTCCTATAGTCAAATAAGTTCATTTTGCTGGTGTATTTTGTCCTCAATCTTAGATTCACCGGAGGGAATTGGCTGGTGTTCTGTTAAATAGAGGAGTGAACGTCAATCCATTAAGCAAGTGGTCTAAAGTAAGTGTTTCCATGTTTGAAGTTATTTGTTGCAAGTAATAGGTTTGGGTATCATATTTCGTTATCAATTAAATCGTCATATATGGTGTCTTTTGCACCACTTAATTGATAGTTTCCTTAATTTGTTTTTTTTTTTTTCAGTTTTTGTTTCTCTTTTCATTTCAGTTTTTTGTCAATGATGATGCATGTTCAAAGGCCATCAAATATTGTGTTTGATTTTCATCTGCAAAGGCCATCAAATATGTTTTCAAGGGTTATCATTGCAGATCTTCCAAATATTACCTGCTTTTGATCTGTAAGGGTTGTGCAGAAGTCTTCTGAAAGGATTTACTTTTGAGGCTCTTACGAATTGAGTTTTTGGGAAATGTTAAGGCACTTATAGAGAATCTTCTGATTTATTTGTTAATTTTTTGCAATATGACTATGTAGCTCACATGCCAATATAGAGAAAGTGCATGTTTTTGCAAAGTGGTTTTGGTATATCATGTTTGTTTACAGAATGGAAAATTGAAAATGATTGATATGCCATATTGTTAAATTGGAATATATGATCAATAATGGATATTATATATATATATATATATATGTTTGTATCTTCACCTATTCTATCCATGTGAATGCACTCTGCTGCTCTGTGTTGATTCTCATGCCAGATTTCCAATAATTTAATCTAAAGCAAAACCAAAAATAAAGAAAAAAAAATAGAAAGCTTGAAGAACTGATTACACTTGACTTGATCTTATAACATCTAAACTTGTCTGTGATTGAACTGGGATGTAAAATCATATGTTTTGGTATGATTTTAAAGGTGTTCTCTGTGACGATTCATCCTACAATGCTTTATAAATAAATGTGGACACTTAACTTGATCTTTTAACATCTAAACTTGTCCGTGATTGATCATCAGGTCTGCATGATGCATTCTGAGAATAAACTGGGATGTAAAATCATGTGTTTTGGTATGATATTAGAGGTGTTCTCTGTCTTCAAATGTGAAAGTTTGATTCTGTTATGTGAGTTGCATGATTGATTATTTAGTGATTCATATGAGCATATGTAGTTTCTGGCATGATGAAGTTACTTATGCCTAAGTTTTTATTCGAAACAGGAAAAAAA
>CM016729.1:18657565-19099380 GCA_005771605.1 Scutellaria baicalensis | reverse complement strand
GCGTCGGAAAGTTGTCCATCGGAGCTGAACTATCCTCGAAATCCGACGTCTCCAGCCTGCTTAAAACGACGCCGTTGATCATAAACAAACCGGTGAGCAATCAGCCTTTCTTCGCGGTGAACGATCTCTCGGAAGAATACTTCATCGACGTCAAATCGATCAGAGTCGCCGGGGATGCCCTTTCCATAAAGCAATCATATTTCTCGATCAACAAAGATCGAATTGGGGGGACGAAGATCAGCACAGTGCAGAATTACACGGCTCTTCACACATCGATCTACAAGCCACTAGCCCGGGCGTTCGATAAGGCGGCGGCGAACATGAAGATCAGGAGCGCGGAGGCGGTGGCGCCGTTCACCGACTGTTACAGATCGGACTCGATTTCCAGGACGGCGGCGGGTCCCGATGTTCCGACTATTGACCTCGTGTTGCCTGGCAATGATGTATACTGGAGGATAAACGGAGGGAATTCGATGGTGGAGGTTGATAGGAAAACAATGTGCCTTGGATTCGTGGATGCGGGGTCGAGGCCGACGACGGCGATCGTGATCGGAGCTCATCAATTGGAGGAGAATTTCTTGGAATTTGATTTGGTGTCTTCACAGCTGAAGTTCAGTTCTTCTCTGCTGGTCCACAATAAGAGTTGTTCCCGCGTTGATCGGATTTTGATCCCACTTTCATTTAATCTTTTTCTTATAATTAATCTTCCTAATTATGTCTAATAATTACATATATGAAGGCTCGTTTTTTCTTCTTTTTATGTAATAAATATGTAATTATCTTCTCTATATATAAAATGGGATATTTATTTTGCTCATTTACTAATTTTAATCAAAAATATATGACATTTAAGGAGAAAATATTTAAAAATGAATATAAAGTTGCAAGATTTTGAGTAGGTTTTTATAAGATCATCACACTAATCTTATTTTCTTCTTAAACATTTTAGGCAAAATTTGCAATTAAAAACACTCAAAATAGCATTGATTGAGTTGAAAGCCTGGAATGACTTGGTATTTTTGATATGTTCAATCTCTAGAAAATTGAAGTTTTGAACTGATTTCTATATAATTATCAACTAATCTTATTCTACGAAATGATTTGGTCCAATATGAAAAGAGAACTCAAACTCAACCACCGAACAAATAAATCAAAAAAGCAAAACTCATCCAAATATTTATAATATCAATTGGCCCCAAGTCCTAACAACATGCATTAAAACACAAATTAATTAGATAGTTATTGCAGAAATTAGATTTTAGCAAGTCCCAAATGAAATATAGAAAAATTAAACAGTGATATTCATTTGAGAAATTGAGAAAATGCATCAAAATGCCATCTTTTATATAAAAAATTAAAATTTTACCATTGAATATAACTTAATATAAAAAAATGCCATCCAACATAACTTAATATAGCAAACTACCACTTTTTTTTTTTTTTAATGATTACAACTTTTGATTATTGGGCAATGAATGAAATTTGTCAGTGATTGGAATGATTTGATGTATAAATTAGGATTTTCGAATAAGCAACAAAATACAGGGTTATTCGAAAATTAAAAGTAATTTTCGAATAACCCTATATTTTGTTGCTTATTCGAAAATTACTTTTAATTTCGAATAACTTATTTTATATTTTCGAATAACCCTAAAAAATAGGGTTATTCGAACAATAAAAGTAATTTTCGAATAACCCTATATTTTTTGGTTATTCGAAAATTATATGATATAATTATAGTTTTTCTTTTTTTTTAATTTATTTATTTTAGATTTATATTTTTCTTTTTTTCCCATTGTTTATTTTTGTCCTATTATTATTGTTGGTACAATTTTATTCAAAATTACAATTTATTTCTCTGGTGACTTTAAATTTACTTTTTAGAGTGTGAAAATGATATTACAAAATTGTTTATTTGACTATTAAATAGTGTATTTTACTTTTCAGAATTAAAATAGTGTTTATTTTAACGTTTATTAAATTTTTCAGAATTAAAATAGTGTTTATTTTAACGTTTATTAAAATTTTCAGAATGAAATAGTATTTATTTTAACGTTTATTTTACTTTTCAGAATAAAATAGTGTTTAATTTACTTTTACAAAATCAAAAATAGTATTTATTTTACTTTTTCAGAATGAAATGAGATTCAGATTCAGAGTACGAATCAACATTCACGGGTCGTACATAAAATTTGCATCTATTTAGAGATGTGAATTTTATAAGAGAATTCATTCAACAAACTTTACTCTAAGCTTACAATTGAATTTGTGGAAGTAGTTTGGTACATCATCTCCCTTCGAACTCTCAACATCTCCCTTTGAACTCTCAAGTAAGTAATAGTATACTCTTAAATTTCAATCTTAATATTTCATAAATTAGTAATTTACATTTAGTTATATATTAAATAGGATTGTTAACATATTTTCGACGTGTTAAAAAGTATTTTGGAATAACTTAACATATATATTATTCGATATAATATTGTTTAAGTTAGATATATTGTTTAAGTTCAAATAAGTAAGAAGAAATTAATAAATATTGTTTAAGTTTGAAGAAATAGGGAATAAATTATTGGTTATTTGAATATTAGAAAAAAAATACGAATAATGAGTAATTAACAAGTAATTTTCGAATAATGAGTAATTTACTTGTTGGAATATTAGAAATAATTTTCGAATAATGAGTGATTAAAGTAATTTTCGAACAAGTAATTTTGTAATAATGAATAATTAAGAATTAATTATTCGAATATTAGAAATAATTTTCGAATAACAAGTAATATTAGAAATAATTATCGAACATTCAAATAACCCAATTTTTATAGGGTTATTCGAAGATTACAAAATAATTTTCGAATAACCCCTAAAAAATAGGGTTATTCGAATAACCCTATTTTTTAGGGGTTATTCGAAAATTATTTTGTAATCTTCGAATAACCCTATAAAAATTGGTTATTCGAATAACCCTAAATTTTTTGGGTTGTAATTTTCGAATAATCGAATAACCCTAATTTTAAGGGTTATTCGAAAAATACAGAAAAATTTCGAATAACCCTGAAAAAAAAGGGTTATTCGTAATAACCATATTTTTTGGGGTTTTCGAAAATTATTTGTAATAATGAGTAATTTAGTTGTTGGAATACTAGAAATAATTTTCGAATAATGAGTGATTAAAGTAATTTTCGAACAAGTAATTTTGTAATAATGAATAATTAAGAATTAATTATTCGAATATTAGAAATAATTTTTGAATAACAAGTAATATTAGAAATAATTATCGAACATTTAAATAACCCAATTTTTATAGGGTTATTCGAAGATTACAAAATAATTTTCGAATAACCCCTAAAAAATAGGGTTATTCGAAAATTATTTTGTAATCTTCGAATAACCCTATAAAAATTGGTTATTCGAATAACCCTAAATTTTTTGGGTTGTAATTTTCGAATAATCGAATAACCCTAATTTTAAGGGTTATTCGAAAATTACAGAAAAATTTCGAATAACCCTGAAAAAAAAGGGTTATTCGTAATAACCATATTTTTTGGGGTTTTCGAAAATTATTTGTAATAATGAGTAATTTAGTTGTTGGAATACTAGAAATAATTTTCGAATAATGAGTGATTAAAGTAATTTTCGAACAAGTAATTTTGTAATAATGAATAATTAAGAATTAATTATTCAAATATTAGAAATAATTTTCGAATAACAAGTAATATTAGAAATAATTATCGAACATTTAAATAACCCAATTTTTATAGGGTTATTCGAAGATTACAAAATAATTTTCAAATAACCCCTAAAAAATAGGGTTATTCGAAAATTATTTTGTAATCTTCGAATAACCCTATAAAAATTGGTTATTCGAATAACCCTAAATTTTTTGGGTTGTAATTTTCGAATAATCAAATAACCCTAATTTTAAGGGTTGTTCGAAAATTACAGAAAAATTTCGAATAACCCTGAAAAAAAGGGTTATTCGTAATAACCATATTTTTTGGGGTTTTCGAAAATTATTTGTAATTTTTTAGGATTATTCGAACAATACCATTATTTATTTATATTTTCAATTTGTTTTTGAATTTTAAGTTATTCATTTATATATTATTTTTTGGATGAATTTTTTATTAATATTTTTTTATCAGGATGACTTTCTCCATAGCGGTATGGTACGGTGGTTATTGGGAAGGGTTACAGTATGTAGACGGTACACAATCAGTAATTAATCTTGAAAGATTTAATTATCAAGATTTATTGAGCTCAATACATGAGATCGTGACTGCCGACATGAATATTTGGATGTATTTGATCCATTCTGTAGTGGAAATGAACGAAAGATTGCAGAGGAAAAAACCAACCCTGGGGAACCTGGCCGTCCCAATCTGAACATGTTGAATACGGAGATTTTAACTATTTTGACCTGAATGTTGCCCCAACTGATGAAATTGAAGAACCGGTACACGAAGATAGGTGGAAACAAGAAAACCATGATGATCCAATAGGTATTATTTATATTATTGGACTTATCTAAGCAATTGTTTATATGTATCTTGATTATCAAAAGTTGACAATATCCCTTTTTTTCTAGATTCGAGTCATTTTGAAGATGACTTTGTACTTGAGGAAGATGTTGAGACAATGTTGGACGAGGATCAACGAGAGGCATATGGGCTGACCGGGCACACTGGGGGGTCGTGCATCTCCATCGGCACTGAAATGAATAGGTATGGCCTCAGGTCTACCCGAGCTGGTCGTGGGCTCACTCGGAGCGGGTGTACGCCCGTATGACCTTGCTTGACTAGCAGCTGTGAAAACAGAGCTGTAGTATGCCCTCATCTCGTCTCTGAGCATACCAGGCATCAACCCCTCCAAGCTTTGTGATTCCCTATCAACCCTCTCGGTGACGTGCTGCACAATCTCATCCCGCAATGTGTCGCACCGACGATCGAACCTATCAGTCATCTCGTCCAATTTACCACCCAATGAGTCGCATCGAGGATCGAACCTGTCAGTCATCTCGTCCATTCTACCACCCATCCACGTTGTCAACCGCATGAATAGGGCCTCAAAATCTCCAGTATGGTGGCTGTGAGCAAACGGTTGGGCACGATCACCTTCCTCATCAACTGGCTCGTCCCGAATCACTGGTCGTGCCCAACCACCGGCCCTCGGTCGACGAGATGTTCGTACAGCCTGTCGACTCGATGTACCAACTGTTTCATGAGCTGTCGTAGGTGCAGCGACATTGGTCGCAGATGGACGGCCACGTCACGTCCCGACATACTGGACCCCCGTGAAAACGTCATCCTCGATATCCCTCCAGTACGGCTGCAAGGTCTCTTCATCTTCGGGTTCCAGCCGTTGAATACACTGAATACCCTATTGAGTTTATTTCACAAACAAATCACATACCCCTGATCTATATTAATGGAAAATATTAAAATTAAAAGTAAAATACCTGGCTGCTAAGAACATGCATAACATCGACCTAAGACCTCACAAGAGACCACTTCATACAGCGAGGTCTCTGTATTAAACTGTTCAATCTACGCCCGGCAAATGACGACGATATGGGGATCGCTTCAAAAGCCCATAGCTGAGGAGGAAAATACATAATTTCATGAGTCAACAACATTAATAATAAATCAACAGAAGTAATAACTGAATACACATACCAACAGGACTACTGAGAACCCGTAGAAGTGGTAAGAAGGGACATTGGACCCGGGCGGCACTTCCTTCGGTATTCTATCAAAGTATCGTAGCAAGTTGAGGAAGCTTATCTTCCCTCATGGAAAGCTCTCCCAAAGCTCCTCCTGCTCGACTAAGTCCCACACCCATAAGTCGACACGTGTCTTCCCAGGCTCTAATCCCAACAGAATACAATACACAATCAAGATCTTCACGATCTTGATCGTATCCTGTGGGCTATCTTGAAACTCTCCAGATAAGAATCGATCTAGGAGCTCAGAAACGAACACACGATGGTTGTCTGAGTCTTTGTGAACTCTGTAGTATACTGCACCATGGGCGGGAGTGTGATCCCCTGATAGGTCAAAAGGCGAGTCACCAAACTTCAAACCGGTAATCAAAGCAAACTCTTGCCTCCCGAACCGACAAATGGTGCGGTCCTCCCCTATCGCAAACCATCTTTCATCCAGAGGGATTCGTGTCCCACACACCTGACGAGAGATGAGGACGTGCAAAAAGGCCTTGCAAGACTCTGTGTCCGTCTTCCATTGCAAAAAATGGCCAAACGAGCATCTCCAGAACTCACGGACACAGTCAATGCCTATCCGTCGCAGTTGTGTCTTGATCTCAGCAAGTAGACTAAGACGGACATATCCGTAAATATATGCCATGCGACGCTGATAACCCTCTCGTGCCCAGTCCAACTACACATATAAAAATACGAATTATTAAATAAAAATAAATGGCACAAATAATTATTTAATAAATTATGAATTATAATTACAAGCATTTTGAATTAAAAAATTTAAATATAATTTTGAATTACAATCATGCAACCCGTCCAAAGACTGTGCAGCATAAATGCCGAAAGTCAGACCCGGGTCGGGTGCCATGCAACCCGCCCGGGTCGTGTGCCTATTATAAAGTCGAAGGTTTGACCCGGGTCGGGTGACCTGCAACCCGCCCGGGTCGTCTGACAGTTAAAATCTTAAATTTCGAATAACCCTACATTTTTAGGGTTATTCGAAAATTATCTTAATTATGAACATAAATTTCGAATAACCCTAATTTTTAGGGTTATTCGAAATTTATCTTAATTGTGAAGATAATTTTCGAATAACCCTAAATTTTTAGGGTTATTCGAAATTAATAAGAAGATAATTTTTGAAATGAAGATTAATTATTAAGATAAATTTCGAATAACCCTAAAAATTATTAAGATAATTTTCGAAAATTATCTTCATTCTAAAGATAATTTTCGAAATGAAGATTAATTATTAAGATAAATTTCGAATAACCCTAAAAATTTAGGGTTATTCGAAAAGTATCTTCATAATGAAGATAAATTTCGAATAACCCTAATTTTTAGGGTTATTCGAAAATTATCTTCATAATGAAGATAAATTTCGAATAACCCTAAATTTTTAGCATTATTCGAAAATTGTCTTCATTATGAAGCTAATTTTCGAAATGAAGATAAATTTTAAATAACCCTCATTTTTAAGGTTATTCGAAATTTATCTTCTTAAATTTCGAATAACCCTAAAAATGAGGGTTATTCGAAATTTATCTTACTTATGAAGATATATTTCGGATAACCCTATATTTTTAGGGTTATTCGAAATTTATATTAACTATTAAGATAAATTTCGAATAACCCTAATTTTTAGGGTTATTCGAAATTTATCTTAATTATGAAAATAAGCTTATTCGAACAATCACTAATTTTCGAATAACTCGAAAATTTTATCTTCCCCCTCAACCCATATCATTTTAACTACATTTCAACTAAAACATGCTTAAATCAAAAATAAACAACCGAAAGTAAAAACAATAATACATGCTATGCTTAATCTAAATAAACAAACACACTAATACATGCTTTAATCTAAAAAAACAAACACTAATACATTAATACATGCTTGAATCTAAAAAACCAAGAACACTAATACATGCTTACTCTAAAAAAACAAAAACACTAATACATGCTTGAATCTATAAAACAAAAACACTAATACATGCTTCAATCTAAAAAAACAAGTAGAAATTAACTAACTTGATCTTCCATTGTTGGTTTGAAATTTGATTCTCGATTTAAACTTTCTTTCTTCCTCCGAACAATCTTGTCCGAACAAATCTTCCACTCCGAACAATCTTGTCCGAACAAATCTTCCAAAATCACTATAATTTGTAAAAAAAATTCCACTAACAAACCGTATACCTTTAAGTGTTTTATGGCTATGGAGGTAAAATTTTTTTGAAAATATGGATGAATGTTTGAATGAAATAGATTGAGGGAGGTGAAGTGGGTGAAATTAATGGGGGTGGGTGGTAGTTTTTACATCATCAATTAATTGCAAAGTAAATAAAGTAAATAAAGTAGTCAAACTCCTCCTGCAACTCCTTATAAAATCAGTAAAAATCAGTAAAATGTCAGATTTTGTGGTATTTTGTAACATTAAGTTATAATTCATGACATTATCCCATATTATCTTATATTATGTTCTAAAATTTATTTTCATTATAGTGAATGTGGTAATTTATGCAGCGATCTCATTTTATTTTGTGGTACAATCTATTTATCCACACAAATTTTTATTAAAATATAAATGTCTCTGATTAGACATAGGAGTTTGATTATTAAAATGTGGTGCTGACGTGTAACATAGTCAAAGCAGGAGCACGTGGGTAAAATCGAGAGACGCGGATAATCGGATATGCTTTCGGAATATCTTATCCTACATTTTAATATTCCGTGGATATGCTTATTATCCCACCATAATGATAGCCACTCCTCATTATTCATATTTCCACCCACTTAATGCACTTTTATTTATTTCATATTGTATCATTACTTAACTCATGTTAATCACATGGGCTTATTCCCACATGGATTTAAAATTATTCTTGTTTCATTTATTTCTATTTATAATAAAAATTTATGTCTCCTAATTTATGTTATAATATGAGACCTTTGTCTTCATTAGGACAATTTTTTGGATCCAATTTGGCTTTATATATATAAGATCAAACTTGAACTAATAATCCACTATAAAAATGTTAATATAAGTTACACTACATAATTTTGCCACCCACTCTAGCGTCTTTTCTAATTTTTTATTTCCAATTGCAGAGTATTAATAAGAAGCTCCTATTATTGAAGACCTTTTAGGTCAAGTCAAGCTAAATAATTATATTTAGATCCGAAATAACTTAAAGAACATTCGTTTTAGATGTTTTGGTGAAGCCAGAGCAATTTCTAATTCACAAAAACTTTTATGCATCAGGTGCATGGATCCTAGATCCATGCACCCGACCCGACCCGCGCGTGTACGCGCTTCCACGCGCGTCTGACGCGCCCTCACGCGCTCCCACGCGTCTGGGCGGATGCGCACCTTTAGGTTACGTTAAGGATACCTTTCAGTTATGTTAAGGATACCTTTAAGTTATGGTAAGGATACCTTTCAGGGATACATTTCAGTTATGTTAAGGATACCTTTAAGTTATGGTAAGGATACCTTTCAGTTATGTTAAGAATACCTTTGAAATCCTGATTCCAGGTTACATGTCATGTTATGTTAAGAATACTTTTTAGTTATGTTAAGCATACCTTTAGGTTATGTTATGGATACCTTTAGTTATGTTAAGAATACATTTTGGTTATATTAAGCATACCTTTCAGTTATGTTAAGAATACCTTTAAGTGATGTTAAGGATACCTTTGAAATCGTGATTCCAGGTTACATACCATGTTATGTTAAGAATACATTTTAGTTATGTTAAGCATACATTTAGGTTATGTTAAGGATACCTTTAATTATTTTAAGAATACCTTTTGATTATATTAAACATACTTTTAGGTATATTAAGGATACCTTTAGGTTATGTTAAGAATACTTTTATGTTATGTTAGAGATACCTTTGTGTACAAAATGTGTAACACAACTTCCTTATGGATAAGGTATCTCTAACATAACATAAAAGTATCCTTAACATAACATAAATGTATGCCTGACCTAAATTAAATGTATGAAATTTGGGCACAAAGGTATCCTTAACATAACCTAAAGGTATCTCTATACATTACCTAAAGGTATTCTTAACATAACCTAAAGGTATGTCTAACTTAACGTAAAGGTATGAAATCTGGGCATAATGGTATCATTAAGGTAATCTAAAGGTATTCTTACGCATTACATAAAAGTATTCTTACGCATAACTAAAAGTCATGACTAAAATTGAAAAAAAAACAAGCGCGAAAAAAAAAAAAAAAAAGCGGGTCGGATTACCCGGATCCGACCCGGGTGCATGGATCTAAGATCCATGCACCTGATGCACAAGAGACTTACTCTTTCTAATTTGCCAGAGCAAATTTCATTGATAAGACCTTTTTGTCCTTCAATCACAACCTTAGTAATTTATATTGCCACTTTTATTCCAATCGAATTTTGTAAATATATTGTTTTTCTATTTACAAGGGTGGAAATTGCAAGTGGTATAGTATTTTTATAGTAGAATCCATTATTATGTTCGGTAATAATTGATGTAACTAACTATGCATACTAGTATTTGTATATATGAAATATCAAATTATATAAGCTTATATCTCTTAAGTCATTAATGCAGTATTTAATCATCTTAAAATATCTATATTAACAAATCTATTAGAAAGTGTCACTACCCACATATATACATACTAGATAATCATATTATAAGTGTATATTAATTTTTAGGTAAATTTTTTCTCATTAGTTAAATAGATGAATTTATAAGTACCTGACATCAACCTGTAATTGATCTTATTTACCATATTTCATCGAAAATATACTTATATAAAATAAAGTTCAGCTCAAAATTTTAAAAATTTTTTAAGGTCAAAATTGTATACCTATCTTTATCTTAAGGAAAAAAAATCAAGAATTCAAATAACCTCTCAGATTTAGGGGTAGAAATAGGTTAGATTAGGTTAGACTTTCTTGCAACCATCTAAGTTTTGAATTCTAAATATTAAGCTTACGCTTATGTTATGTATGATGAGCTTTTATTTTTTATTCAGTCTTACTTGTATTTTGTAGATTAGTCTTATTTAAAATCTATAAGGAGCCTGCAATTAATTTAGTGGTGTGTGTATGGGTTGCATTTTTGAATACATAGATTATGAGCTTATAAAATTAGGGTTTTTAATAAATAAACACATAATTAAAAATTTATATGTTATATAAAGTTATTATATATCTTTATAATAAACTATAAATATATCAATCTATCAGCTCGTTTAAACTACTTTTAAGACTTGAGTCTTGTATATTTTCATAACAAGATCAGATAAAATATATTGATTTAACTAATTTACTGAATATGATGAATTAAACCACAACAATTTCTTAGATCATGTTATGAACTACTGAACAAGAAGTGTTCAATGAGATCAATATTGTTTATATCGAGCAGTTTGGTCTATTGTCATCCCTACACACTACACAGTATCGATTGTGAAGTTTAAATTATGGAATATGAGAAGGGATAAGATAGAGAAATAGATTACATTTTCCGTTGAACAGAAGGAGAAGGAGAACTTCTTTGGCGCTATCAAAAAGTTGTGTCCACACCAGAAAATGACTTTACATATATATATATATATATATATATATATATATATATGTATTTCTGTTTTTCCTGAGAAAATGATAATGCAAAACGTGGAGTCTAGTCACCAACAATTAAACAAAATATCGAAAACAAAGGGAAAAAAACCCTAGATCTTATCCATATTCAAAAATATGAAATTATGGAGTATTAAAAAAAGACCAAATAAAATGACTTTTTCCCACCTTAAAACCTTGTCCCTCAACTGCGGCCGTCCGCCACAAACACTGTGTCTGTGTAAAAACACACATTTTCAGATCTCTCTCACTCTCTCTCCTTCTATGGCTTACTTGGTTCACTTCTTGTTCATATTTCCTCTGTTTCTTCTCATTTCCATGGCTAACTCTGCTTCTCACAGTCCCATCTTACCAAAGGCTGCGATGTTTCATATTAGAAAAGATTCCTCATCTCTTCAATATGTTGCCCAAGTTTTCATGTCTGAAAATCTGGCCCCTGTTGATCTTGTTGTTGATCTAAACGGCCCTTTTGTCTGGATTGACTCTAGGTCTAAATCTGGTTTTGTATCTCAGCAGCCCATCAAGAGCTGTTCCCTTAAGTGCTCCATGGCGAGGCCAATCAGGGGGTGCTACAAGCATGGTGGTGGGGCAGAGTACAACTCCAAGAGTTGTACCTTGCAGGCTGAAAACACTGTTTCGAGAATTTCAACATCTGGAGATCTGTGTGAAGATAGGATGGCTATGGAGTTCTGGGATGGGATTGGGCCTGCATCATTTGCTAAAACTGAGAGATTCTTGTTTTTGTCAGCCCCAAATTCGCTGCTAAAAGGGTTGGCTAATGGTGCTAAGGGCATGTTAGGGTTAGGAAACTCAAGGGTTTCTCTCTCATCACAATTTTCCACCACATTTGGGTTCTTCCACAGGAGATTCTCCCTTTGTCTCTCCTCATCAAAAGGTGCAATCTTTCTAGGTGGGAGCCCCTTTGAGAGCCAAATCACAAACGCCATGAAGTTCACTCCTTTGGTCTCCAAGAAAAGTGGCTTCCAAGAAGGCTACTACATGGACTTGAAATCCATCAAGATTTCTGGTAAGATTCTTTTTTTGCAAGAAAAAGGGAGTCTTGAGGCTAAAATCAGCACTATTGTTCCTTACACAACAATGGATAGCAAGATCTATAGAACCTTTGTTGAGGCCTATGTAAAGGCAGCAACTTCAATGAACTTGACTCAAGTTCCTCCATTGTTCCCATTTGAGGTGTGTTTTAGCTCAATAGGGGTGGTGGAAAATCAAGAATTTGGGGCAAATGTGCCATTAATAGAGCTTGTTTTGCAAAGTGAGATGGTGAGGTGGAGAATTGGTGGGAGGAATTCAATGGTGGTTGTTAGTGATGAAGTTATGTGCTTGGGATTCTTGGATGGGGGTTTGAACCCTAGAGATTCAATTGTTCTTGGTGGTTTTCAAATGGAGGATCATCTTTTGGAATTCAATTTGGAGAATTCTATGCTTGGGTTTTCTCCATTGTTGATGGGAGATGAGAAGTGCTCTCAATTTGAAGCTTCTTCCTTGTCTATGGAGATTTTGTGATTTATTTTTATTTTCCTTTTCTGAGAGAGAAAATTTTGGTTGAATTCTCATGTTGTATAGTTGGTGCGGTTGTGATGTTGATTGATTTGGATCCCATATTCGTTTCAATTGAAACAACATTGTTTAGATGCACATTAACTGCCATTTTTGTCATGTAAGAAAATCCGTTGAAAGAATCACATAGTTTACTTCATGTGTGTTTTCTTTTGTTCAGATCTTCCAAGTTTGAGCTTTGTGATAAGCGATTAGATATTGATAAGATTAAGAATGATTATCAACAACTGGCAAATCAGTTGATAATTGGGCTAAGTTACATTAATAATCAGCTTAAGATTATTGGGCCTTGAGATTGGGCCGAGTTGTTAAATGGGCTTGTACCATGAGATATGGTGCTAACTAAAGATCAGATCGATATAATAAAAGAGCAATTATATCAAGAAACATTCTTTGGAAAAATCCCCAAACTCTCAATTTCAAACCCATTTTCTTGGGAGTAATTTATGTTTCTAATGTCTTCAAAAAGGAACTGATAATGGATATATATGTATATGATGATTTTGTATGGAGTGTAACATGTTCAATATTAAATTTAATTTCATAATTATTTCTATATATCAAATACATGAGTCATAATCTATGCAATCCGGATTACATGACCGAAAAGTGATTTTCACGCTCAAAATGTCGAGATAATATATACAATCCGGATTATATGACTCGGAAGTTGATTTTCACGCTCAAAATGCTCTCGACGCTTACACACTAATTAGTCTGTCCTTTTAGTTATGACATTTCCGTCATGTTCACATAACCTTTTATGTTATGTTCGCATAACCTTTATATTCTAATAATTTAATATTTTACAAAGTAATGTAAATATATACTACAATTTACGTTATAATAATTTAATTTTTATATTATAATATAACCTCTATATTTTTCAAAGGTTATTATAGTTGTACATAAATGTTATATTAATATAAAATAAAGGTTAAGTTATGCCAATATAAACGTTTTCAGTTATATTACATGATTGAAAAAATTCTAAGTATATAACTTCAAGGTTTTAATACATTTTAAGTAATAATGTAACATTTACGCATAATAATATTAATATTTATGTTATATTAACATAACTTTTATGTTATTCTTTAACCATATAAATGTTATGATATTTATATATAAAAGTTACATCAAAATAGCATAAAGATTAAAAATATCATAACATAAAAAATTTCAGCTATATTATCTTACATTTTATATTGAAAAAAGTCTAAGTATATTAACTTAAAGATTATAATATTTACCCAAAAAATATTATACGTATATAACATAAAAGTTACCACATAAATTAAAAAATAAACAAAAACCTGGGCACCGATCCGGCCCGACCCGACCCATGACGTCCAATTGCATGGATCTAGATCCATGCAACTAGTGCACAAGAACAACACTCATTTAATCTAAGTATTAATTTGGGATATTTTGAGTTAAATCTATGTTTTACACTTCATATATACAATAAGTCAATTTTGATAGATTGTGATTACATTATTTTTGGATTGTGATTACAATATTTTCCTATAAGAATAAAATTACAATATCGTTGATTATATTATTTTCGTTTCTAAAATTTCATATCATTTTTCATATTATTACAGATCATTTTTCATTAAACTAAGAAGAGTGACACTTGTGTGTCCAAGGGCATGATGCCCCAAATTAATCATTATATGGTGTTAAATATATATTCTACAATACTCTTCAGGTATCACATGAATACTCTTATATACATATGATACTTATAGGGTATATTTATAACACTAAGAAACACAACATCTATAAAGTATATATATATATATATATATATATATATAACACCTGAAGAACATGTATATAACACCTAAATCTGTGTCCCTATGTGCCCAGGGGTATATAAGTTTTTGCCAACTGAGAACTAATATAAATTTTGATTTTTCATATTATTACAGATCATTTTTCATTAAGGTGAGAACTAGTATAAATTTTGTTAGTTAACTACCGAAATTAGATTGCAACCTATATTTAGTTGGACTAAGAATTAATATAAATTGGCAAAATATTTTGTGTAACTGATGCATGGATCTAGGATCCATGCATCTGGGTCAACCCGCCCCATGCGCCTCTGACGCACGTTTTCACACGACCCACGCGCCTGGTGGGTGCGCTCAAACCCACCAAGATTCGCTCCAGGCAGTCATACCCTCATGTTATGTTAAGGTTACCCCCATGTTATGTTAGGGTTACCTTCATGTTATGTTAATGTTACTCTCATGTTATTAGTGTTACCTTCATGTTATTAGTGTTACCTTCGTGTTATTTTAATTCAGTGGTTTTAAACTAAGGGTATGAAATTTGGAGATTGGATCACATTAACATAACGCGAAGGTAAACCTAACATAAGACGAAGGTAACACTAACATAACGTGAAGGTAACGACCAACAAACGTGAAAAAAGTAAAGAGGCCCGCGCGTGGCCCAATTGCACGAATCTCATATCCGTGAGATCCGTGCAACTGGTGCACAGGAGAGTAACTCATATAAATTGAGATCCGTAGGAGAGTAACTCATATAAATTAAGATCCGTGCAATTGATGCACAGGAGAGTAACTCATATAAATTTTAGTCAGTGACTGGATAGCTTTCCAAAATCCTATTTTGGATTTAATCATTGGAATCCCGATTTTTTAACTTCTTGACCGTACTGAAAGAATAGAATGACTTGGGAGATTTTATATGTTCATCATTTTATTTCTTGTCTTGTCCATCAAACTTGTTTTCTCATTCTTCTCTATATATATTTCTCAATGAGATCTAGAAAAGCACCATCAAAAACATTTCTAGAAAACTATAGAGAAAGTGCAATGATGCACAATCTAAGTACATTTCTAGTCATCCCTAGAAAGCTTAACATATCTTTAAAACCTTCCAAACAACTCTATGAACAATTATGTAGGCTTCCCAATTATAAAGTAATAACCCATCAAGATGCACATTAGCTGCCATTTTTGTCATTGAAGAATTATATAATTTACATTATGTTGCTTTTTTAGATTTTTTTTTTTTGAAAATTCTGGATAATATTGGGTAAATAAGAATTGTTTGTTTGTGTGTGTGTGTTTTTTTTATAACACTATGAAAAGTATCAGGGTTCAGATCTTCCTAGTTTGAGTATCTTATCAACGATTAGATATTTGATTAACTGCATTTAATTGGGCCGATTAGTTAAATGGGCTTGCTATGAACTCGAAAGTTCTCAAGGTTCCGGCCCATATATGGCCGCATGCTCTACAGATCTCTGTGGCAAGGCCTGATAATGCTGCAGTGGAGGAATCCATTTTGCAATTATTCGTCACAATTCCAATTACTAGTTATATTTCCTATTTTAATCATCATATCATATATTATATATATTAATAATATCAGTATTTAATAGAATTTGATCTTCTTCCATTGATTTCAATAGATGACAAGTACAAATTGAAGTTGTCATCATTTACACTTGACGTGTGTGGTTATATTGAAACACCAAATGAAACATAATTATGGAACAGATGATCCTGATGCTATTTAAGACATGCATTAAATGCTCCGAAACATAAATTGTAACACAAATGTAATTTGTAGTTTCGTCACATGAAATTTTCTATTACCATAAACCATGTATATTCTATGATACATTATTTAACACATACTAGATACTCCCTCCGTCCCGCTCTATTTTGCCTACTTTCCATTTTTATTTATCCCATCTTATTTTGCCAGCCCAAAAATGGCAAAGAAAAATTTACTTCCTTACCCCTCCATTTCTTTCATTTTACAACTTTTGCACTCAAAAAGCACACATTACTTACAAAATTGCCACTCAAAAATATTAAAATAACACATCACATCAAAGTCAAACAGTTTTTTCTTAGGTTCCGTGCCAGTCAAAGTAGGCAAAATAACATGGGATGGAGGTAGTATTATAAATGCCGTGAAACATGAAATATAACACCAAATGAAACGAATCATATCCAGTAGTTGGTTAAAATAAATAAATATATGGTTCAAAAGTCACTGAATTTATTACAAGAAAACTAGTGGAAGTTCTTTAATTATAAAATATTATATTTAAACAAGTCAAATAATGTTTCCTCAAGAATTTCGGCTCTGACTTTATAGCAAATAATTGAGCCAAATACAGTCAAATTTCCAGCTGTCCAAATCTATAGTTTACACTTCACACTTCATTTCAAACCAATCAAGTCAATGAAGATAGATATGAAGTATATATTCTTTGTACTAAATGTCTCTTTTCTTGATTCACTTCAAAACTTTCCATATATTAACCATCTTATTCATTTCATAAAACAACCCAAAATAAAAAAAGAAAAAGAAATCCAATGATGTCCATCAATAGTCTAATAAACATTTTCATTCTTTCTTTGATCATCATATCATACAAATCCTCAGCTCAACCTCACTCAACATTGGTGGCTCCAATCAAGAAAGACACCACCACTTCTCTCTACACCATAGCCCTCAACTCCGATGAACATTACGTCTTCGACCTCACCGCCCCTTTCTCATGGCAGCGCTGCCCCACGCGCCACCAGTACCACACGGTGGCATGCTTTACTTCTCCATGCATCCAAGCCCAGTTTCTTTCCTCCCCATTTTGCCCCTCATTTTCCTCATCAAAAACACCCTGCATTTGCATGGTTGCACCTATGAACCCCATCACCAAATCTTGCAGTAAACCAGCTCCATTGACTTCAAGAATCTTCACAGTTTCTTGGACTAATGGCTCCAAGCTCACTCTAAATGATACATATCTATCATGCACTTCGTCGTCTTCGATTTTTCAGTCTCTTCCAAGAGGAGTAGTAGGCCTAGCAAGCCTTTCTTTATCTCCTTTATCTCTCCCATCTCTGTTCTCTCCATTTCTTGATCAGGCTAATCGGATATTCGCTATTTGCTTGCCTAGCTCAAGTTCAGGCAGCATTAATGGAGTCGTTTTCTTTGGCAATGGACCGTACAATCTTGTTCCTCGTACAAGCTTCGATGCATCAAGTCTCTTATCCTACACCCCACTTCTTAGAAACCCTAAAACCTCTGATTACTTCATTGGCATCAAGGCCTTATCCATGAATGGAAACTCAATTCCCATGTCTCCATTTGAGGGGGTCAAGCTTAGTACAGTTGTGCCTTATACTACACTAAGATCAGATGTCTACAAACCCTTTGTGGAGTTCTTCGAGAACGCGATGAAGGGTTTTCCACAGGCGAAGAATGTGAAGCCATTCACGAGTTGTTACAACGCTAGTGCGATTGGGTTTAGTCGCGTGGGATTGCACGTGCCTCGGATTGACTTGGAGTTCGAGAATGGGAAGAATTGGACAATATATGGAGCCAATTCTATGAAGCAAGTTGGTGGGGATGTAGCATGTTTTGCCTTCTTAGATGGTGGAGAAATGTCGGAACACAAGATTGTGATTGGGTCGTATCGGATGGAGAATAACTTGTTGCAGTTTGATCTTGATCAATCTAGGCTTGGATTTACCTCTTCCTTGTACTTTGAGAGGATCACATGTAGTAACTTCAACTTTACAACTAATGTTTGATCTTGTATTGTTTCAAGGCTTGTAATGCAACTATGGATCAACCATTGTAGCAAATAGTCTTGTTTTTTGTAAGAATACAAATAAAATGTGTTCCAAGAAGATGTGGGATATATATTGGTTTATTAGTTTCATGATGATTATGTGTGTGAATATTATTGGATCCCTCTTCTTGTTTTGATGTTAATTGAAGGTGTGAATATAAATTTTGCACGTTTCTTCGCTGTTTGTTGTGTTTCAATAATTATATATTTGATTAGTACTAATCAAACTAGCAGTGGAGGTACGATTTATTATATAATGTAATAATTTTTATTGCTAATGATATAGGCTAAATATATTTTAAAATATAAAATTTATATTGCTTTGAATATTTATATTAATATATTGTTTGATATTTTCAACTTTTCCCTTCCTCTTTTCTTTTTCTCCTCTTTAAATTTGTCGAAAAGTAGCGGAGCCATAACCATATCCTCTCCTGTTGAGCGAGATAGCCTTCTCTCAGTTCCTTTCTCTCAAATGGTTGTATTTTTTTATTTTTTTTGTAATGTTAAGTTCTTCTTCTTTTTTGTAATGTAAATTCAAGATGATGACAATCATATTAGTATTGGTGATATCTCATTAAATC
Organism: Scutellaria baicalensis; assembly: GCA_005771605.1. Classification (NCBI taxonomy): domain Eukaryota; kingdom Viridiplantae; phylum Streptophyta; class Magnoliopsida; order Lamiales; family Lamiaceae; genus Scutellaria; species Scutellaria baicalensis. Next base: position 19,080,232 of record CM016729.1, on the reverse strand, counting down.
TGAAAAAGCTTCCATCTCGATTTTCCATCTTATTTCCAACACCAATTTAATGTGTTTTCCTTTTATTTTTTATTATCATATTTGATAGTTTATCAAGAAAGTCATGTAATTTAAAATTATTAAATTAATTTAGAAAATCAAAATGAAATATTGGATAAGAAAAAAAATTATTTATACATCATCAAATTGATGTGACACTTTTAGAAGGTAAAGTGGCAATTAGTAAATTTTGTCAACCTACTTTTCTTTGTATAAAATATAAGTAAAGATAATAATAATGAATACATATTAATGTTACACGATGATACGATAAAAGGAATTGTCAAGACATTTCACCATTCATTTTGCTCATGGGAACATGATGAATCATTTTGAACTGCATATTTTTCCGATGCACAAACTCATTCGAAATGAATCAAAACGGGAATTTTGTCACAAAAATAAGTTCTATTGGGCCGAATTTTTGAATGGGCTTGTACCATGAACTCAAAAGTTTTTAAAAGTTCAGATGCGGCCCATATAAAGTTGGATGGGCCTCTATAGGTGGGAAGGCCCAATAGGCAGCACATGACGAATCCATTTTCATAATTGTTGGGTTGGCCCGCAATACTCCGGATGCAACAACGAATTGGGTGATTCTATTTACAGCTCGTAAATTTCTCTATACAACCATTATATCAAACCCTTCTTTTTAATAAATTGTTTTCCCCTCGTGCACCCCCCCCCCCCCCCCCCCCCCGTTTTTTTTAATCTCAAACTCAATTTTCTTTTGTTATACAATTATGATCTACTGCAATCAAGAATTTTAAGATTGCATAATTTTTATCACTTCAAATAAAAATTAAGATGATTTTATATTTAATTTGAAATAAAAATCACTTTGACAATCTCAAATAACATTCTCAATATTGCATAATTCAATCACATTTTTGTCCAATGCAGAAGACCAAAGAAAAAAGAAAAAAAAAAAAGAAATCAACTGATATCAATAATTTCATAAAGAGATTGAAGTCATATGTATAGAATATATCTTTTTTTCTTTTTTTGAAACAATTAAATCTATGGAGCAATCTAAAGCCAGATCCATCTTTTCCCCCCAATCCATCTTGACCAGATCCATCTTTTTTAGTAAGTCTAGTATTAGATAATGACCCTTTTGTTAAATTAATTTAGTTTAGGAATTTGATGTTAGTTCTGCATTATTAAATGAGATTTAAAAATCTATTGTAGGAACTAATTAATGGGCTAATTTGAGACTTCTGTGTTATTCCACATTTGTTGTAGGAGCATTATTTATAAGGTTCGGACTATTCTGCCAACAATATTTAGTTAATGGAAATGTCATGTTAGAGTTACGAGTTAGAAGACTATAGATTTAGTACGAACTAGTTTCGTAAATTCTGATATCATCGATTAATTATGTTTTAGATTTGGGTTGAGAAGGCATAGTACGTGTTTATGAGTCTTGAGATGTTCTAAATGTTGGAAGCTCCAGATAAGTACATCTCTCACCTGCAGTATGAGTAGTTCTATTTTATTAATTACTTTTGATGCAAAATTTACGTGGATGGTTATTGATGTTTTCTATGAGTATGCTCGAGTGATTGGTTAAATGATAAGCATATGTTTTCTGTCAGTATACCTGAATGAATGACTAAGTGATGAGCATATACGTTTTATGTGAGTATGTCTATGTTTTCAGTGATGAGCTTCCATTTGTTGGATTAAGTACAAGATGCGAGTTAAACATGTTTTCAGAAATTGAGAAAAATATATTTTTGAGAAAGTATATAAATATATACATATGGTTATATTTTTATATTTTTTTTTAAGACTGGTACTGGGCACCGAGATCGCCCACGAGATGATTCAAGATTGAGAAAGATACTAGGCTTAAAATAACATTTTTAATTGATTCAAGATTGAGAAAGATAAAATAAAAAATATTTATCAAGACGATTTTTGGAGGTCATTGGTAGCGTGATTGCTATTTGTTTTATTTTCTGTGCACTTTTTATCCCCATCATGTAATAGAAAAATTCGAAGGACTACACTGCAGCTATGGAAAGAAAAACGGATCTGTAGGGTTTCTTCTAAACATGGTCATCCGGTTCCGGTTTTGGTTTCGGTTCCTGTTTCCGGAATGGCTGAACCGGAACCGAACCGGGGGTATAGGGTAGTTCTGGTTTCTCCCTCTTTTTTTTTTTTCAACCAATTTTCGATTTTTAATACTTGTTTTCTACTAAATTGATATTTTAGAATACAAAATATTAAATGAGACTAACAAATAATAATTAAGTGAACAAACTTTTGATAAAATTACAACTTGAGTTTACATAAAAAGTTTACAATTTATAAGATTCTATCTATTACAAATTTACATAAAAAAATTTCTATCTATTACAACTTTTCAATTCTATCTACAAATTTTTAAATACAAGATTGGGAAAGGGGAAAAAAATTGAAAGAGCTTGAGTTTCATTATAATTTTGGAATTGAAATTCATTTCCAAATTTATAATGAAATTGCTTACGTATCCTTAATTTATAAAATTAAGGAATCAAAGCTCACGTAGTTCTTTTACCTCAACTTACCCGTCGGTCCAATAATTATAATCTTTGAAGTTGGTTTTTGAAAAATACAACATTTCAACCCCTATTTATAGGTTTAAAAAAAAAATTAAAGGGGATGCTCCGATTTCGGTTCCAGTTCCAACGACTATATGAGATTCAATGAGAGACGTCCACGTGGCAGATCCGATTTTAAAAAAGTAAAAATAAAAAATATGTGAAAACTGACGGTTTGGAATATCCCGAACCGTAACCTTACCGGATATATCCGGTTTTCAGTTACGGTTCGGAACCGGAACCGGTTCAACGGTTTTCCTAACCGGATGAACATGTTTAATTAGTTTCTTCCCCATAGAATCCAAAATTTGTGATTTTAAGGACAAAACAGAAATATAAATATATGTTGGCTTTAATGAGAAATTTTGTGGCTGTGTTTAGAATTACCCCAACGATTATTGTAAATTTCTAATCTAATTTGAATATATTGTTTATGCATCCAAATTTTAAAAATATATAAAATAATTTAGCACATAATGTCATGATTAACAGATCACGTAATAGGGTTAAATTCATTTTTAGTCCATTTAAAATCGCACTGTCCAATTTTCGTCCACCATACTAGCGAATTTCAGTTTTAGTCTAATTAAGCCGAAAATCGTCACTATTTGATCAAATTTTCACCGGAAAACAATCTGTTGCCGGCGGTTGTAATACAATCGCCCCAATTGTTACCGGATCACATGTGGCCTGCTATTCACCAATGAAAATCATCCCCGTCATATATATAATATATGTTTAATTAAATATTTGATTATTTAAGAAAAAAATGTAAAATCTACATTTTAAATGTAAAATGTAAAATGTAAAATGCAAAATGAAACAATTATATTCTAAAATCTAAAATCTAAAATTGAATAAAGGGAATACCAATTCCCAAATCCAAAATCGAAATCAAAAGTCGAAGCCCTAAAATTAGAATCAACAAGGAGATCGATAGAAAGACTTCCATCGTCGGTGACCTTTTTCTGAGAATGGCTCCTCGAAAGTGCAGGGAAGCCTCGAAGAAGCGAACACAGAAAGGCCCAACTCCAAACGATCCACCCCGACGAAAATCAAAACGGGCGAAAGCCTTAACTCATGAAAAATCCCCAAAACCCATCGAAGCCCCGAATCCAGAAGAAACCCTAAATCGACCAGAAAAGAAAGAGGGTGAGGAGGACAAGAGGTGCTTCAGTCCGAGTCTGGAAGAAATCCCTCCACCATATGGTGATGAGCTTGAGAAATTGAACAAATTGGAGCATGCGAGACTGCGGGAAGAAATTATAAAGAAGGGAAAGACAATGAAAGGTGAGTCAAAATTTCTTTTTATCTATATTAGGGTTTCATGGAGTATGTTTTAGGGTATATATATATATATATATATATATATATATATATATATGCAAATTTAGTTAGTTTTTAATTGTTGGTTGTTGGGTCCATATATTAAGTTGTGCAAAGAGTCCATCATCATCAAAGGAAAAACTCATCGTGAGGGACTCCAACACTTCAAGGACCTTGCGTGCAGGGGAGTACTTCCAATACCGATGAAGCTGAAAAGCAGAATAAACAGAGGGGAAATCGTTCCTTTCTGTGAAGATTTCTGGTTAAGGTATGATGAGACTCCTGAGATAAAGAGGATAATGGAACCAACTTATTAAGAGTCTATTGTGAACTGGTGGAAGGGTTCGAAGTATGAAAGAAGACAAAGACCCTCCTGGTTGAAGTTACCCTGATTACTTTCTGCTTATTGCTTACTTTTTAATGCTCACTCTTGTATCTATTGCTTGTTTGTGTTGATGTTGTGTTCTGATACCTCTAAGTTTTATCAACTCAATAAAACTACCTGTTTTATCTGAAAAGCTCACTACTTGTGATCTTATGCTTATTTTCTGCTTTAATATCTTGCTCTTACTGTCTGCTGATTTCTCTTGGTTTGATATAAGCATACGATCTTATATAAAAACTGATAAAGTCTTTGATCCTCTTAAATGAAGTTTTGTCATCATCAAAAAGGGGGAAATTGTAAGGAACATTGTATAAATTTTGATGAAAGACAAAACATGTAATAGAATAGAGCCTAGGATCCTATGTATTTAGATTCTATTGTAAAAATCTCTAAGTATAAGATCTGGAGGCTTGATGATCAAAGACTGGAGCGTGAAGACCTTACTGCATAAAACCTTAAAAATGATCTAAGTATAAATCTATGCAGCAGACTGCTTGAAAAGGATACTGGACGCTCACTGCACGAGGATGCTGAGTTTGCTAACCGTACAAAAGACAGAGTAAGCTGAAGCCGACTGAAGAACCAGGAAGCATCAGCAACCTGTTCAGAAGCAGTTACCTCGAAATCCATGTACGAGGTTTACGTTAGGCACAACCGCAAACTCATCCAATCAAATGATGCCATGTATCAAAAGTAAAAAGGAAGTCTGAAAATATGTCAGACTGGGTATGACGATTGCAGCAACAGATACGTACAATCTCAACAACCTTGTACGAGCAAATCAGAAGGAGCCACGTTGCCCCATGCATGTTGCGAGAAGAAAGCTCTCTCCAACGGGCAGATTTCTCATCGCCTATAAATAATAGAAGAACTGGACTTAGACGATACTTGAAACCCGAAACTCTTGCTATCAAAACGCTCAAGCTATCCAACGCACTATCTTTTCATTACTTAGAAGTTTCAAGTCCAGTCTATTGCAGCAAGCACACTCTATCTAGAGAGCTTACTGTACAAAAGTTTGCTGCCTGTGTTGTTGAAGAAAACCACTTTATTTTCTTTCGTAGACTAATAGGAGTTGTTTGATCGGAGGCTGTTCCTGATCAAGTATTTACGTTCTTAGTAGAAGAACAAGAGCTCTGTGTGGGCTAGTTGAGTTTGATCACTGTGCAGTAACCCTGTGTGGGATAGACTGACAGTTCTTGTTAAGTTTAGGTTGTCTAAGCGAGGCTTGTGTAAATCAACCATTATACTTAACAAAGTTCCTCCTTGAGAAGGAGTAGAGAGGATGTAGAGGGATTACTCCACCCTTGAACCTCTATAAACCGTTGTGTTTATTTTTTATATAGCTTATTATTGTTCTTATCCTTGTTATTGCTTATGTGTTTTAATCTGCTGTATATCTCTCATAAGAATATCAAATGTTTTCAGAAAAGAAGTTTTGGTCTAAAAGAATTTCCACTGTGCATAGAACTCATTTTCTCTAAGCTTACTAAAGGTAACTGCTCAAGCAGTAACCTTTAGGACAGTAAGCTCTTCAACAATCTGCCTAAGTGACTTATCATTCGATTTTAAAAGAAAAAGTTTGAAAATTGAGTAGGCTTATTCACCCCTCCCCCTTCTAAGCCTACTACCACTTGAGACCAACATGATATTTTGTCTTATTGTCTTAGTTTACATTTTGGGTACATATTATGGATGTTTTTTTATATATTTAATGTCTTGTGCCACCTGGTGAACAAACATGTTGGTGTTGGATGTTTTTTGGTAAAGTTTCAATGGCATTAAATGAATTTTAGATGTTATTGAATTTGTATGTCTTTGCCTTTTGTTATACTGCCCAGTTTCAGGTTTCATCTTGCTAGTTAGATATTGAACCTTTAAAATTTGCAAAAAAATTTGCAACTTATAATACAAAAAAAAAAAAAAAAAAACAGTAATGCCATAACATTACTTGAAAGATTCAAAATGGCTAATACAGAGTTTTCTTCAAAATGCCCTAAGCAAGGTCTTACATATCCATAAGTGTACAACCAAACTAACAAAAAACATCCAACAAACTAATACAATTCAATGTGAAATCAACCAAAAAACAAGAAGAACAAGCTGAAGAACTATGAATTGCATCCTCATCCTTCTGCACTTGCTCTTCCACATCTTCTTGTCTTCTCTAAGAGCCTTGTTTTGCTTAACCATACTCTGAACATCTTCTTTTAAAAGCTTCATATCTCGTTTGAGATCTTTCATTTTTGCTTTCAATATCTCGTACGCTTCTCTCAAATTTTCGTAGTCGTCATTGTCATCACATTCGAAATAGTTACACCCTCCACTTTTCTGCAGAATTCATGACTCACATATCAAAATCATGGACACATATTGATAAACAAATATTGCAAAACCAATGATTTCACATGCAAAATTTGCCAAATACAAATCAATAAGCACAGAGTTTTACAAAACGAATTGTGTGTATAACAACTAATATTTGCCAAATACGACCCCAATAATCACAAACTGTACATTTCGATTATGAAATCCTGAATTACAATTTCTAGATATAAACATTCAAAAACAGAAACTTATATTATATTTGAGGCATCCCCAAAATCACTTCCCTCGATTCGCATCTGTTTTTGTCGTTCGTAGAACCGCTTGTCGACCACACAAACACACGTGACTTGCGGATGATTGGGAGAAATCAGACATTTTTCCCTTCAATTCTATTTTGGAGAACTAGGGTTCGTTGTTGATTTTGGGGATTTTGGGGGAGAGGGGATGATTTGCAGAACACCTTCTCTTTCCCCTTTTTTTCATGGTTTATTAAATATGTTTTTATTTAAAGTTTTAATTTTTGATTTATTTGATTTTTGTTTAAAGTTTTTCATTAATTCTTGTTAGTGTTGGATTTTCCAACATTAATTAATTTTCCTTTTTCATAATTATCCTAAATTCAAATTAGATTTTAATTAGATTTTATTAGATATAATTTATTTGAAAAGATTTGAAAAAGATTTGATATTTTCTCACTTAGATTTGACTCATTAAATCTCACGTGTTATATGTATTTGAATCTCTTTTTAACTAACAAACACTCCTAAGTTTTAGGAGTTGTTATGGATTCAAAGAGATATAAATACAAGTGAGATGAAGAAGTCAAAACGTGATTTTGAGAGTGAGTTCGTGTCTTTGAAGAACGTGGGTTGAGAGAACAAAATTCAAAGAAGAACAAGCCAAGATGGAGATCAAGAAGATCGAGTTGAAGAAGTCAAGTAAGGATGAAGAAGTCAAGAACAAGTCCACTCCACTTTCCCATCCATCATGCACGTGAGTTATGGAGTTATGGAGATCATGGAAGCACTCCAAGATCATGGGAAGTGGAGTCTACACCAAGTGTACTTCAAGGTCTATAAATAGGTGAAGCTGCTGAAGATCAAGGACGTACAGAATCGAGAGCTTAAGCAGTCTAGTATACGCAGTACACTGGTGTCAAGAGTTGTGTTGTTCACACCGATAGGCAACATCGTTTTCTTGTGTGTCATAGAGTTTGCATACTCTTGACTTTTAGTATAGGTGTTCTTCGGAGTGTTCAACTGAGAGTTTTTGTATACGTCCCTAGGTTTCATATTCATCTTATAGGACGTAGTGAGTCTATTGTTCGAAAGAATCTCTTTTAGAGATCTTTCTTTCTCCTTTGTACACATACACAAATCAATAAAGGAGTTTTCACCCTGAAGGCATTCCACGAGTATTTGTATACTCGTGGATAAATCGTTTGTATTCTGCAACTTTAATTTCGATCCATTTTTCCGCTGTGTGTTACGCTGGTGTTGTCGACACCGCTGACAACACCGTGTACTTTGATTGGGATATTTTTGTTTTTGTTTTTGCAGATCCATGTAGGACTTTCACGTGGTATCAGAGTCATCACTTGACATACTAAGTGGTGGATTTAGCCATGCAGGACGCAGACTATTGCAATCCTAACTTTGGACGCCTTCCAATTTTGGATGGCTCCAACTATGCGTATTGGAAGATTCGTGTACGATCGAAGATCAAGTCCATTGATGCACGTGCTTGGACTGCTGTTTTGGAGGGTTACAATTCCCCTATGAAGGAGGTACTTGGCGAGCTTGTTCCCAAACCTCAAACCGAGTGGACAATCGATGAGATCCATAGTGCCAACTACAATGAAAAGGCCATCAATGTCATCTTCGAAACTGTGGATTACAAGGTGTTTCGGTTGATCCAAAATGCCGTACATGCCAAGGATGCTTGGGATACTCTCCAAAAGCATTTTGAAGGTGCAAAGTGTGTTCGTGATGCAAGGTTGCGTCTCATCATGTCCAAGTTCAAGAATATGCGTATGAAGGAGAATGAAGACATTGGAACCTACTTTGAGAGGCTCCGGGACATCTCGAATCAAGCTCAAATGCTTGAAGAACCGATTGGACGCAAGCAACTCGTGTCTAAGGCCATTCGAATGCTGCCACCAAGGTTCAACATCAAAGTATCCGCCATTGAGGAGGTCCACAATCTTTCGATAATGGACTTTGATACACTTCAAAGCATTCTTCAAACTTTTGAGCTCAACCTTCAAAGCCAAATGGAAGCGGGCTACAAGACTAAAACCATAGCCTTGCAAGCTCAAGACAATGAAGAATCTGGAGAAGATGATGAACCATTGGAGGAAGTCACCGAGGGGCAGAATGTAGCTATGTTGACCAAGAAATTCAATACCATGGTGAGAAAGTTCAACAAGGAGAAGCCTCGATCGAAAGGGAAGGAACCATTCAATCGGTCCACTGATCAATCTCAATGGAAGCCAACTGGATCATCATCTCAGTCCAAACGTCAGCCTAAGAAGACATCTTCAGATCATGGATGGAATGATCCCAAACATCTCGATACCATCCAATGTCGAGCTTGTTCGGGTTGGGGTCATTATGCGAATGAATGTGCTAACACCTTGAAGAAGTATGGTCTGAAAAATCACTGGGTATCCATGAGTGACGATGAGGATGATGAGGAAGTTGAAACTGAAAGTTCCACAGCCCTGTTTGCAAAAATCGCTACTGGTGTTACCGACGGTGTTGACAACACCGGTGTCATGACACCGTAGACAACACCGACGACAACACCACATAGGTATGAACTGTTTGATTTTGCTAACATAACTTGTCTTAATGTTGTTTGTGATGATACAGATTCTCTTGCTGGAGATGACTTAGATAAAGATGAAGCCATTGAAGAACTTCATGGTCTTTATAACTCCTTGCTTAAGGAATGGAAAAAGCAATGCAAGCTTGTAGAAATTGTATCCAAGGAAAAGGAAGCTATTTCCAAGGAAAAAGAAGCTTTATCTAAGGAGAATGATGTGCTGAAAAACTCAGTTGCAAAGCTGGAAACCGCTCTCACTAAGAAGGACATAGAACTTGGAAAGGTGCAATTCAAGCTTGAAGAGACGGAATCCTTAATTGTACAATGGAACTCGAGTTCTACCAAGGCAAGTGAAATCATGGGATCAAGTAATTTCTCAAAATCAGGTATTGGATCAAGTAAAACTGTTGAAAATATGTTTCCAAACCTTTTTGTCGATTCACATGCAAAGATTAATTTTGTGAAAGAAAAATCGAAAGAGTCCATAAAATCCAACAGTTCAGGTCGTAGGAAAAGAAAATATGTTTGTCATTATTGTTTTCAACCTGGACATATAAGACCATACTGTCGAAAGTTAAAAAACGATCGAGCAAATGGTCTGGTGTTACCTCCGGTGTCACGCAACACCGCCCGCAACACCACTGTTGGAAATAAAGTTTGGGTTCCTAAACAAACTGCTCAAGTCTGCCAAGTTGTTTTTACTGCTCTTAAGTCTAACATTTCAGGTTCTTGGTACTTTGATAGTGGTTGCTCACGCCACATGACGGGCACTAAAGAATATTTGTGTAATTTTGTGCCTATTACCGAAGGATCCGTTACTTATGGAGGAGGTGCTAAGGGTAGAATCATTGGCAAAGGAACTCTTAATTTACCAGGTTTTCCCAGGTTGTCTAATGTGTTTTTAGTAGATGGTCTTATGGCTAATTTAATTAGCATAAGTCAATTATGTGATGACAATCTTGAGGTAAAATTTACTAAGGATTCTTGTGAAGTTTATGATAAGTCTAACATGTGTATCATGACAGGTACAAGATCTCATGACAATTGCTATCTTGTTGGAGAAAATGTCACATGTAACAAGGCTAAGTTTGATGACACGATTTTGTGGCATCAAAAATTAGGCCATGTGAATTTTCGAACTCTCCAAAAGTTGATGAAGTTTGAGGCTGTACAAGGACTGCCAAGCCTCAATCACAATGGTAAGATAGTGTGTGGAGACTGCTTTAAAGGTAAACAGACCCGTGTTCCCCACAGTGTTACATCGCACCACGGACAACACCAAGGTACTGTTCATTGTTTTCAACTTTTACACATGGATTTAATGGGACCAGTTGAAGTTGAAAGTCTTGGAGGAAAGAGGTATTCCTATGTGATTGTTGATGATTTTTCCCGATATACTTGGATTTTCTTTTTACGTGAAAAATTGGATACGTTTTCTCAATTCAAGATTTTGTACACTAGGATTAAGACCTCATTTTCTTCTAAAATTTTGAGCATTAGGTCTGAACATGGTAAGGAATTTGAAAACAAATTGTTTGCTGATTTTTGTGAAAAGAAAGGCATTGAACACCAATTTTCGGCTCCAAAAACTCCTCAACAAAACGGAGTTGCGAAGAGGAAAAATCGAACGTCTTTGCAAGAAATGGCTCGTGTCATGCTCTGACCGCGCTGTCGCGACGCGATAAAATTAATTAATCCTTCTTATCCTAACCAATTAGTAGTTAAGGCAAGTCGGAGTCGATCCCACGAGGAATGACAATTCAATTGTGTTTTCCTATGTCTAAACTTAAAGAAACAAAAGGATATGGGGGTTATCAGATTGATTGATAATTAAATTAAAAGAAATACTAAAGATGCAGATCACAACTAAACAGAAATCAAGTGATAAAGAGCATTCCAGTTAACAGTTCAGTTATCCCCCAATATCGATTACACCTTAATCAATGTTACCCCCTTTCTCAGTTTGTCATGGAATTATCACCCATAATCTAACAACAAGCTCTGTTAAATCGAATCGTCTCTTATGATTAGTTAAATTAGGATAAGATCTCTAATTAACCCTGTTTAATTGAACAACCTAGAATAAGCTCTCTAGATTTAATTCATCAAACACATTAATTACCAAGACGATAGGGTGAACTAGACTCCAAATACGCAAGTTCGATTCGATAATCTAGGATTGTGTTACCCTAGAGATGCGCGACCTCTAGTTTACTACCAACAAAGATTAAACCACAACAATTAGGATTCATGATTTAAAATTCTAGCAATCAATTATCAAACACTTAACCTAGGTGGCCAATCTAAATCAAGCATTAATAATTGAGAACATTCATCACAGATAACACAATCAATTCCAATCAAAACATCGATAGGGAGAAACGGGATTGATTAAAACATAAAACGATAATTGGGTTCAAACATCCCTGCTAACCGGAATTAGGAAATTAGCTGATCGTCATCTCGATCGATTCCACAAAAGTTGTTGTCAAATCCATCAAAGCAAAATCAAGTAAAAGAATATGATTTGCAAGATAAATCTCTCTCTAATCTCTAATCTCTCCAACTGGCGTGAACCCCCCCCCCCCAAGTATGTGACTTGGGGATTAAGTAGAATTGAAATGGGCCTTCATAAGCCCATTTACTTCCTTCTTCAAATTTGGGCTTCTTTTAGTTACCGGACCTTCTCTTTTGATCTTCATTATATTTGGGCCTCGGTCCAATGAACTCCAAAATACTTCAAAAATTCCTACATTGATCAAGAAAATAACATATGAAGTATCTCAAGTTCAACAACGCAAATAGGTATGAAAACAATGCATTTAATCGAATAAAAGATAATAAGAATCCAATTAAATCAACAATTAAATGCATATATTTTCAACCTATCATGCTCAGTTCTAAGAACCTCTCACGACGTTTTTGGGCTGAAGCATTGAATACGGCTTGCTATATTGGTAATCGAGTCTTTTTAAGACCGGGTAGCAAAATGACCCCTTACGAAATTTTGAAAGGGAAAAAGTCTAATCTTAAACATTTTCATGTTTTTGGGTGTCTTTGCTACATTTTGAATGATAGAGATAATCTTGCTAAGTTTGATGCAAAAAGTGACAAAGCCGTGTTTCTTGGATATTCTTTGAATAGTCATGCTTATCGTGTTTTTAACTTAAGATCTAGGACTATTCAAGAATCAGTTAATGTTGTGTTTGATGACTTCTCTGATCTTACAGGTAAATCTTATGAAGATGTCGTGACTGATCTAGTTAAAATTCCAGTAATTCATAAAACTGGAAATACTGATGTTGCCCCCAGTGTTGTGACACCAGAGGCAACACCAGCGGCAACACCAGTGACAACATCGGCAGAACCTGAATCCGATGAAAGTGATGATGATCTACCTGATCAAGTTCGAAGAGATCCACCTGCTCGTATCAGAAAAAATCACCCTACCACACAGGTGATAGGGGGAGTAAACGATGGTGTTCGAACTCGTAGAAAAGACCCCGTGAATTACAAGGAAATGGTAAGACATGTGTGTATGTCAACCACATTTTCAGAGGTAAAATTCTACTGTTTTGTTTCTCCAATTGAACCCAAAAATGTCTCTGAAGCTTTAAAAGATAATTTTTGGATACAAGCAATGCAAGAAGAACTTGAACAATTTACTAGAAATGATGTTTGGTTTCTTGTTCCTAGACCATCCGATACTAATGTGATTGGAACTAAATGGATTTTTAAAAATAAATCGCATGAGTCGGGGAACATTGTAAGAAACAAAGCACGACTTGTAGCACAAGGGTACACACAAGTCGAAGGCATCGATTATGATGAGACCTTCGCACCCGTTGCTCGAATTGAATCGATTAGGTTAGTTCTTGCAATTGCTTGTTATTTGAAAATTACCCTTTATCAAATGGATGTAAAAGGAGCATTTTTGAATGGGTTCTTAGATAAGGAAGTGTATGTTGAACAACCAAAAGGTTTTGAAGATCCTTATCAACCTCATTATGTATACAAACTTAAGAAAGCATTGTATGGATTAAAACAAGCTCCTAGAGCTTGGTATGGTCGTTTGACCACTTTCCTACTTGAGTTTGGATTCATTAGAGGCATGGCCGATCGGACCCTCTTTGTTAAGAGAATCGATCGGCATTGTATGATAGCTCAAATTTATGTTGATGATATTGTATTTGGATCTACTTGTCAAAGTGATCTTGATGATTTTGTGCATGCTATGTCATCTACCTTTGAAATTAGCTTGATTGGAGAGCTAACTTACTTTCTAGGTTTGCAGGTTAAGCAATTAAAGGAAGAAATTTTCATCTCACAAAGCAAGTATGCCAAAAATTTGGTATCTCGCTTTGGTTTAGAAAATTCTAAGCCTATGAGAACCCCTATGGGTTCGACTCAAAAGCTGTCGAAAGACAGTGTTGCCGATGGTGTTGACAACACCCTCTATAGATCGATGATCGGCAGTTTGCTCTACTTGACCGCTAGCCGCCCGGATATAATGTATAGTGTTGGTGTCTGTGCACGTTACCAATCTGACCCTAAAATCTCGCATCTTCAAGCAGTGAAGCGTATCATAAGGTATGTTTCCGGTTCGATAGATTTAGGTATTTGGTATACTAAGGACACTAATCTTAATTTGGTGGGTTTTAGTGATTCTGATTGGGCTGGAGATGTAGATGATAGGAAGAGTACTAGTGGTGGTTGTTTCTACTTAGGCAATAACTTAGTATCTTGGCATAGTAGAAAACAAAATTGTGTTTCTTTATCCACCGCCGAATCCGAATATGTGGCCGCCGGGAGTGCGTGTACTCAACTCTTGTGGTTGAGACAAATGCTTGATGATTATGGTTTTGCTAATGAATCTTTGAGCCTATTTTGTGATAATTCGAGTGCAATTAATATTTCCAAAAATCCAGTTCAACATTCTTGAACTAAACACATAGATATTAGGCATCACTTCATTCGAGATTTAGTTGAAAAAGGGTTAATCCAACTTGATTATGTATCCACTGAAAACTAAATAGCAGATATATTTACAAAAGCCTTAGATTTAGAGAGATTTTCTTCCTTAAAGAAGTCTCTCGGATTATGCATTGTTTGAATGTGCATGCTGTTTTTGCGGGTGTTATCGTTCATGTTGCTCACACCACTCTTAACACCCTTAGAACAATTTTTTATTTTTAGGCTTTCTAGGCATATGTATGCTTGTTTGTATCTGACCAGTGTGTTCCTTATGTGATAACTCTGGATTGGACACCTATTTTAGTAATGGCTCATAATAAAAGTGCACTTTTGTTCGTATAATTGATATAAGTCACGAAGCACTTGGAGCACGGCGCTCGCTACGACGATGCTTTTCAGGCAGCCTAGTGACTATGCTTAAATGTGTTGTGTGACCTCACTGAGTAACTTGGGGCACGGCGTTCGCTGCGACGATGCTTCCTTGTCAAAAGGTGTAGGAGATACCACAACCGAATCGAAAAACTTGACCTCACAACCGAGTAACTAGAAGCATGGCGCTCGCTACGACAGTGCTCTCTTTTCAAAAGGTTGGTTGAGGTTAGGTATGTGTGAATTTATTTTCGTGTGCACAAAAGAAAAAAATTTTCTAGAGCCAAAATTTTCTATGGTGTCATCGCAGTGTTATGTAACATCAGGGACAACACCAGTCAGTTACATTATGTGCGATTTTTATGGGATTTAAATTTTATGCATCCCTAGGTATCTGCATTTAATCCTTATAATATATAGTGGATATATTTGATTTTTGGATGACTCAATTTCAAATTTCAAATTCGAATTTTGTGATTCCTATTTTTTGTGCAAAATTGTTGAGATTTTATCTTCAATTCATATCTATTCAAAATCTCTTGATTTTATCTAAAAAATTCAAAAGGCTCAAAAATTTGTTTAAATACTGAAAATCGAGCGTGCGTCTCTCCCACTTCAAATTGTTGCACACTCTCTCTCCTGCTCTCATATTCTTTCTCTCTCCAAAAGTCGATCCCCTTTTCTCTTCTTCTCCAAAAAGCCCTAATTTCTCTTCTCTTCATCCATGGCTAATTCCTCTATCCCTCCTACTGTCCTTGAATTCCTGGAGAAGCTAAAGCAGTCGTATCCCGCTTTGCTCGCTCCACTCACTACTGCGGTGTCATCGGCCGATGTTGCTGACACCAGCGCAACACCGACCACTGCATCCCCAACTCCCTCTGCTCGCACTACTTCGAAGGCCAAGGCCAAGAGTGCGAAGGCCAAGGCCAATAGTGCAAAGGGTGAAGCCGCTTCCTCCCAGCCTGCTAAAGGTCCGTCGGGTGCCGCCTCGGACCTAGTCGATGTGGAGGAGTTCGAACCCTCCAATCGCCCCTTGAACGAACGGCAGAGACGCTCCCAACGTCTGCGTGCTTCGGGGAAGGTGACCCCCGAGTTCGTGGCAAGAAGAGGAAGAGGCCTGTCCCTTCTACTTGCCCTGCTCCGGCCGCTTCTGAAGCTGAAGACCCTGCTCCGGCAGTTTCTGAATCGGAGATTCCAGTCCCGGCATCTGCCAAATCGTCGAGCTCAATGGAGCTCGATGATGAGTCTGACAAGGACTTCACCCCTGCAGCTGCCTCTGACACCGATGAGGATATGGAGACCACTCTCTCCAAAGTGATGTTGAAACTGAAGGCTTCTGGTGTTAAGTCAGGTGTTGCCAACACCAGGGCAACACCCTCGGCCAAAGGGAAAGCTCCTGCCGATTCTCCTTCCTCCCCTGCCAAGGAGGGTGCTTCCACTCCTGCTTTCAAGCCTTAAGGCACCCTCTTCCAGGTTTCCAAAGCTTACTCCACTACTTTTTACACTAAGCCTTCGTCTAGTGTATGGAACTCTTTGTGCCAAAAACCTTTTCTTGCCGAACGTTCTTTGCATTTCGATTCCTTCTCTAGATTAGGACTTGTGGATTTTCTGAAGGTTAGGGGTCTCTTACACTGTGTTACAAATATCCCCTCATACTGCCCAACTTTGATCTATGAATTTTATGGTAACTTACATAAGAATTTGTGTGATCCTAGTCATCATCACTTCGGGGTAGTTTATGTTAGGGGGAGTCTTTATTCCTTTTTGTCCAAAGATATAAATGCAGTGTTTGAGCTACCTGATCTTTGTGAGGATGCTCCTCTTCCGAGTCTCGATGTAGTGGCTTCTGAAATTACGGGGGGGAAAGTTTTATCTTGGTCCAAAAAATTTCCAGCTTCTTCTTTAACTTCTCTCTTTGCTGTGTTGCACAAAATTTGTGTACACAATTGGCTCCCCTCTTCAAATTCTACTGTGGTGACTGAGGAGCAAGCTAATCTTCTTTATAGGATTGTGCTGAGAGTTCCTTTCAATTTTGGGAGGTTAGTTTTACAGAATCTTGGTAGGTTTGCTGAAAAATTCTCATCCTCTTCGACCTACTTGATCTATCCCTCCCTTATCTCAGCCGTCCTTCGTTTCCAAGGGCTGACTCTATCTGCCTTTGAGAGCTTGGTTCTTCCTTAGCCTCCACTTACTGTTGCCAAGGCCCTTCTTCAAGGGAATAGGGTGTGTGATCTCCCAATCGCCCCTGGTGTTGCCCCTCAGGTTGGCAACACCAGTCGCAACACTGGCACATCCCTCCTTGCACAGCTGATCTCTCAACGCCAATCCCTCACTGAGCATATTGATGGCTTGATCCAACTTCGAGACAACTTGGATGCCCTTATTTCAGCTCAAAAAGGGGGAGTAGGTGAAGGGGCCGAAGGTGAAGGTGAAGGTGATGAAGAAGGTGAAGGTGATGAAGAAGATGAGGAGTGAAGATGCTGGTTGATTGTTGCTGGAATTTTTCTGTTTGTCTAGTTTTTATTTTGTTGGATGGATGGATATTTTTAGTTTTTAGTTTTGGGTTATCAAACATTATTCGTTCTTAGGTTTTTGATTAATTAATGGTGATTATGTTTTGCTTGAAGAATCTTGATATTATATCACTGTTTTTAGTCTAATGTTTGATGTGTTGCAGGATTAAGGGGGAGATTGAATTAAGGGGGAGAAAAATCTAATTGATTTAGGTTTTGAGCTGAAAAAGAAAAATAGGGGGAGATTGTTAGTGTTGGATTTTCCAACATTAATTAATTTTCCTTTTTCATAATTATCCTAAATTCAAATTAGATTTTAATTAGATTTTATTAGATATAATTTATTTGAAAAGATTTGAAAAAGATTTGATATTTTCTCACTTAGATTTGACTCATTAAATCTCACGTGTTATATGTATTTGAATCTCTTTTTAACTAACAAACACTCCTAAGTTTTAGGAGTTGTTATTTGCTCATGTGTTTGATAGGATTCAAAGAGATATAAATACAAGTGAGATGAAGAAGTCAAAACGTGATTTTGAGAGTGAGTTCGTGTCTTTGAAGAACGTGGGTTGAGAGAACAAAATTCAAAGAAGAACAAGTCAAGATGGAGATCAAGAAGATCGAGTTGAAGAAGTCAAGTAAGGATGAAGAAGTCAAGAACAAGTCCACTCCACTTTCCCATCCATCATGCACGTGAGTTATGGAGTTATGGAGATCATGGAAGCACTCCAAGATCATGGGAAGTGGAGTCTACACCAAGTGTACTTCAAGGTCTATAAATAGGTGAAGCTGCTGAAGATCAAGGACGTACAGAATCGAGAGCTTAAGCAGTCTAGTATACGCAGTACACTGGTGTCAAGAGTTGTGTTGTTCACACCGATAGGCAACATCGTTTTCTTGTGTGTCATAGAGTTTGCATACTCTTGACTTTTAGTATAGGTGTTCTTCGGAGTGTTCAACTGAGAGTTTTTGTATACGTCCCTAGGTTTCATATTCATCTTATAGGACGTAGTGAGTCTATTGTTCGAAAGAATCTCTTTTAGAGATCTTTCTTTCTCCTTTGTACACATACACAAATCAATAAAGGAGTTTTCGCCCTGAAGGCATTCCACGAGTATTTGTATACTCGTGGATAAATCGTTTGTGTTCTGCAACTTTAATTTCGATCCATTTTTCCGCTGTGTGTTACGCTGGTGTTGTCGACACCGCTGACAACACCGTGTACTTTGATTGGGATATTTTTGTTTTTGTTTTTGCAGATCCACGTAGGACTTTCAATTCTTTCAAATTTAATCCAAAGTGGATATTAAGTCTAGGTATACATGCCAAGTGTGATAAAATGTATCACCTAAGCGTGAGTGGGCCGAAAATTAAAATTGGGGGCGATTGTATTACAACCGCCGACAACAGTGGTTTTCCGGCGAAAATTTGATCAAATAGTGATGATTTTCGGTTTAATTAGACTAAAACTGAAACTCGCTAGTATGGTGGACTAAAATTGGACAGTGCGATTTTAAATGGACTAAAAATGAATTTTTCACTCACGTAGTATTTAAGTAGCGATGTATATATCAATTTGTTAATTTTGATTTTGTTTTTATAAATAGATATTGTAACATAAGATAAGTTAGAATCTTTGACTCTTAATAAATATATATATATACACACATATATATATATATATATATATATATATATAACCATGAAAAAAGTGATCAAAGCTGTTAAAGAGATCGAAATAAGAAAAGAGAAGGAATGGATTTATCCCTGCTAAAAAACATTCATGGAAAATTCCCAAAATTCTCAATCTCAAACCCATTTAGCAGTCTTGAAAAACTCCCAAATCCATGGAATAATTTAGGGCTTTTCTTCTCGATCTCAAACCCTAATAATTTAGGGGTTTGTAATGCAGAAATCGTGAAACGTATGCATGGAATTAGTGTATATACAGTGTCGGACTATTCAGAAAATCGTTGGAGTATGCATACAATTTACGTACATACAACGTTGGATCGTTACCAACAACAACGACAACAACAACTACGTTTGAGTGTGTGTTTCGAAGATAGTAAGGATAAGGATGTCGAATTCTTTTACTTTACTAAATCCGATGCTGAGGATTGTGCCAAACTCTTTCCTACTTTGCATCCACTTGAACTACCCCTTTCTCACGTACCTTTCTAACCTTAATCCCTCTTAATTAAATTAATTATTCTCTAATTAATATTAATTCCATTTCTTTTGATTAACTTTCAGATTGTTACTTATGAGGGAATAAATTTACCCATTAGATTGGTGCCAGAACTATCCCAGATTAAAAACGCTCAGGTATATATAAATTCTTATGATTCTCTTCTCTCTTTTTTATTATTAGTAAATTAATATAAATTGTTATGATTCTCTTCTCTTTTTTATTATTAGTAAATTATGTTTGCCCAACGGGTTGACAAATTTGACAATGATTTGTGGGGTCAGCAATTTAGGTCAATAAGTTGTTGCGTTTTGCAAATTTCGTCCAATTTCTTCCCCTATTTCAAATTGGGCAGAATTCGCAAAGTTCAACAACTTATTATTCTAAATTGTCCGCCCGAAAAATTATTGTCCATATTTATGAGACCCTTGAAATTGTTGGAAAAAAAATGAGTTACTCATGTTATTAATTTCAAGTCATCATGCACTTGTGTTTAATTATAATTTGTTTCCAAGATTAATTAATAAACATCACCTCTTTCTACAGCAAACTAGAAAAGATGTTACCCATGATGTGCCCTTCTCTGGAGTTCCACTTTTTCTGGTAAATATTTAATCTTATCTATATCTTCAATTTTCTCATAGTTGATAATAAATAGTCAAATTGTTTTTATGTTATACCTTTTATTATTTTGAAATTTAACACTTTATAAATTGTGTTTTATATGTTTCAGATAGATGATCTGGAGTTCAATTTTTTTGAAAAACCTGCCAAAAAGTATCGTCCCCTGTTTTTGAGAAAGGTGAAACAATTAGACAATTACTTGGTTTAATTTCCTTTGAAATGCAATTGATTTTAACATGCAAAATTTATGTAGGAGGATCTCGAGAAGTCAATAGTTATGCTTGATATACCAAGAAATAAGGAAGACATTCAGGTTCTTTTACTATTAATTGATGTGTGAATGTGTTATATCATGTTACTCCAAATTAATTTATAATACTAATTAAGTTATTTAATATTAGCAAATATAACAATATGAACTTTCACATGTTTTGCAATATTTACCAACGGACAATTTTTTGATATAGTTGCCCTCAAGCAAGGACGAAAATATCGGTTTCGGTTCATGTATCGGTACTTTGAATTTACGGAAATATCGGTTTCGGTTATCGGTTTCGGTGGAAATATCGGTAATTTTAAAAAAATCACGGAAATATTGTGAAAAAATTAGAAAAAATATCTGGTAATTTACATAATGTTATAACTAACATTCATACATAAATTGAAGTTAAGATTTCAAATAAAAAATATAATTACAACAAAATGAGAGATAAACTAATATATAAAGTGATAATATGAGAAATTTTGTATAAAGTATATTTATGAACTAATAATAGCATGAGCTCCTATGAGGTTCAAATGAATAAGATGACATGCCATCTTAATTTAAACAATATTGATACCAACTCACCATATTAGACCAATTTTGGGTGTAATCATAAACATGCCATTCATATGCTCCTCTATCTCTTCCAACCGCATGTCCATGGATAGGATAATGCTCATTAACCCAATATGGTTGACTAGGTTGAGACATGTTTTAAAGCAATAGGTAAAATTGAAAAGAGTAGAAAATGATTGAAAATTGGAATTTTTTTGCTCATTGCCGATACACTGCACCGAAAACGATATTTCACCGATATTTCACCGATATTTCGCCGATATTTCGCCGAAACCGAAACCGAAACCGAAATTCACCGATATTTCGCCGATATTTTGACGAAAAAAAAAAACACCCCGTTTTTATATCGGGACTTCATTCTCAGCGATATTTCGGCGAAATATCGCCGAAATATCGCGATTTTTTCATCCCTGCCCTCAAGGATGTATTATTTTCTTTTGACAAACTCGGCCTATTTCAAATAATATGTAGTGTTTTCATGATACTATCCATTGAAAACTTACAAAATATATGAAAGTTCATCATGTTATATTTGATAATATGTAAAAACTTGGTTAAAATTTCAAATTAAGTAAAGTTCATGATTTATGAATCAATTAAACCAATTTACAATATCATTATAATATTATTATAAATTGTGATTGGAATATTTTTATATAGGAAAATATTTATTTACAATATGCTTGATAATATTATTCTCAATTGCGATTACAATATTTTTATTTTGAAACTCTGGTAGGTTGTTTGTCTTGAAGAGGTAGTAAAGAGTATGAAGGTGAGAAACTTTGAATTAATAATTGACTACTTTTTCCTTAAGATTTAATATATTACTAATAAATATGTGATATATGAAAATAAGTACTTGTTTAATTTGACAGAATTGCTCAACATCAGAGTGGAATGATGCTGTTTTCATTGCACCAGGTCATACATTAATGTCATGGGTTCGAAGGAATGAACAGTATTTTTTAATTTAAATCAATAATTTGTTCTTTTAGTGGTGCGGATTTGATGTTATGATGCGTAATTTTAACTTCGTTTTTTGAATTTTTTTTTAATGATCAATCACCAATAAATTTTCAAGTGTCGCTACAACATATTAGATTGTTTGAAATTTCCTAATTTGAGTCATGTGTAGGGGTGGGATCAGGTCGGGTATATACGAATATCGGGTTTTCTAGTCAGGTACCCACCTTGATTTGGTACCCGAATAATAGTACCCGAAAATATCCGATTTATGTTACATTCTATCGAACATGTAACAGGCACAACCTCGAATTTGCATTATAAAAATTAAAATTCAACAATCCATCACCCGTAAAAACAGTCAAATATGAAAATGAAATTCGAACCGATACCTACTTGAAGTATCCCTAGCCGAAATACATTTCAAGAACGTAACACCCTTTATTTGCTGTGTCGTTACGTCGTATTTGGAAACATCATTTATTCAGAATTCTTGACCATAATTTGCTGAAAAGTTTCAAAGATTTTGAGCTGGCAACACGAAAACGAAAAGCAGAAGATCAATTAGGTGAAACCATTGTGGTGCAAAATGGGAAAGACATAAGGTTTTAGCGAAACACAAAGCGGAAGGTCAATTGTGGTACAAAATGGGAAGAGTAAATTTCTTTTTTGGTCCTATAGGATTGGGTCCGGGCCAATAGTGGCCCACGAATTAGAAATATTGGCCCACTATATTATTTCCGTCTAAAATTAATAGTGAAACGTTATGTGTGATGCAAAATAACGGATCGTTCTACTAAAACTAACGGTCATCACGTGCGGTGAAACATCACGTGCGATGCAATAGTGCGATTCAATTAACGTTTTCCGTCAAATCAAACTAACGGAAAGGGTGGTTTCGATTTTTTCTAGGCCATATTGATCTTGTGGGCCCAAAATCGGTTCGGGTTGAATCCTACAGGGCCACTGTTGAAATTTACCCAAATAGGAAAGACATTAGGTTTTAGCTTGTAAAAACTTGAATCTTGAACATCATGGGCGTAAGGCACTACGGCGCAACAAGAGTCAGCAGGCACAACGAGTGTTGGTGACGCAGTGTCGCTCGGGTTCTACTGAGAAAATATGTGTAAGGAACATTGTATAAATTTTGATGTAGACAAAAAATGTAATAGTTAGAGTCTAAGATCCTATGTATTTAGATTTCGTTGTATTTGTTTATTTTAGGATCAGGAGGCTTGAAGATCAAGACTAAAGTTTGAAGATGGATGAAGACCTTACTGCTTGAAAAGAATTTGAAAATGACTAAGACCATCTCCAACAGTGCACAAGATTTTACTGTTAATCTTACACTATTTTTATGTAATATCTGTCAATGATCTCCAACAGTTTGCATTATTCTCTGCACCAAAAAAGAATATTTCATAATATTATTTATTAATTTATTTATTTAACATTTTATTTATTATCAATATTCGTTATTATTGTTAAATAATCTATTTTTGATATTTATTAATTTAAAAGTGTAAAAAAATTATATATATTTAAATCTTATTTAATATAATATTTTAGCAATTTTTTAAATTTTTTCACATTAATTAAGTTTTAAAAAATAGTTTAAATTAAATAAAAGCAATTTAAAATAAAAATGTGAGTCACTAATCAATGATATTGCAATCCTAAAGTACAATGTGAGATTAATAAGGATATGTATAAATCTAGTCAATTCATTTCATTTATATCTCCATCCTCTAATTCAAATATGTTCTTATCCTTAATAATATGAATATTACTAAATCTAAGGATGAACAATATCGATAAATCTTTATCGATCATATACCTTATCAATATCACATTTTACACATTTTTCTTTAGGCTACTACCGCAAGTGTACGGTGTAGATTGCAGAACACGGTAAGCAAGGTCGATCCCACAGAGACTATTACCTAGGAATAATCGATTACCCAAATTCAACCCCTAATTTTATCTAGGCTATCAGATATCAAAGAATTCAAATAAACTATACTAAAACAAAATTAAATAAATACACGGAGACAAACAGATATAACTGAGACAGATTTTAGAACATACTTTCATCTAATTCTCATCATGATATCAATTGACCAATCCAATTCAATGATTAATTATCTTATATGAGCAATCACAAATATCGAATTAACAGCTCTCTCGAGTCAATTAACCGGTTGATTATTATGCTACCAGAGATATCTCTACTCGATATGATATAACACAACACCTCCCAAAAGCACATAGGATTGAAAATCTCATCACATATGTCATTTATCTCTCGATCTCATGTTGTATATATGTCATGTGTTTAGTCTTCCGTAATTAAATCTCCTCTCTCGAATTTTGACTTAATTACTCAAACATAGGGATGTAACCGAGCCGAACAGTATTGGGCTCGAGTTCGGCTCATTCGATAATATTTGGGCTCGAGTTCGGTTCGAGCCTTAGGAATGGAGCTCGAGCTCGGCTCGTTAATAGGATAAACGAGCCAAGTTCGAGTTCGGCTCGATAAAAGCTCGAAAGAGTTCGGTTACAAGCTCGAATTCGAGCTTGATAGTTCGAGCTCGAGCTCGAGTTCGGCTCGAATTCGGGCTCGAGTTCGTTAACAATAATTTTGGCCTCCATTTCAAGATTTAACTAGAAAATAAACATAGTAATACATACAAATTTCACATTAATTCAAAAATGACATACAAAAATAATTAAAATAGTCAAATTTCAAGTCAACATAATATTCTAAACATTAAACTTCTCGATCTTTGGTGGGAATGTTGGGAATGTTCATCAATACTTGCCTCATTATAAATATAAAAATGTAACGTAACTAATTATAGATACGTTTTATGATTAAACTATAAATTTTAGATAATATGCTATGTTTTTTAAGAAATATATAATTTATCTTTGTTAATAAGTTGATATGTTAATATAAGAATGTAAAATGTATAATTATAACTCTAAATTTTTTATTGATGATATATATAAAAATGTAAAGTAACTCATTATAGATATGTTTTATAAGAAATATATAATTTATCTTCGTTAATAAGTTGATATGTTAATATAAGAATGTAAAATGTATAATTATAACTCTAAAATTCTTATTGATGATAAATATAAAAATGTAAAATATCTAATTATAGATATGTTTTATGATTAAATTATAAATTTTAGATAATATGTTATATCTTTAAGAAATATATAATTTATCTCATTCGCGAAATCATTACAAGACACGTGATATGTTAATATAAGAATGTAAAATGTATAATTGTAACACTAAAATTCTTACAGATGAGAAATACAAAAACGTAAAATATCTAATTATTGATATGTTTTATGTTTAAGTTATTCATTTTAGATATTATGTTATATTTCTAACTTATAAATATATAATTTATTTTTGTTAATAAGTTGAATAATATAATTAATAAGTTCGTTTATGTTCGTTTGTTAAAGTTAACAATATATAACCAATTATCTACTTAGTTTGTTCAAAAACTATATAACACATTCGAGAGTTACGTTTAGAT
Organism: Scutellaria baicalensis; assembly: GCA_005771605.1. Classification (NCBI taxonomy): domain Eukaryota; kingdom Viridiplantae; phylum Streptophyta; class Magnoliopsida; order Lamiales; family Lamiaceae; genus Scutellaria; species Scutellaria baicalensis. The sequence goes on along the minus strand of CM016729.1, from coordinate 19,054,699 downwards.
ATATATATGTGTGTGTGTGTGTGAGGGCGCGTGTGTACACATATATATCTATGTGGATTTCAAATTCTATAATATTATATTGAAGAATCTAAACTCTAATTAATATTTCTATTTTTAATTATCTTAAAATCTTAATTTGAAAATTTTAAAAATGTTAATTGTGCAGATATTGATAATTAATACATATTTTATTTTTAGTTATATACATATTTATAGGTTATAGTTATGTATGCTCAAATATCATATATAAATATTTAAATATCATAAATGGAAAATCCAATATTAAGATACCAAACTTTAATTTATATAAATATTTAGAGCATTATATCTTTTATATAAAGATAATATATCATCACTACATTGTATCATTAATATCAAAATTTTTAAGATATTCAAATGACAATACAATTAATATATTAGAAATAAGTAAATTGTATTGAATTTTTATTAGTTAATATGTTTATAAAATGAATATGTTTAATTTAATCTTGTAATATTTGTGTTAAGAATTTTTTAATTTATATATTTATTTAAATTTTAAAATCTAATATTATTATAAAATATAAATATATATATAAACTAACCCACGAACACTAAACGAATATGCTAACGAACTCTTCACGAACCTAACAAACATGTTCGCGAGCCTGCTTAACAAACTTGTTCGCGAGCCTGCTTAACGAACCTGTTCGCAAGCTTTCGAATCAAACATGCCCAGGCTCGAGTTCGGCTCGTTAAGCTTCACAAACGATCTCGAACGAATATTTATCGAGCCTAGCCGCGAATAGTTCGCGAACGGCTTAGTTCATTTACATCCCTACTCAAACATGCTCAATTACCGGCCGAACAATCAAACAAGCAATCAAACCATAAACACATCAATAGGATAAAAAATCAATAAATTGAATTGAAATAAAAGATCCAGCAGATTCGAATTAAACTACTAACAAGTCTTAGAAACCTATGGAAAACTAGCTAGACATGAATATTAACAAACTCATAGACAAGATTGAAAATATCATATCAAACTGAAATAATCCAACAATAAAGGAAAGATAAAGAAAAACTTTATATGATCGATGATCTATCGATTATTCGATCCTTAAAGTCTTCTCCTCTTCTCCGGCTGCTCTCAGAATATGTGTTTCCTCTATATGGATGTTATTCCTACCCTAATGATGATCCCCCATGTTTTTGGTACGAATTTTGGTATATATATCATCTTGGAGGTCTCCTAGATGGTTTAGAAGTGTGAGATACATCAAATATCGAGTTTGGGGCGAGATAAGAGTCTTCCAGACACGACTGTGTCCCAAGACACGGTCAACCGTGCGCCAGAACTGGTGATTCTGCGCAGTGGGACACGACCGTGTCCCAAGACACGGCCGTGCGCTGGTATACAATTTCGAATTTGACTTCGACGTTTTCATGAGAGTTGTAGGTCTTGAAGTTAGCTTTCCAATGCCACAAATTTCAACTCAATAGCAGTCTGCTAGAGAAAGTTATGATCAAAATACTAAAACCCTATCACGACGAAGGACTGAACGCACAACTTCCGTCTTTCCTTAATATTCTGCTTTTTTGGAGAACGAATTGGGAAAAGTGTTCAACATCAAAGTTGTAGATCTCTTCCTTAGACTTCCAAAAAAAAATAAGATCCTCCAATTTGGACTTCTAGATCATGTGATATGTCGTTTCTTCCACAATTGCGCATATAAGCTGAAATTTGCAATTTTTGCACTAAAAACACAAAGCTAAACAGAAAATCATCAAATGCAACTAATATATCAAAAGTATCTAAATCACTATAGAAATGTACATAAACATGCTTACATGAACACATAAACATACGCAAACATATAGTAAAAATGACACTTATCACATATATTAATATGGATATCAATATATGTACAAATATTTTCATAATTGCATGTTGGAGGACAATGTTTTCCAAATGTTGGTGGTGAATAAGTTTCCGATGTTGGAGGATCTCGTGGATCTCATGGTGATCTTTCAGATTATTAAGAAAATTATTGTGTTTCTTATTGATAATTTTTTTTAATTTATCAATAATTTTTTGTTTCATTATTTTATGCAATTTTTATATTAAAATTAGTTTAATGTCTAGATATTATATGTATTTATTAATATGTTGTATTGTATTTTATGGCAAAAATTGGAATGATTTTAATAGCACTTAATATAAAAAATAAGGAAAAAAATGAATACAAAGTAAAAATAATGAAAAAGAACTTAAAAAAATAAGAAAAAAAGAATAAAATAAATAAATAAATAATGATAAGAAAAAATGAATACAAAGTAAAAATATTGAAAAAGAAATTAAAATTAAAATAAAACAAGAAAATAAAATGAATAATATAAATAAATAAATAATGAAAAGAAAAGAAAAATCAGATGGCGCAAGGGTTAACCTGTGGAAAGTTGGCGCAAAACATTCGGTTAAGATGAGTTGGCGCAGAAAAATAAATTACTGTTGAAGATGAAGAACAATCGCCATAAAATTGTGATGGCGCTCTGTTGGAGATGCTTTAAGTATAGGTCACTGCAGCAGGTTACTAGAAGGACACTGAGAGCATGCTGCTATAGGATGCTACCTGAGCAGAATCAAAAATCAGCTAAGAATAAAAGAAAACAACAACCTTTTAAAAGGTCACTATCAAGCAGAAAGATAGCCGAATAAGACAAAGCAGCAACAACAACCAATCCCTGAAGCAGTTACCTCAAAGTGAGCACATTGAGTTTACATTAGAGACATTCACTAAAAGATCCAATCAGAATGTGTCACGTAGGAAAATAAAAAGGACGCAAGGACGATGTGCATACTGGAAACGGCGCCGCAGTTACAGAGGTGTACAACCGCAACAGTAACAGTATGGGCCAATCAGAAAAGGCAACGTCACCTCGAGCACGCTGTAGGGGAGGAAGCTCTCTTCAACGGGCAGAATCCTCGCGCCTATAAATAGAAGGAGACCGGGACTTGAAACACACCTGAAACTCACGCATTCAAATATTCTAAAGCTATCAATCGCTCTATATTCCATATTCTTACAAGTTTCAAGTCCAGTCTATTGTAGCAAGCAAACTCTGTTTTAATGAGCTAACTGTTCAAAGCTTGTTGTTCATTCGTTGAAGAAAACTCTATCTTTCATTTTCATAGACTGTAGGAGTTGCTTGATCGGAGGTTGTTCTTGATCAAGTACTTTCGTTCTTAGTAGAAGAACAAGAGCCCTGTGTGGGCTATTTGAGTTTGGTTACTGTGCAGTAACCCTGTGTGGGATAGACTGACAGTTCTTGTTAGTTTCTAGTTTGCGTTGTCTTTGTAAAGCAAACTCTTTCTTAACAAAGTTCCTTCTTGAGAAGGAGTAGAGAGGACGTAGAGGGATTACTCCATCCTAGAACCTCTATGTTGGTCCCAAATTCGATAGTAGTAGGCTTAGAGGGGGTGAATAAGTTTACTCAATTTTCAAACTTTTCTTCTTTCCAGGAGGCTTTGGTTGGGAGTCAGTAATCTTTTGGGAGGTTACTGATCAGAGTTATATGCAGAAGCTTTTTCCTCATGTAGAGACCGATTATGCAATATATGCATTTAACATAAGATATGCATATGGAGTAGTAAGCATAAATAGACGCATGGATATATAGAGGTTCGAAGGTGGAGTAATCCTTCTACATCCTCTCTGTCTCTTCTCAAGAGGGAACATTTGTTAAGTTAGTTGATTTATATAGACCTATCTATTACAACCTTCACTTAACAAGTAAGTAGCAAGCCTTCATACAGCTGCTTGCCTACTCGCCTAACTGACCCACACAAGATCCTATTCTACCCACCAGGGTACTCACTTTCTTCTTCAGAAAGTGGACAGCTTAGCAGGACTCGGTTCCTTGCACTAAGCACTCCAAGACAGTCCTTAAAAGGTTTATCTTCCTTCTTCTTCAACTGGATGCAGCAAGTTTGGGCTTCATTTGCAAATTGATCTGCTGAAGCTTGTTGCTGGACTGACCTACTGAGTATACATCTTTGGAGTTGGAGTGTTTGAGTTTTTCTTCTCTTCTGCTCTTCTTTACACTCTTTACTTCTGTTTGGTTTTCCCCCTGTTTTGGAGCTCTCTTTCGCGCTTTGACTTCTTCTATTCTTTTCTGCGCTTTATCTTCTCTTGCATGCTGCTTGTTTGCACTCCTTGTGTTTCTCTCTTTTGCTTGTGTTTCTCTCTTTTTGAGCTCTCCCCTCGCACTTCTCAATCTTCAGTCTTCTTCTATTTATAGATTAAGAAATTTGCCTGTTGAAGGTAGGTAGACTTCTATCAATGAACGCGCCACACTCCTTCTGACACACGCCAACTTTTCACTTTCCACGTGTCTTTTTCTAATTGGTTTTTCTTCTCTTCTCTCTACCGGTAACTTTGACTTTCTTCCCATGCCTGCTTTGTAGCTTCCTCCTCGCGCTTCACTCTGGAGCTTCCTTCTCTGGCTTGCTCTGTCAGGTGGCTTGAGGCTTCTGTAGCATGCTGCTCTGCAGTATGCTTTGGCATGGTCTCTCAGGTAGCTTCCTGTCTTGCTGCTTTGCACTCTGTTTTGGCAAGTTCTCTTCCAGTAGCTTCCTGCAGTCATCAGTATCCTTTTAGTTCACCAGATTCCTTTCACCATTCTCTTCAGTGTCCTTCCTTTGACACTTTCTATGATCTTTCTTTCTTCTGCAGTAACCTTGTTGCAGTAACCTTTCGAGCTAGGTTATGCGTATAGAGTTAGGGTTACTTCTTTAAGGTTTTATCTCATCAAAACATACTTAAATGTTTCCAACACTCTATATATCGATGTGTTATTCATTCTGCTTTAGCTTACTGTCTGATGTTCTCTTATCCTTGCTTATCTGTGTTGCTTGATATATATATCTCTCTTGTCATAAGCATCTTTAAAAGGTTTTCAGAAAAGAGTATTGTTTTGAAGTAATTTCTGTTGTGCATAAAACTCTGTTTACATTAAGTTCACAAGGTAACTGCTCAAGCAGTAACCTCAGAGGCAGCAAGCTCTATAGCTACCTGCCTGTTGTGACTTAAAAATCTGTTTTGAAGAAAAGTTTGAAAATTTGAGTAGGCTTATTCAACCCTCCCCCCCCCCCCCCCCCCATCTAAGTCTACTACCACTTGGGACCAACAATATGAACTAAATTCTGATAAATCTCAAAATCTTAGTTAAAATCAGGGCAAGAGTTTGTTATATTTGGATACCCAAATACCAATCGGGTAGTAGATAAAATATCCCCCACCTGACCCGAACTTTTCAAGTACTCGATCGGGTAATACCCGCACGAGTTGGGTCGGGTACCTGATAGCCCGAAAAAAGCTCCCACCACTAGTCATGTGCAACATAAATTGCACCTACGTCGGATAAATTCGAATCAAAATTTAAAAAATCCATCTTTATGAGCAAGCGAAAATTATTTAGCCCTACACATACATATGAATATGTAGGGTTAATATAAATTTTAGTCATGTAATTTAGGCCATTTGTAGTTTTAGTGCATCAAGTTTAAACTTTCCAATTTTGGTCTTTTTACCTATTGATTTTTTTTTTTTTAGTCCTTTCGACTGCTACACAAGATTTTCCGACTACCATGTAAGAGTTTCCAACTGTCATGTAACAACAGATTTTTCGACTACCATGTTAGATCTTCCAACTATCATGTCAGATTTTCAGATGGTCAGGTTAGTAATTTTGGTTGTTCCAACAAAAAAAAAAAACTAAAATTGGAAAAATCTACGTAAATTCTCCTGTGCACTAGGTGCACAAATCTAGATTGGTGAAATTGATGCGATCCGACCAGGATCCATGTCCATTTAGGTTTTTGATTTTTTCGCTTCAAACTGTTACCATTGTTATATGTGTGTGACCTCTGTGTTATATAAATGTGACATTTATATACAAATCTGGTGATCTTTATGTTCAATAACTTAGAAAAAATGAAAATTTTCAGAAAAATTTGAGCTCATTTTTTGGATGAACATAGCTTTATGTGATTTTAGTTGCACCTTATATATGACATAAAGGTGCAACGAATATCATATAGAGGTGTAAATTAATATTATATTATAAAGTTGCAACTAATATCACATGAAGGTAAAATGTATAAATTTTGCTAAAATTCTTCATTTTTTTCTAAATTAGAGTATATAAAGGTCACATTTATATAACATAAAATGTCTTACACATACAACATAAAGGTAATGAAAAAATAACATTAAAAAAAAAAAGCGCGGATCCGGGTCTACCCGAACTCGATCCGGATTGTATGTACACTTGGTGTATAGGAGACCAACTCAAAATCTATATTTAAAAGATTAAAATTGAAAATTTTAATCTTGATGTATCAGACCAGGAAATTGCCTAATTTTATAAGACTAAAATTGATATTTTTCCTAAATAAATATTTATTCATAGGACGTAAATTAATTAATAATTAAGCTCACCATTTCATATCTATTACTTAAAAATGTGAGCATATATTAGATAAAGCAATGGAAACTAGAAGTGATGATCAAGAACCTAATAAAATAACTAACTTAACGTATTAACTAAAAATTGTTGATTTTCTTGATTTTCTTTCTTCTCTCTACATACACATTTGGTTTGCGAACACACACACACACACACATATATATATATATATATATGATTTCTTTCTTCTTCACATATATACATACATCAATAGTAGTGAGCTAATATGCAATTATAAAAATAAAAATCAGTAGAGCAATCGAGTATTGATCATTTGAAGATGGGGTATTTTAATGTAATGCCGCATCTTCCTCCAGCCCCCACCAAGGAGGAGGGAGTACAGAGGGTGAGCGGCCGGAGTGAGGTGGCGGTGGCGGAGGCGAAAGTGGAGAGGCAGCTCAAGTTGGTGTGGAATCTGAAAGCAAGATCACATGATGATGTGGACATTGGACCTGTGTTGAAGAGGCAATACCCAGTGAATGAATTGGAAGCTGCAGGCGAAGATGATGACATGTCCACAACTCCCAAATTGTTGTTGGAATTAGCACACGGTTTTGCTGCAGCACTCTTCATAAACAGCCCACCTCACCAGCTTGATAGAAGATCTGCCATTGCTGTTGCCTGCGCTGCTTCCTTGGTTGTGCACAATCTATGAGCTAGCTACAAGATTCTTGGATTGATTACTCTCATGCATCTTCACATCTTTTGATGTTGTGTTCTTGAAATGATTGACATATATTGCATTCATTCTTGAAATCTTCTTACTATCATTTATGTATATATATGCTCACTGCTGCAACATGATGAAGCTAGCTATATTGTATGTGTTTGGGATTCTTGATTCATCTTCTTCATCGAAAACACCCTGCATTAAATTTGCATGCTTTCTCCCATAAACCCTATCACCAAATCTCGCCCTAATCTGCCTCCAAGATTACTCTCAATGATACATATATAACTATCATGCATAAGGGGAGTAGTAGGCCTAGCTAGCAAGCCTTTCTTTATCTCCTTTATCTCTCCCATCTCACTTCTCTCCATTAATTCTTGATCCTAGCTCAAGTTCAGGCAACAATGGAGCCGTTTTCTTGGCAATGGCCCGTACAAGCTTCAAGTCTCTTATCCTACACCCCGCTTCTTAGAAACCCTAAAACCTCAGATTGCTTCATTGGAATGATCAGTTAGGCCTAGCTTATCCATGAATGGAAACTCAATCCCATGTCTGCATGCATTTGAGGGGCCGGGGTCAAGCTTAGTACAGTTGTGCCTTATGCTATACTAAGATCAGATGTCTACAAACCCAGTTTGTCGAGTTCTTCAAGAACGCGATGAAGGGTTTTTGGAAGACGAAGAATGAGAAGCCATTCACGACTTAATTGTTACAATTCTACTTCGATTGGGTTTTTGGGATTGCACGTGCCTCAGATTGACTTGGAGTTTGCCAATGGTAATTAGAATTGGATAATATTTGGAGCTAGTTGGTAGAGATGTCGCGTGTTTTGCCTTCTTAGATGGACACAAGATTGTGATTGGGATCGTTTCAGATAGACGATAATTTATTGCACTTTAATATTGATCAATCTCGTCTTGGGTTTACCTCTTCCTTGTACGTACTTTAAAGTTAGTAATGCAACTATAGATCAAAGCAAATAATCTTGATTTTGAAATTTATATTTTCTTGTTTTGATTATATATAGTTATAATGAGTACTATGAATCTTGGATTCTAGCTCTTCTTGTTTTGATGTTAATAGAAGGTGCGAATATAAATTAACCGAGTTAGTTGAAAACATCATTTTGCATTCTTCGAAATTTATCTGTTTCAAGTAATATATTTGGTTTTGATAATTAATCAAATTGATCTAATTCAACGAGTTTTTAATAATCTGAACACAAAGTAATCTAATATTTCCTCAGATTTTCAAAAAGTCTTTTAACAAGTATCAAAGAGTTTATTTTGATGATCAATCTTACTCACAGTAAATTCTCCAAACCTGTAAATTAATCGAACCGAAAAGGCAACTATATCCCGGACCCACTAAATAGAGCCATCAATAAATACCCTAATAAAATAAGTGTTCCACATACTTGCAACTACTTAACACACATCACTCATTACCTACTTATAAACTACATAAACTTGACTTCAACAATCATGTGAGAGTACAAGAAGTGATGTAACCACACCTAAACCCTTATGCTAGGTAGTGATTTAAGCAGCAGTTAGATAGAAGAGGTCAACCACATGGACATTGGAGAAACATTAGAGAAGCATGACTACTTTTTTGAGTATAATATGAAAGCAACACAAGTATTGTGTGTGTTCACTCAACTCCCACTTTTCCAGGTTTCTTTCCCTTCAAATGTTAAATCAAGTTAAGATAATCTTTTTCTAGCTTCATATTTCTTTAAACACTAGCCCGAAAAATCTGATAACATTGCGAAAAAATGCAAAGCACATTTCGGTCTGATGAAACTCCCATAAGCAGCTATCACCCTCAACATGATCAAGAATCACCAACCAAAGGTTACCTGGATTTGCAACTCCTAAGAATGGTAAGACAAAATTAACATGTTTAGTTTTGATGCATCCATGATCATTAGGTCATCATGTTGTTAAGATGGATGTGGAAATGTGTCTTTCTCACATTGTCGGTAACAAAACAAGTTTTTTTACCAACTTTATAAGTTATAACTAAACAAGTGTTATATCGAGTTTTTTTCTAAATGACGTAAATGCCCTTTTAAGTTATTTCACCTATGATCTCTATCACTTCTCTCTCGGTAATTTCTCTTCAATTTCTAAGTTTTGTGTTCTTTGGCAAACGTTTTGAAAAAAAAAAAAAAAAGAATTGTGTAAAAGTTTAGATATGTTAGAGATCAAGATGATGACATCATTGAGATTTAAGATCATTGGCTTTAGGATGTACCTACTACAGTCAAGATCATTTTGGAATTTTTGCGGGCTAAAATTGAGCTTCTTCGTTTTAAGGGCATTTATGTCATTTTATCGTATATAATGCGTAGAAACAAGAGATGTCCCTTCTAAGATTCTATCATTGTACATGCAGTTCTTAGCGGAGGCAATTGGAACATTCATGCTAATGTTTTGCATAAGCGGGATCATCGGAAACTTGCATTTCATGGGGGTCCAAACGGGGCTAATCGAATATGCAGTAACAGCTGGATTAACAGTGGTGGTCGTAGTATTCGCCATTGGCCCCATTTCTGGAGCCCATGTTAATCCAGCTGTTACAATCGCATTTGCAGCAGTTGGCCCATTTCCATGGTCCAAGGTAACATTTTCGTGGAACCCTAATTATTCTTGTCGAGCTCTCTGTCTATGGCATGAACAACAACAGAACTGATAATCATGTTGTGATTCTGGAAGGTTCCATTGTACATAGTAGCACAAGTTGGAGGTTCTGTTTTGGCAACATATATAGGGAAATTAGTGTATGGAATAAAGCCAGAACTGATGATCACAAGGCCACTTCAAGGGTGGACATCAGCCTTTAGTGTTGAGCTTGTTGCAACCTTCATTGTTCTCTTCTTAACAACATCTTTGTACAATGAGCGACAATCTGTAAGAATTCTTCACTTGGTTCTTGCAAGAAATATGATGTGTAAGAGAATCAAAATTTAATAGAAATATGATTCTTGCAGCTTAGAGTGTTGTCTGGATTTCTTGCTGGGGTGACTATTAGTCTAGGAGTGCTCATCTCTGGGTAAAATGCTTCGAATCTATGTCTCTAAATCTCATTAGGGTTCGTTTAAAATCCGTACGATTTTTTAATCTGCAAACTTTTTTTCTTTTCCTATTGCACCTCAAAGTTGACGATTTTATTTTTTAAGTTGCAACTTAATGCAAAACTCAAGCATTTATTTGTCTATAGTTGAAATTTTAATTGGTTTGAATATGTAGTGTTTTGGTGTAGGATTAATGCAGTATGGTTAAAAAGAAAAGGATATTAAATTCATTTTTTTTTTCTGGAAAAGTGATGGAAAATGAACTTTGAGATGCAATTGAAGAAGAAAAACCTTTAAGTTGCGAATTGAAAAAAAAAAAAAAATCATACTTTGTGTTGGTTTTTGATCTTAACTCTAACATATAAATTGTAAAGTTTGGAGTAAATATTAATCTTGATTATCAAGTATAGGCCCGTATCAGGAGGATCGATGAATCCAGCTAGATCACTAGGACCAGCGATCGTTTGGTGGAGATTTGAAAAGTACTTGTGGATATATCTTGTGGCTCCTACTCTAGGAGCCATTTCCGGGGTCTTTGTTTATCGTGTTTTACGCCTGCAAGGATGGTCGTGTAAGTCCGATCCTTCACAGAGATTTTCAAGTTAGTCACAGCTCGTTGCAGTAAATGTAGGTATATATGAATCTTAACTTGAATAAGGTCTCAAGTCCGAGTCTCTCATTTCTCTGTAATAACTCCATTTTCAAAAAATATGATTTGGGAAATCTGAAGTATAACAAATAATGTTGTTGAGATTTGTTGAAAATGCATGGTCTGAGATAAACTGATCGATGGTGATCAATTTGTGATGTTATTTTTCTGTTGTCAATTAATGTTTTTATGCCAAATATAATGGGCCAATGCTTTCAACGGAGCCCGAAGCCTACTTTTTGTAAAATAAATTTGGGCCCGGCCCATCTAATCGTAACATTAATATCTGCTTAGTTGACAAATTACTACCAAATATTCAAGAGAGACATTATTTATTTCCAATTTAAAGATAATTCGGTTTGTAACTTTATACTCCCTCAAATCCATTTTAAATTTCGTTTCGATATTTTTAAATTTTTACTTTTTAATTGAGGTTTTGTGAACTATTCCCGCAATATACTCCTATATATACTTAATTAATTCATACACTAAATGATGTGTATATAATACTCATGTTTCAATAAAGATCAAAGAAAACCTTAATTAATGAAGGGTATATTATGAAAATAAAATAATTCTTAATTGGCAAAAACTTATATACCCTAGGTACATAGGGGCACAAATTTAGGTGTTATATACATGTTCTTCAGGTGTTATATATATACTCTATATGTGTTGTGTTTTGTGGTGTTATACATATACTCTTCAGATATCATGTTTATATAAGAGTATACATGTGATACCTGAAGAGTATACACATGATACCTGTAGAGTATGTATTTAACACCAATATGTTGATTAATTTGGGGACACCGTGTCCCCGGGACACACAAGTGTCACTCTTCTTAATTTGTGTGTAGTGATTATAACATTTAAAAAGGATAGGAGAGAGTATTAATTAAGTATATTAATTCATTCAACAAATTTAAAAATGACAAATATTCCATGTCTAAAATTTAGCACTAATGATCGAATTTCAAATCTGTCATCTATATTCTTTAAAGACATATCTTTTCTGCTATAAGATGAATTATTCTATCTATAATCTGATATATTCTTGTTGCGTAATAAGAAAAATATTCGAATTTGATTCATAGATATTTCTTTCTTTTAGCGTGAAAGAAGGGTGTAAAGTGAATCGGCAAATGTTTGGAAGATTTTATGAGAACAAACACATGATCCAAAGCCTCAATGGGACAAGTATGTGATCACCTTAAATTGATATGTTATTCTTTTTATATGCTTCATTTTTCAAGCATCATTGGATTCTTTGTAAATACATAGCATAAGTGTCACTTTGAACTTAAGTAAAATAATAATGTGTGCCTTTCAAACAAGAGAAAACATCATCAACAACAACACAGTCACTCCACCTCCTAAACAATTGGGAATTAACTATATATGAAGGCAAAGTAGCTTTTGGAGTTAAAAATATTGTCTCCCATCCAATAACTTAGGATTTAGGAAAAGTGTTGTGTTTTCTCAACTACTTGCAACTTTTATATATAATTATATTTTTTAATTGAGTAGATCATCAAATTGATCTTTGCTTGATTAATTCATCTGACGGTAAATCAGACTACTCAATCCAATTCAGTATAGTCCATCCAATGGATCCTGTTTTCAAGTGGGTCGGGCCGGGTCGATCCAATAAATTAATAGTCAATCTCATCATATTTTTAAATTGTATTTATTGTTATGTCTTTCCAAAATCCATCAATTTGAGTCTAAAATCCGTATGATAACTAGTCCTCACGCCTATAAATACTCTTGCTGAATACTCTTAAAGAAATCAGAAATATGAAATAAATGTACAAGAACCTTAAAATTCTTCGCCTCGCCCTTTCTAATCGAAAAGAGTGATGAAAAGGAGAAAAGGAGAATGTTTTCATATTACAAAATCATGACATTAACAATTATTTACTTGGTGAGTCGATTCAGGTTGATGGATCACCTTTGGTTACCAACCCATTTGATTAGATTAAATCGACTTGATACCTCTTCAAACCAACATATTTACAACCCGTCACGTGCAATTTTTCGAGCTGTTTGGATTAATTAATGGAATTAACTATAATTACCACGTACACTATACACAATACATCATATGTAAAGATATAAAATAAAAAATCTCATCACATGTTAGCATATCATTTTTCCAAATGTTGAATGAATCATAATAACCTACTATACATAATCCCATGTTATTGGTGAGCTGAGTCATATCCTACAATTACCAAAGTAGAATCAATAACTAAATAAACAAAGTAAATTAAATGGGGATACATGAATCAACCAAGACATAGACACATGATTATTAAAATGGTCCAAAGCTCCAATAACTATGGGAACAATATCTCCATAAACCAAAAATCCAATTGAGTTTGAAGATAGAAATTTAAAAGTGGCTTTATCTGCAAATCAATCTACATTGGTGGGGGACCAACTCCTCAAATTAGTATCCCTGCAGTTCCTCCAATTCCTACTTCACCATGTTGTACTTTGGGTGTGAAGGTACAATCCACCAAAGGGCAACTGCAGTAATTGTAGGTTAGTGGGACTTCAATTTTGATTGGGTGAAGTCCTTTTTCAATTATTAGGAGGCCAAAGTCTATGGACATATTGGATAAGATGTGACAAAAGGTTACTTATTACAATGTCCTAATCATGGGTGGTTGTGATTGTGATTCACTGTTTTTTTTTCTTTCCCTCTATTTTTTTGGATCCCAAAAACATGATGGTGAAATTAATTGGTTTTGGTTGGGAGATAAAAAATATATAAATCAATTATTTGATAACTCCTAATATGTCCATTGATAATGTATAATGATATCTTCCGTTTAAATTATGAAAAATTAATTTAATACATGCATCAGATCTCTAACACGTCATCAAATGTGTTCATGATGGATAAAGTGACATGATTGTTCCGTTTTATATGTATTAAAACAAGTTTAAGTTTTAAATAATACTGTATTGTAGGAATTTAAAGGGGAGTTAAATTCGAACTATGAAACTATTTAGATAGTTATTTTGAAATGAAAGTTGTGATGAATAAGTTAAGGCCCACAAGCTCGGAAATATGCCTCCTCAATTAGATTAGAAAATAATATTATGATGAATTTCATAACATGACCAAATTTATATATTAATTCTTAATCAAAGAAAATTCAAATTTCTTAAATAATCGGCTCAATTCACAACTGTACTTCTCAATTTAAAACTTTAAATTAAATTGAGTTCTCCATTCAAGTCAATTTCATTTTCTTTTTAGTTATACTTATTGATTTATATATCAATATGTAATTTGTTTATATAAATTAACACAAGTTAATGTAGTTTAGAAACATTCTTCATCTATTATTATCTATCCTTGAATTGAATACTCAATCTAATTTTTATATTTTATATTGATATATAAGGTTAACTAAATTGAGCTCTTCATTGAGAAATTTGAAATTTTATTTTTATAATTGAGACCTATATATGTAAAATGGGCTTTGTTAAAAAAATTATCCAAAATATTAAAATGAACAAAAATCTTTTAAAAAAGAAAAGATAAGGGATAAAAAAATAAAGGACAAATGTGGGCCAATTGCCCATACAATACAACAATTTAAAAAAAGAAAACCTGGGGCCATGCCAAATACCATGGGCGTCTGCATCACAGGTTTTATTATTATTTTTGTAGTTTTTATTAATTCCTAATTCTTTTGGTATTTAATTATTCCAATCACTAAAATAAATTTATTCACTTTTCACCTATATTACCACATGAATTAATTCTAGATATACTTTTCTTCCTCTTAAATTGATCCTGATTTTATGAAATATAATTTGATTTAATCTATCTTTCGTTTTTTTTTATTATCAAGAAAAACACAATGATTTATCTTTCCAACTGTATCAGAGATTCAGACCTCTATTTAGTGTCACATGTTAATTATGTTTGTTTGATATTTGGGAATATAATAATTACATATTTTTTTAATGATGATTATTTTGTAATTAAGAGAATATTTATCAATCAAAATCTAGAATTAATATTATATTAATAAAGTTTGTGATTAGATTCAGAAATTTTCATGAACATGGATTTAAGTCGCCATTAGTACACAGAAAACAAAATTCCACCCATTGTTTAAAATAAAACTTGGACACTTAGTTTGTTTCTTTTTCTTTTTCTTGGGTAATATATAAGCAAACAAATTGGTTTTTTTTTTTGATTTCATATCTTAATTGTTCAATGATGTATTATTAATTTATATATATATATATATATATATATATTTGGGTCCTTCTGTAGTACACCTGGTGTATTAATACACCAAGTTGTCAGTCATTTTTGTCCATTAGATCTGAGTACTTTAAATCCTGACCATTCATTTCTCATTTACTTTTTTTTACCTTTCTTCAATATTTACTATGGTAACTTCTTATAATTCCCCAAAATGGTATAATGTCCTAGATAATGAGTCCAAATCCTCGTTCTCCTAAAACACAAAAACTTTTATGCATCAGGTGCATGGATCCTAGATCCATGCACCCGACCTGACCCGCGGGTGTACGCGCTTCCACGCGCATCCCACGCGCCCTCACGCGCTCCCACGTGCCTGGACGGATGCGCTCAAATTCGCTCGTTAAGGATACCTTTCAGTTATGTTAAGGATACCTTTAAGTTATGGTAAGGATATCTTTCAATTATGTTAAGGATACCTTTAAGTTATGGTAAGAATACCTTTCAGTTATGTTAAGGATACCTTTGAAATCCTGATTCCAGGTTACATGTCACGTTATGTTAAGAATACCTTTTAATTATGTTAAGCATACCTTTAGGTTATGTTAAGAATACATTTAGTTATGTTAAGAATACCTTTTGGTTATATTAAGCATACATTTAGGTTATGTTAAGAATACCTTTAGGTGATGTTAAGGATACCTTTGAAATCGTGATTCCAGGTTCCTTTGAAATCCTGGTCACATACCTTTACGTTATATTAAGTATACCTTTAGGTTATGTTAAGAATACTTTTATGTTATGTTAGAGATACCTTTGTGTACAAAATGTGTAACACAACTATGTTATGAATAAGGTATTTCTAACATAACATAAAGGTATCCTTAACATAACCTAAATGTATGTCTGACGTAAAGTAAATGTATGAAATTTGGGCATAAAGGTATCCTTAACATAACCTAAAGGTATCATAAACATTACCTAAAGGTATCCTTAACATAACCTAAAGGTATGTCTAACATAACATAAATGTATGAAATCTGGACATAAAAGTATCTTTAACATAACGTAAAGGTATTCTTACACATTACATAAAGGTATCCTTAACATAACCAAAAGTCATGACCAATTTTTAAAAAAGTTAGCGCGAAAAAAAAAAAGATAGAGAAGCGGGTCGGGTAACCCGGATCCGACCCAATTGCATGGATCTAAGATCCATGCACCTGATGTACAAGAGATTTACTCCTCCTAAAATTTCATTTATCAGTCATTATCATCCATAAAACCAAATTCACATATTCTAGTATTATGCATCGTTCGACGACGATTCATTTGACATCCATATTCGATATATTTTATTGTAATTTACGATGGTTACATTATGGATAACAATGGTTACATTATGGATGGCAATGGGGCATGTCGGGGCGGGTACCCAGCCTTCCCCGCAACTACTACCCGCCGGGCGGGCGGGGCAGAAGCTTGCGCCCCGTGGCCCGCCCCGCCCGTTTTTAAAAAAATAAGAAAATAAAAATTTGTATTTTAACATGAATAATTTGAAAAACACCTAATTAAATCATTAACTAAATAATTTGAATAATTATTTGATTGAATAATTTGAAATGAGGATTTAATTTTACTATTTTACACACCCAACAACAAATTAAAACATTTTACATGTAATATTACTACTTTAGTCTTTTACTTAATTAATCAAAATATGATCCTAAATTACTTATATATACACACACATATACACTTAATTACATAATATATACATTAATTGAGATTAATGTATATAAACTTAATTATCACAATATATATTATGTATATAAACATAATTATGTATATAAACTTAATTATGTATATTAAAATATATTATGTATTTTATGAATGTTTATATAAATTGGTATACAAATATACCATGGTCATCTAATCTCATAAATTGTTTAGTTAATGGTTAAATAAATGAGAGTAAATTTTGAAGTAATGGTTAAATACATGAGAGTAAAAATGATATAATTTCATAAATTGTTGAACTAATGGTTAAATACATGAGAGTAAAAATGGTATGCTATATATACCATGGTCGTCTAATTTCATTAATGTTATAATTACTATAGTATATACTATGATTCTAACATTGTGCATGGTAACATTGTGAATTGTATAATTTCATAAATTGCTTCTAACATCCAAATTATTGTGCATGGTAAAATTGTGAATGGTATAATTTCATAAATTAACTAATGGTTAAATACATGAGAGTAAAAATGGTATGATATATACCATGGTCGTCTAATTTCATTAATGTTATAATTACCTTCTAACATCCAAATTATTGTGCATGGTAACATTGTGAAGGGTTAAAATCGTTAGTACATATTTTAAAATGGTTTGTGCACTTTTCTTATTTTTGTTACGATTCCATTCAATTATAATGCATCACGCTACCAGTTCATCAATGACAAGTCATCCAAAATTATTATTGATCACTTGTCATCCAAAACTATAAGTGTGCAAGTCAAGGGTTAAAATGATTTGTACACATTTTTTATTTTGCTCACATCTCATTCAATTGTAATGTCATCAATATTGCAATGCATCAATCAATGAATTACAAGTTAGAATGGTACGTACACATTTTTTTTGTTTTTTATTTTGGTTAGCATTCTATTACATATTTTAAAATGATTTGTACACATTAATTGGACATGGATTAAATGCAATACATTGTACAAATCTTTTACTTTTTAAAATGATTTGTACACATTAATTGAGGATGAGTTAAAAGATTTGTACACATTAATTGAGGATGAGTTAAATATGCAATACATATTGTACACATCTTTTATTTTGGATAGCATTCATGTTAGCATTATGTATGACATTGTGAACAGTTAAATATGCAATACATGTCAGCTGCAAACCATCGCAGCATTGCATCTACAAGTCATCCAAAATTGAAGGGTAAAATAACTCTCTAAAATTATTGTGCGTCGCGCATATTAAATATAAACATAAGGGTAAAATAACCCTCTAAAATTATTTTGCGTCGCACATATTAAATATAAGAGTGACACTTGTGTGCCTCGGGGGCACGGTGTCCCCAAATTAATCATCATATTGGTGTTAAATACATACTCTACAGGTATCATGTGTATACTCTTCAGGTATCACATGTATACTCTTATATAAACATGATACCTGAAAAGTATATGTATAACATCACAAAACACAATACATATAGAGTATATATATAACACCTGAAGAACATGTATATAACACCTAAATCTGTGCCCCTATGTACCCCAGGGGTATATAAGTTTTTGCCTAAATATAAACATGAGGAGAGAACGACTCAATATAATACTATATGAAAGGATATTTTCTCAGTAAAATTATTGAGGAGAGAACGGCTCAATATGATATGATATGAGAGGATATTTCCTCAGTAAAATTATTGAGGAGAGAACGGTTCAATATAATACTATATGAAAGGATATTTCCTCAATAAAATTACTGAAGATATAATACACTTCAAGATCTAAAAAGATATAATGAGATACAAAAAAATCTTAACAACTTTAAACATGAGTATGTCTAACTTTATCTCGAATGTAAATTATGTGGGAAAATATTCATTTATAGTGCAAGACATTCCATTCAATTGCAATGCATTGCTGCAAGTCATCCAAAAAATTGTTATGCATAGTTCATTGTGAACGGTTAGAATTGTTTGTATGCATTTTTATTTTTTTTTGTTAGTATGATGCATTGCATTATATCAATGCATGATACCATGCAATTGCATTGCATTGCATTGCAATAACTGCATTATATCAATGACATGATATAAATTGCATTGCATTATATCACTTGGAATATGCATTGCAAATCATTAATTGTTAGTATAATACGTAATATATACAAACTATAATATGCAAATATATACAAATAGATAACATTGGTGAATTAAAATAAAAGTCATAATCCTATGACTCGTTCATATATTACAAGATAAAATAGAATGCGTTAATAACATCCAAGATTGTGAGGGTAATATGCAATATATACAAACTAGTTTGTATCTTATCAATGACATCATGCAATGACATTCAATTATCAATGACATCATGCAATGGTTAATGACATTCAATTATCAATGACATCATGCAATGGTTAATGACATTCAAATGTATACATTGATGAATTCAAATAAAAATCGTTGGGCAATAGACAATTCATAACATTGGTTGCATGATATCACACAATGGTTAATGACATCCAAAATTGTGGGGTAATATGTAAATATATAAATTAATATACAATTAAAACATTCGTGAATAAAAATTAAAATTGTGGGGCAATAAACATATTAATATATCATTAACCATTTCAATCTAATGGTTGAAGGAAATGGTTGCAGGGTCAAAATATACAATAGTGTATGGTTGAAATACAATGTTTTGCACATACAATGCTTGCACTGTATAACATGGTTAAAATGGTTGCACTAGTATGAAATTGTTAAAATGACATGTAACCAATGTCCCTATTTAAAAAAAGCATGCAAGGTTATAATGATTGCACTTACATCAAATTGTTAAAATTGTTACCATAGTTAAAACAACACGTTATAAAATTAATTTTATTATGAAATTTATTAAAATTCCATGATCAAAACATATTAGTATATCTCAAATATATTAAATATTTAATTTCAATTTCATCACAATGGTTGTTAATGTTTTATCATTTATTAAATTAGGTATGATTTATGCAAATGAAATAAGTTTGTAACAAAGATTTATATTTTATATAAATGAGCATTTTAAAGCGTACAACTCGTATGACCCAAAATTAAATGTAAAACACACAATATATTTCATAGCCCAAAATAAACCCAAATTATATATATAAAAGTGTGGTTTGCACCCTCAAGTGTTTGACAAGTGGCACTTTACATTGTTGCCAAGTGTCACCTCCAAGTGTTTGACAAGTGGCACTTTACAATGTTGCTAAGTGTCCTTCCTTAAAAATTATTTTATTTATAAAATATCAAAATATTAATATCAATTAAATACACACCCCACTACCCTACAATAATAAAGTGCTTGGAAAAATTAAATATGTAAGTTACAAATGTTTGTTAATGTTGTATTTTTTTTTCTTTTTTTGTTTTACATGAAATCTTTAGTGTCAAACTTTAATAGTTGTTTTTGTTTAACATTTCAATTTCAAAAAAAATAAAACAAAATTTGAAGAGTAATTCTGCTACTACATTTCAAGGAATTAAAATAAATAAATAAAAGATATTTGAAGGTGCTAATAATATTTTACAAAAGAACATTCAAGTAGTTCAAACTCAAAAAAATAAAAACCTTTAGAGAAAAAATTATTTAGAGGATTCAAGAAAAAAATAACATATAAATATTAGAATTCGGTAATGTCAGGCATGAAATAAAATAATGTACTTTAAAATTGTAATTTAAATTATGAAACATATTGCTAATGAGATTACCAAAAATAGGTGTTAAAAAACATTAAGATATGTGAGATTGAAACATATTTGACATTAGATAATGAAAAGTTGTGTTTGTTTAGAAATTTTAAAGGGTATTATAAAAAAATAATTGTCAACCTCAAGTGTTTGACAAGTGGCACTTTACAATGTTGCAAAGTGTCACCTTCAAGTGTTTGACAAGTGACACTTTACAATGTTGTCAAGTGTTCTTCCTTAAAAATTATTTTATTTATAAAATATCAAAATATTAATATCAATTAAATACACACCCCACTACCCTACAATAATAAAGTGCTTGGAAAAATTAAATATGTAAGTTACAAATGTTTGTTAATGTTGCATTGTTTTTTTCCTTTTTTGTTTTACATGAAATCTTTAGTGTCAAACTTGAATAATTGTTTTTGTCCAACATTTCAATTTCAAAAAAAAAAAAAAAATTTGAAGAGTAAATTATGCTACTACTTTTGAAGGAATTAAAATAAATAAATAAAAGATATTTGAAGGTGCTAATAATATTTTACAAAAGAACATTCAAGTAGTTCAAACTCAAAAAAATAAAAACCTTTAGAGAAAAAAAAATTTAGAGGATTCAAGAAAAAAATAACATATAAATATTAGAATTCGATAATGTCAGACATGAAATAAAATAATGTACTTTAAAATTGTAATTTAAACTATGAAACATATTGCTAATGACATTACCAAAAATAGGTGTTAAAAAAACATTAAGATATGTGAGATTGAAACATATTTGACATTAGATAATGAAAAGTTGTGTTTGTTTAGAAATTTTAAAGGGTATTATAAAAAAATAATTGCTTGGAAAAAAAAATGTAAGTTACAAGTGCTTGCTAATGTTGTATTATCTTTTTTACATGAAATCTTTGGTTTCAAACTTGAATTATTGTTTTTGTCCAACATTTCAAATTGGCCAAAAAAAAAAAAGTAAGCAACAATGTGCAAACATTAATTCAGTAATGTCATGCATTAAATAAAAATAATGTATTTTGAAATTGTGTTTAAACTTTGAAACAATATTATTAATGACATTAGCAAAAAATAGGTGCTTAAATTTTTTTTAGGATATGTTTAGGTTAAAACATATGTAAATTTGGCAAGTATGAAAGTGAGTTATAAAAAGGATGAAATTTAATAATTTTGTGTTTGTTTAGAGATTTTAAAAAGTAGGATTACAATTAATATGTCATCATATAGGGAATTATATATAAGAAAAATAGATGATGTACTGTTATTTTATCTTTAAAAAAAGAGCTAATATTTTCAGTTCAAATTGTAAAAAAGTGGATGAAGTAGATAAAAAAAATTAGTTATAAGATTCTGCAAACAAATAACATGATTCAAATATTGGTAATCTAAAATTCAAACATGCACATTCAGTCCAACCACCCCCTTAAACAATCGAGAAATTGTATTAAAATATTACAATATGTAACAATTTGTTAAGGCTAATAAAAAGATCACAAAACAACACAATTACAAAATAAACCAATACATAAAGCTAATAATGAGTGCACTTAGGACAAACATTGAACAAAACAGATGTTTTCGAGCGATCGATAAAAATGAGATATATTATATACTTTTTACAGAAATATATGAAAATACCTAATGCAATAATTAAAACACCTATTAAGAACTATATATTAAAAATTTTGTGTTAAAGAATAAATGAAAAAAATTATTAAAGAAAACAATAAGACTACGTTTGGATAGAGTGATTTTAAATCCAAAATTTGAAATGAGTGGATTTCAAATCCTTTCAAGTTTGAGTGGATTTGAAATCCACGAAAATGACTCTAAAATTAGCTCAAAATGAAAACTATGGATTTTAAATTCACATCCAACCCAACATTATCAATGGATTTGCTATCAAGGATTTCAAATCTCTCCTTAAATCCACATATTCAAATGTAACCCTGAGAAATATTATTTTAAGAATAAAGAAAAAATATCACACTTATGTAAAAATTTACTATCATATAACAATAAACACTAATTATAAAATAAAAAATGAGATAAGTATTAAATGAAACTCGTGCAACGCACGAGTTCAAACCTAGTTAAATGTAAAGCACACAATGTATTTCATAGCCCACAATACACAAATCAAGATATTGCAGCCCATTGTCCAAAGGTTACACAGCCCATACATATTACAAAGCCCACAACTCCTATAGTCCAAAATTCAAAAAGTTACCTTAAAAAAAAATTACTGCGGTAAAAAAATCTGGTGTATTAATACACCAAGTGTACTACAGAATTACCCTATATATTTGCATTGTGTTGTAAAAAATGTTACATGCAGTGTAATTTAGACTTAATCGAAAATTAAAAATTTCAAATAAAAAAGTTCATGAAATACTTTGTTGGTGCCTTCAATGCATTATATGATTGTATGAAAAAAAATGTAGGATTATATTAATTAAACAAAAATAATACTTTTTTTCTCTTTTGAATATATATCTAAGTAAATTATGTCTGCCAATTAAATATTTTATATTCTTAAAGAAACTAGAATAAAGAAAAGATGTGTAAAAATTTACATTAAAGAGCATTAAAATATAAATGTATTTTAATTAGCTGTATTTGGACTTTTGGGGACATATTCGAAGCCATTTTCCCATGTTTTTTAGTAGGCATTCTATGCACGTAAATCATAGAAAGTAAAATCAGTGCAATATTTAAAAGATTATGGAAATATTCAACGAATTAATTATGATTATTAATTTTCAGATCGATAGTTGTAAATTTAGAGCTTTGCTCGTTATAGATCAATCAAACATACGTATCATTTTAAGAATCGTCAGTTTTTGGATGAATTCTGAATAGTTTACTTTTTATTTTTCATAAAATCATAAACTATGTGAAATTTAATAAAAAGTTCCTATTTTACCTTTTGATTATTCTAAACTTTTTAATATATTTTTCCCAATAAAATGTTAGGAAAACAACTACTGACCCAAAAAACAAAAAAAGGGAGCAAAAACTTGGTTGTAATCAAATCTTACTCATTATGAGACGGAACTAAAATTTGAATTACAAAATTTTCGGGAGACTATTTCACACATAAATTTAGTGAGATGGATTATTGTTATCTATTAGAGTTAATTACATAAAAAAAGAACGAACTTATGGTTCAATTTGAGTTGTAACATGAACTTTTTACTGTAACACAAAAAACACTTAACTTAATAATTGTTTCAATTTGAGACATGTTTGATTTTTTCCAGGGTCCAATTGCTGACGTAGAGTCCAAATTATATATGTTAATTGTCGACATGCAATTTTAAATACTTTTATCATCCAAAATGTAAATGTATTCATCAATAATTAACTTAAACAATTTGAACTCCACGTCAGCAATTTGAGACCAAAACACTCAAAATGTCGAATCAGTCATTATCCACATGTAAATATATATGTTAATAATTAACTTATACAATTTGAATTTCATGTCAGCAATTAAAGCCCAAAAAAACTCAAACATCTCCCGAATTGAAACAAGTGTTTTGTGTGTTACAGTCAAAAGTTCATGTTGCAATTGAAATTGAACCATATGTTTTTTTATGTAAGACAAATACTTATATATCCTGGGGCACATAGGAGCACAGATCTAAATGTTATACACATGCTCTTCATGCATGTGTTATATATATGCTCTTATAGTGTTACATTTCTTGGTGTTACATATACACTCTATAGGTATCACATGTTATAAGAGTATATGTGTGATACCTGAAGAGTATACACGTGATACATGTATAGTATATATGTAACATCATATGATGGTCAAGTTGGGGCATTGTGCCCCTGGGCCACACAAGTGTTGCTCTTTATGTAATTAACTCTATCAATTATCCAAACTCATTTTAACAAATTTATATGTGAAATGTGAATTGTTAGCTGACTTGTGTGACATAAAATGATTCGTGAGACTCGGATGAGTTTTATGTGAGATTTTCTCACAAATTATATTTTGTGGGACGGATTGACCCAACTCATAATCTACACTTCAGAATTCACGTATAGGTTACTAGAAGTAGAGGTTGATCCATATATTAAAAATGTTCGTCTCACAAAAATTATTCATATGATCATAACATGCAAATTTTTGTTTAATTTCCATCATATACATATACATATATTTGTTAATGAAAATAATTGAGCATAATAATAAACTCTGAATAACCAATGACGTTATTTGCTAATAAATAGGGTAAGAACTACGTCTCTATTTCGTTGCACCAAAATTCCTTCTAATAATCCACCTTTATATTTCTTATTCAGATGTCGCCTTTTTCTTTCTTTTTTCTTTCTTTCGTCACTCGTTGACTACTAGAGAAAATTTTAGGTTGTTTTTTATTCAATGAATCTGAAATTGAGAAAGCTGTCCCACATAATTTAAATTTCAATTTAAGATAAAGTTAGAAATACTTATTTAGAAAGTTGTTAAGATTTTTTGTATCTCATTTTATCTTTTTAAATTTTCAAGTGTATTATATATATTAGATTTTATATCAATAAAATATAAGTTCATCATAATTCTTCTCTCAGTTATATATATCATATTTCTATAGAATATCCTCAATATATGGTATCATATTGAGTCGTTCTCTACCGAGATTATTCTACTCTTCCTCACTTCTGTCTGTTATGTCGACGACAGCAACACCACATCTGATACTGCACCACTTATTCCAATATCCGCCCATCATCACCTACCCATTAAAAGGAAGAGTAGGTCTTGTGTGAGACCGTCTTACGAATCTTTTTTCGTGAGACGGGTCAACTCATAACCCACACCTAGCAATTCATATGGAAATATATGAATATGGGTTCAATTCATGGATAATAAGGATCCGTCTCACGGAAACTATCCGTGAGACCGTCTCACATGAGTTTTTGTGTAAGAGGTAATATCCTCTTATATGGTATCATATTGAGCCATTCTCTACCGAGATTATTCTCTTCTTCCTCGGTTCTATCTGTTATGTCGACGACAGCAACACCACATCTGATACTGCACCACTTATTCCAATATCCGCCCATCTTCACCTACCCATTAAGCTAACCACCTCTAATTTCTCTTCATGGCACTGCACCACTTATTCCAATATCCACCCATCATCACCTACCCATTTAGCTAACCATATAGGAAATACGAAGAATATATCTATTATATCAATTGTACACAGTACATTAGAGGAATATTATATAGGCAAATTAGTTACAACAGAAATCTATATACATGCTAGAGAACAAACTAATCATAGATATATAAGCTAGAGATAAGCTTTAAACATTTTAAGCTTTATCCTTTACATGCCCCCGCAAGATGGAGGACCGAGTGGAGAGACCAATCTTGGACATCAATACGTCAAACCTGGTCCGTGCAAGGGGTTTTGTGAGAGCATTGGCAAGTTGATCCCCTGTTGGGACGTGAGTGACGCATAAATTACCAGCTTGAACTTGCTCACGAATGAAATGAAAGGCGAGAGCTAAATGCTTCATACGAGAATGAAAAACGGGATTAGCGCTGAGGTGGGTGGCACCGAGATTATCATAATAAATCACAGGAACACTCGGAACTGATACACCCATTTCTTGAAGCAAGTTTTGCAGCCAAATAAGTTCACTTGCTGTAGAAGCTACTGTCTTGTATTCGGCCTCTGTCGAAGATTGAGCCAAGAAACGTTGTTTCTTTGAGCTCCAAGTCAGTGGATTACGACCAAGAAATACAATTTGACCCATTGTGGATGTATAATCATCCTTATTACCAGCCCAATCTGCATCCGAAAACGCATGCAGGATGACCGGAGAATCACGATAGATGGTGATGCCTTTATCCAACGTACGAACAAGATAGCGAAGTATACGTTTTAAGGCTGACCAATGAGCTGTGCGTGGCATGTGCATAAATTGGGATAATTTGTTGACAACAAAAGCAACATCAGGACGTATGAGAGACAAATATTGTAAGCTGCCAACTGTTGTCCGATACTCCGTAGGATTATCAATGAGATTACCAGAGTGAAGACTAAGCGTGGAGTCTGTCACCATCGGAGTAGGAGCTGGCTTTGCATTGTGCATATTAGTTCGCTGGAGAAGATCAAGTATGTATTTCTTTTGGCTTAAGAATAAGCCGTGGGCAGTGGGAATAACCTCTACTCCAAGAAAATAAGACAATGAACCAAGATCTTTAAGGGCAAACCTTGTAGCAAAATGGTTGATGAAATGATTCAAGGCTTGAGAATCTGGACTTGTGAGGATTGTATCATCCACATAGACAACAAGATACATAGGAGCTGAGTGATGATGGTAAATGAACAGAGAGGCATCAGCAATAGATCGCTTGAATCCAAAATTGAGTAGAAAATTTGCTAACTCCGTATACCATGCACGCGGAGCCTGTTTGAGACCATAGATGGCTTTGCGAAGCTTACACACATAATTTAGGTACTTGTCATTTGGAAATCCAGGGGGCTGCGCCATGTAAACCTGTTCATGAAAAGTGTCATGCAAAAAGGCATTGTTAATGTCAAGTTGTCGTAAATGCCACTTATTTGTTACAGACAAACTGAGAAGCGTTCTTATTGTTGCAGGTTTAACAACGGGACTGAATGTCTCAGTGTAATCAATCCCAGGACGTTGTTGAAACCCTTTAGCAACCAAACGCGCTCGATATCGTTCAATGGTGCCATCCGAATTGTATTTGATGCGAAACACCCATTTGCACTTTACCAAATTCTGACATGAATCAGGTGGAACTAAATCCCATGTACCAAGTTTGTCTAAGGCTCGTAATTCATCTTCCATTGCTTTTCTCCATTGAGGATCTTGAAGGGCCTCCACAACAGTTGTAGGCTCAGTTGGTTTGGGGTGAGTGGTAGTGGGATTTGCATATTTAGGGTTAGGCTTGTGGATGTTATTTTTGGCACGTGTGGTGATGGTGCTTTGTGGGGGTGGGTGTTGAGGTGTTAGAGAATGAGTGGATGAGGAATGGCTAAGAGATGTGGATATGACTGAAGAGTCAATGGTAGGGGGAGAAGGAGATGGTGTGTTTGTGGATGGAGCAGAGGAAGGAGTGGAGTCGGTGGTGGCGGCAACAGATATAGATTCATCGGATGGCACAGGAGTGGGTGTGGGTAGGAGAATTGGTAGAAGAGCTGGGCACCACGAATCTGGTTTGGGATAGTGTGAGATAGGTTGAGTGGAGGAGAGATGAGAGTATGGAAATTCAGTTTCAATGAACCGGACATGACGAGAGGTATAAATTTTGTGAGTTGTAAGATCAAGACAATAGTAGGCACTTTGCGTTGCCGAGTAACCCACAAATATACATGGTAAAGACCGGGTATCAAGCTTGTGTTTGGCATATGGTCGGAGCCAAGGATAGCAAAGACATCCAAAACTATGTAGTTTGACATAGTTTGGTGGTTTGCCAAAGAGGCAGTGAAATGGGGATTTATTTGGGAGAGTTGGTGTGATTAATCTGTTAATGAGATAAGTGGCTGTGGAGAAAGCTAAGGACCAAAATTCTAGGGGAAGTTGTGCATGAGATAAGAGTGACAACCCAGTTTCAACAATGTGACGATGTCGTCGCTCGGCATAACCATTGTGTTCCGGGGTATGAGGAGGAGTAGTGAGATGAGAGATTCCATCAACAGTGAGATAAGAAGATAATGCATCATATTCCCCACCATTATCAGAATAAATGATTTTGATTGATTTTTCAAAAAACTTTTCAACTAAAGCCTTAAAACGGATAAAGACTTCTTTAGTATCAGATTTTCTTTTGAGAGGATAAAACCAAATGTATTTAGTGAAGTGATCCACAAAAATAACGTAGTATTTGAAACCATCAAAGGAATAAATAGGAGAGGTCCATAAGTCCGTGTAGAGAAGCTCAAGAGGAGAAGAAGAGATCAATGTATTCTGATTGAACGGAAGCTTATGACTTTTATTACATTGACAAGCATGGCAATTAAAAGAAAAATCATTTGGAACTTTTAGATTATAAGATGAGACCATAGACTTGAAAATCGATGATGACGGATGCCCTAGGCGATGATGCCAATCAATCGCAGAACTCTTGACACTGGAGAATGCTACGATAGAGGATGGCCATTCATAAATTCCATTTCTAGTTGGTCCCTTGAGAATATGTGCCCCCGTAAGCCGATCCTTCACAAGAAATGAGGTAGGTGAAAACTCTATAAGAAGATTATTTTCAGTGCAAAACTGAGAAATAGAAATTATATTCCGTTTCATGGTGGGAACATATAACACATTCGAGAGAGAGAGAGAGTTTTAGAAGGACAAGAGATGAGAGTGGAACCAGTGTAGTGATGGGAAGAGCAGAACCGTCACCAATTACAATTTCCTCTGTGCCATCATATGGGTGATGCAAGGAGAGATTAGAGAGATCTTGGGTTACATGATGAGATGCCCCGGAGTCAAGAAGCCACGGGGAGGAGTTGTGGGAGGTTTTAGCAGTGGCAACATGTGCTTGTGGGTGTATGGAATTGGGATTGTATGGAGGAGAACAAATGGCAGGATGCTTTTCCAGAAAGATGGGACATTTTTGGAGGGAATGGCCTTTAGTGTGACACCATTGACATCTTCTAAGAAAAGGTTTGGTACCATGAGTGGCAGTAGGATGATGATGTGATTGAGATGGGGTAGAATGAGTAGTGTAAGTATGGCGGTTTTGGGGAGGATGATTGGAGGTTTGGCGGTGAGAGGTGGAGATAGGCCGACTAGATATGGCATGAGCAGATGCAGGGAAAGAGTTGAGAAGGGGTTGAGCCTTAAGTGTGAGTTCCCGATTTATCAGCTTCTCATGAAGTTCAGCAAAGGAGATGGAAGTGTCACGAGCATTTATGGCATCGATGACTCCTTGATAGTTGGGATCACCAAGTCCGTCAAGCACCCTTTCAATAAGATCATCATGGTGAACGGGTTCACCAAGAAGAATGAGTTCATCACTCACCATTTTTAAGGCATTCATGAACTCTGAGATGGATTGAGGGCCTTTAGATATGGCCCGAAAGCGAGCCTTAAGCTGTTTAATGTGACCACGAGAAGCACTGGCATAAGTGGTGGCCAGGGTATCCCAAAACTCCTTGGTGGTCTTGGCACGAGATACAAGAGGAACTATGGCTTGCTCCAAAGTGCCAATAAGAGTGCCGAAAAGAAGACGATCTTGTCGCATCCAAGTAGTGTAGGATGGATTTGGAGTCACAGAAGTTTCTGTGACAATAGTAGGAGGAGGAGGAGGTAAAGAGCCAACCAAGTATTTGAATAGGTCATAACCAACCAGAGTGGCCTCAATCTGTAGCCTCCAGGCAAGATAATTTGTTGGGGAGAGTTTGATTGTGTTTGGTAGAGAGACTACAACAAAAGGAGATGTGGGTTCCATGATGTTAGGAATTGTGTTGTTGGCCATTGAAGAGAAGAAGATAGCGAAAGCAAAGAAAAAAAGGATGGATGGATCAGAACTTTGCTCTGGATACCATATAGGAAATACGAAGAATATATCTATTATATCAATTGTACACAGTACATTAGAGGAATATTATATAGGCAAATTAGTTACAACAGAAACATATATACATGCTAGAGAACAAACTAATCATAGATATATAAGCTAGAGATAAGCTTTAAACATTTTAAGCTTTATCCTTTACAAACCACCTCCAATTTCTCTTCATGACATACTCATCTGCATGTGTGTGCGCTTTTAAATGGTTTTTCACTGATTGGTTATATAGATGACACAACTACTGCACTACTGCACCCGAGGCTGCCCGTTGTTGGCTCAAACAGGATCAACTTCCCGAGGCTACCCTACCTCCAATTTCTCATCAATTTTCCGAGGCTGCCCCACCTCCAAATTCTTTTTATGGCATAAGGCTGTCCCACCTCCAATTTCTCATCAACTTCCCGAGGCTGCCCCACCTCCAATTTCTCTTTATGGCATACTCATCTGCATCTATGTGCACTTTTGAATGGTTTTTCACTGATTAGTCATATAGATGTCACAACTACTGCACTACTGCACCCGAAGCTGCATCTGTGTGTGCAACTTCCCGAGGCTGCCCCACCTCCAATTTTTTTTATGGCATACTCATCTGTATCTGTGTGCGCTTTTGAATGGTTTTTCACTGATTGGTCATATAGAGACACAACTACTGCACTACTGTACCCGAGGCTACATCTGTGTGCGCTTTTGAATGGTTTTTTACTAATTGGTCATATAAATGACACAACTACTGCATTACTGCACCCGAGGCTGCATCTGTGTGCGCTTTTGAATGGTTTTTCACTGATTGGTGATATAGATGACACAACTACTGCACTACTGCACCCGAGGCTGCTCGTTGTTGGTTCAAACAGGATCAACTTCTCTTAGCTGGGATTCTAGGGTCGGTGTCCTCGGAGTCATTAACATATATACAATGCCCGTTGTTGGTTCAAACAGGATCAACTTCCTGAGGCTGCCCTATTGCACCCGAGGCTGCCCGTTATTGGTTCAAACAGGATCAACTTCCCGTTGTTGGTTCAAACAAGATCAACTTCTCTTAGCTGGGATTCTAGGGTCGGTGTCCTCGGAGTCATCAACATATATACAATGCCCGTTGTTAGTTCAAACAGGATCAACTTCCCGAGGCTGCCCGTTGTTGGTTCAAACAGGATCAACTTCTCTTAGCTGGGATTTTAGGGTCAGTGTCCTCGTAGTCATCAACATATACAAGAACCAGTAGGCGAACTGAAGCAAGTTTATAAATAAACAATGATGTATAAATAAACAATGATGTATCAGTCGAATGAATTTGAAAGAGATATACCATTCACGAGGGGTCTGTCGTAAACCATAAAGAGGATTTACGAATGAGACATAAGGCCTGTTGTAAGCCCGGTGGTTGAGACATATAAACAGGAGATTTAAGACATATAAACATTAAGTCCCCATGAAGGAAGGAAATCATTACTGATAAACAGAAAGGAAAGCATTACTGATAAATAGGAACCTTTAAGTCCCCTGAAGGAAAGCATATAAACAGGAACCTTGAGACATATAAACAGGAGTCTTTAAGTCCCCATGAAAAAAAGCATTACTGATAAACATGAAGGAAAGCATTACTGATAAACAGGAGCCTTTAAGTCCCCTGAAAGAAAGCATATAAACAGGAGCCTTGAGACATATAAACAGGAGCCTTTAAGTCCCCTGAAGGAAAACATATAAACAGGAGCCTTTAAGTCCCCATGAAGGAAAGCATTACTGAAGGAAAACATTACTGATAGCATCACTGATAAACAGGAGCCTTTAAGCCCCATGAAGGAAAGCATTACTGATAAACAAATAGGAGCCTTTAAGTCCCCATGAAGGAAATTATTACTGAAGGAAAGCATTACTGATAGCATTACTGATAAACAGGAGCCTTTAAGCCCCATGAAGAAAAGCATTACTGATAAACAAACATGAGCCTTTAAGTCCCAATGAAGGAAAGTATTACTGAAGGAAAACATTACTGATAGCATCACTGATAAACAGAAGCCTTTAAGCCCCATGAAGGAAAGCATTACTGATAGCATTACTAATAAACAAGAGCATTTAAGTCCCATGAAGTACCAATGAAGGAAAGTATTACTGAAGGAAAGCATTACTGATAGCATCACTAATAAACATGAGCCTTTAGCCCCATGAATGAAAGCATTACTGATAGCATTACTGATAAACAGGAGCCTTTAAGTCTCATAAAGCCTTTAAGTCCCCATGAAGCCTTTAAGTCCCCATGAAGGAAAGCATTACTGATAAACAGGAGAGCCTTTAAGTCCCCATGAAGGAAAATGAGCCTTTAAATGCCATGAAGGAAAAACATTACTGATGAAAGTCTGCTTCAAAGACCAATTAGCAGATAGCGTCAAGGTTACGAATTGTGACATGGTTATGAATTGTGACAGGTTTGACAATAGGGGTGAAAGTCTGCTTCAAAGACCAATTAGCAGATAGCACCAAGGTTACGAATTGTGACAGGTTTGACAATAGGGGTGAAAGTCTGCTTCAAAGACCAATTAGCAGATAGCGCCAAGGTTACGAATTGTGACAGGTAAATCAACACCAGGACGCTGAAGGAAAGCATTACTAGGACGTTGATCCCCATAAAAGAAAGCATTAATGATGTCAAGCTGGTTAGAACAGTACGAATAGGAAAGCATTACTAGGACGCTGATCCCTATGAAGGAAAGCATGCTTTCCTGATGTCAAGCTGATTAGGACAGTACAAATTGTCGTACTAAGGTTAGGACAGTACTATGAATTGTGACAGATAGCGCCAAGGTTGTGACAAGGTTAGGATAGTACTGCGAATTGTGACAGATAGCGCCAAGGTTAGGACAGTACAAATTGTGACAAGGTTAGGACAGTACTACGAATTGTGACAAGGTTAGGACAATACTACAAATTGTGACAGGTTTGACAACAGGGTGAAAGTCTCACAGAAATCAACACCAGGATAAGAATGAAAACCTTTGGCAACCTTATAACGATCAATCGTGTCATTCGGGTTATGTTTAATGTGAAACATTTACCCAACTATATGGAGATACAAGATCTCAAGTGCCATGACTTTGTAAGGCATTGAATTCCTCAGTCATAGCTTGACGTCAAAGAGCATTGAAAAGAGCTTGTGAGACACAATGGTTGAACATTATCCGGAAGAGAAGAGCATTGGAAAGAGCTTGTGAGACACAAGATGGTTCAACATTATCCGGAAGTGGGTGTTTTGTTGCATCAAATAATCTATTGGTTCAACATTATCCGGAAGAATGTGTATTGTTGCTGCAAATAATCTCTTGCACAGCGAATGGCTTCACCCTCGGGATCAGATTGGGGTGAGGTAAAGCGCCTATTTCGATATCTAAAGGGTACTCTTCATCGAGGTGAGGCGCCTATTTCGATATCTAAAAGTACTCTTCATCAGGGCCTTCTTCTTCGTACATTATCTTCTTGGGTGAAAATCTGTGTTGTTAGGTCTTCTACTGGCCTTCTTCTTCGTATATTATCTTCTTGGCTAGACCTTCGACTGAGGTGAGTGCCCTCTCATGGTGATCTAGGAAGCAAACTGGTGTTGCTAGGTCTCTCATGGCGATCTAGGAAGCAAATTGGTGTTGCTAGGTCTTCGACTGAAGTAAGTGCTCTTACGAAATTGCTTCTGAAATTGGTTTGGATAATCAATGTACTGGTATCTAGGAAGCAACTGGTGTTGCTAGGTCTCTGATGATGATCTAGGAAGCAAATTGGTGTTGCTATGTCTTCGACTGAAGCGAGTGTTCTTCCGAAATTGCTTCCGAAATTGGTTGGATAATCAATGTCAGCCTCAGATTAGTTAATGTACTCAGCCTCAGATGCTTCCGAAATTGGTTGGATAGTCCATTTGTTTAAGGAGCTTGCTATTCCAATCTCTGTAACTCCAAAGTATGAGTGCCACTCGATTAGCACTTCATCATTCAACACTCAACGATGAAGCATTTCATCCTTCAACACTCAAGGATAAAGCATATCACATATCGTCATTGATGTTCACTTTGTTCGTGATTTGTCGTCTAAAGGACTCTTAGCCGTTTTTATGTCGGCACAGTTGATCAGCTCGCTGACATTCTTACAAAACCATTCCCCATAACACGTTTCGAGAATCTACGTTCCAAAATCTCCATTGCTCACGTTTCGAGAATCTGCGTTCCAAAATCTCCATTGCTGATGGAACGTCGATTTTGCGGGGCATATAAAGGAATATTCTTCCACATAATTTAAATTTCACTCGGAGATAAAATTAGACATACTTATCCAGAAAGTTATTACGATTTTTTGTATCTCATTTTAGTTTTTTTGATCTTCAAGTGTATTATATATATTAGACTTTAATTCAATAAAATATAAGTTCCTCATAATTCTTCTCTCAGTTATATACAATATCAGATTTCTATAATTACTGAGAAAATATCCTCTTATAAGCTGCTTTTTGAATCAAGATTTTAAAATTGTTTCAAAGTGATTAAATCTATAATCACTATAAAGAAAAAAAACTCAAACTGTTAAAGGGCTTGATTATTATAATTTAAATACATAATATACTCGAGTTTTTCTAATGATTTTTATATTACAAGATTAATTCCTAACGGCAAAAAAAGGGTAATTTTTGTGTTATATTTTTTAATATTTAATTGACTAATTTGAAGTTAGCCGAACTTCAGATTTATGTAGGGTAATTTTTGTGTTATATTTTTTAATATTTAATTGACTAATTTGAAGTAAGCCGAACTCCAAATTTAAGTATAGGAAATTATATGTTTTGGGTTTTTATATATTATAAAAGAGCTGGTGTGTTTCTACAATCCACTACACCGGGCTCTAATATTTTTAAAGTGATACGAATAGTATGGCAAGTAATACTTAAGCAATATCCTTCACTGCATTATATATTTCAGTTATATCATAATGTTTTATAAATAATAAGCCGTTAGCTAATACTTTATAAAGTTTCAACTAGTATTTTTCACTAAAGACATATATATATATATATATATATATATATCAATTATTAAAATAATACATTAGAAATATGCAACTACTAGTAGGGCTGTGAAAAAAATTAAAACCGCCCGAATTGTCCAAACCGAATCCTCATTTATAAATTTTGATGATAAACCAACAGTTAATTTTTATGTTATTTTTTTTGGAAAAATCGCACTGCTCAAGCGGGGCAATTTACATTTCTCGTTCAAAACCTCAACGTCGAATATATATTTATATATGTATGTATACATATATTATTCAATCACAAATACTTTTATGCAATGGTTGCACAGATCTGGGATCCGTGCAACCGAGTCGACCCGCCCACGTGCCCTAAATATGGGCTTTCACGCGCCTGGGTGGATGCGCTCAAATCCACCCAAATTCACTCCATGTCACATACATTTACCTTATGTTAAAGATACCATTGGGTGATGTTAATGATAGATTTAGATGATGTTAACAATACCTTTGAAATCCTGATCTCAGGTCACATACATTTACGTTATGTTAAGGATACCTTTAGATGATGTTAGAGATACATTTATGTGATGTTAACAATACTTTTGAAATCCTGATTTCATACCCTTAGAATTCGCTCCATATCACATACATTTACATTATGTTAAGGATATATTTAGGTTATGTTAGGGATACATTTTATGTTATATTAGAGATACATTTGTGTACAAAATGTGTAACACAACTATGTTATGGATAAGGTATCTCTAACATAATATAAAGGTATCCCTAAAATAACCTAAATGTATGTTTAACGTAACGTAGAGGTATGAAATTTGGGCATAAAGGTATACTTAACATAACCTAAAAGTATATCTAACGTAACATAAATGTATCCTTAACATAAATTATAGGTCGTGACCAAAATTGTGCAAAAAAAAAAAAAAAAAAAAAAACGGGTTGAGTAGCCTGGATACGACCCAGTTGCATGGATCTTATGCACAGGAGAGTTGCTCTATTTCAATTTATACATCATTAGAAACACACTTTGACCAAGTTTAATTCACAAGACAATTTTATCTAAAAGTTGGATCAAACTATGAAGGTCTTAATTACTGTTTTATCATATAATCATGTTAAAGTGTGTGTGTGTGTGTTTTTTTTTTAAATTCTCTTAGCCCTATTTGCTTTTTCATTATATGATCAAATCTTATAATTTCATGAAATATGTTTTGAACTATTATGAATTATTAATGCCAGAATGTTGTGGTTATAAATTTAGTTCAATACATAGCTTGATATAGATAACTAATTACATGGAGAAAATTATTATAATGTGTGTATTGTAGATAAAGTTTAAAAGAGTAATTATAATCACCCGAAACCGACTGAACCGTTTGAAAACTGCACAATCAAGTTATTTCAAAAACCGCGGTTTAAATTTGAAAAATTAATCGAACCGCATATGATAAGACAATTTAAATTTACACAAAAAAACCGCAAAATCGAACCGTAATCATCCCTAACTACTAGATTACACATATACTTCAATTATACAAATTACTACCATAACTTATGAGTACATATTTAATATCTCCACCGATACGGATTTCAAGTTGCACCTCGAATATATAAGCCTTTGTGTTTATTCGTTTAACAAGAAATCCAAACCCCTTTACATGTCTTATAAAGTCTCATTTTCACGAAACAACTTTGTGAAGAAAATTGATCTTCTGTGATAGACAACAGCTATACCACAACGCCTTTTGCAGAAAACCCTAAACCTAGATAACTTGATCTTCAAAATGCAAGCTGGAAATTGAAATAACACACAAGATTTTAGGGTGGTTCGGCTCGCCACATCGGCCTACATCCACCATGACAGGATTGAACGGATTCCACTAAGAAACGAGAGAGAATTCGGAGTTACAAGATTTTTCCCCAAAAATTAGGGTTTATCGCTCAAGAACCCTAGATTTTCTAATCTCACTCAAAACTCAAAATTGCAAAGTGAAACTACAACTGCTTATACTCCTATATATACTAAGTAAAAGCCCTCTGCTAATTGAACTGAAATTACAACAGAATTGGACGAATTTTGCTTCAAAGATCGGATCTGCGCGCTGTTGCCCTAGCTGTTGCAACAGCATAACTGCCTTGGACCGGCAGTTATGACTCCGTCTTCCCGAGCCCGGTTCGACCATTTCCAGACCGGTTCTTGACCCGGTTCTTCCGGTTCTGAACTCCTAGATTTATTTCCGAGCTGACACTCCACAATTCTCCACCTCAGCTTGTGAAATCAATCCAATTCCTTCATAAGTTCAGTATCTTTTCAAGCTTGAGTTGCTGCCCAGATTTTCACCTGGATTTGATCCCTGCAAAACTCAAATTTCGACCTTGGAAGTATTTTAGTTAGCATATCAGATGGATTCTCCTCAGTTGCTATTTTCCTAGCTTCTACTTCTCCTTTATCTATCAAATTCCTAACAAAATGCAAATTGATATCAATGTGTTTGCATCTACTATGAAACATTTGATGCTTTGATAAATGTAGTGCGCTTTAGTTATCACAATAGATTGGAACTCTTCCCTGCTTTACCCTTAGCTCTTTTAGAATCCCTTTGAGCCACATGGATTCCTTAATAGCCTCGGCCATGGCAACAAATTCTGCTTCAGTGGTTGAGAGGGCCACCATCGATTGCTGCATAGCCTTCCAGCTTATGGCCGATCCAAATAACCTGAATACATAGCCTGTAGTCGACCTTCTTGTATCGGGATTCCCTGCAAAGTCAGAATCAACAAAACCTTCCAAAGGATTAGAAAGATTAAGGTTAGATTGCTGATAAAACATTAGTCCCAGATTAGATGTTCCTTGTAGATATCTTAGCATCCATTTTATTGCTTCCCAATGAGGTTTGCCAGGATCAGCCATGAACCTACTTACTCTACTCATAGCATAAGCTATATCGGGTCTACTACAAACCATTGCATACATCCATAGATGAAAAAATCACGATATTTCGGCGATATTTCGCCGAAATATCGCTGAGAATGAAGTCCCGATATAAAAACGGG
Organism: Scutellaria baicalensis; assembly: GCA_005771605.1. Classification (NCBI taxonomy): domain Eukaryota; kingdom Viridiplantae; phylum Streptophyta; class Magnoliopsida; order Lamiales; family Lamiaceae; genus Scutellaria; species Scutellaria baicalensis. The sequence continues at coordinate 19,016,389 of CM016729.1, read as the reverse complement.
GTGTTTTTTTTTCGTCAAAATGTCGCCGAAATATCGGCGAAATATCGGTGAATTTCAGTTTCGGTTTCGGTTTCGGTGAGTGCCAGGCATGAAACGTTGGTTTTCACGGAAATATCGCCGTAATATCGGTGATATTTCGGTGAAATATCGTTTTCGGTGCAGTGTGTCGGCAATGAGCAAAAAAATTCCAATTTTCAATCATTTTCTACTCTTTCCAATTTTACCTATTGCTTTACCTTACTTTCACTTTAATATTAGAGCAAAAGAAAATAAAGTAAGATTCCATATGTTTTTGTTATTTATTGGGTTATGGTAGACAACCAAACATGGCCTCGTATCACATGTTCCATTTTCCAATTTTCACTATTGCTTTACCTTAATCATTTTAAAATTTTCATTGCTATATTAGAGCGAAGGAGTGTGGTTTTCAATTCACAATTTTTGTTCCACTGCTCTCTCTCTCTCTCAATTAAATTGTTGCCTCACGTATTGCTACTTCAGCAGTTTTTCCATCCCCACGCTAAAGGCAAACAAGGTAAAACATTTTTCTTGTTGTCAGCTTATTTTATTTTGAAACTCATTGATGTTATTGTGATTATATTTCTAATTGTGACTCTGGGGTCAGAGTATATGATATATCTTGGTTGACTTCAGAACTTCAGAATATTAGTTTATCTCTCATTTTGTTGTAATTATATTTTTTATTTGAAATTTTAACTTCAATTTATGTATGAATGTTAGTTATAACATTATGTAAATTACCAGATATTTTTTCTAATTTTTTCACAATATTTCCGTGATTTTTTTAAAATTACCGATATTTCCACCGAAACCGATAACCGAAACCGATATTTCCGTAAATTCAAGGTACCGATACATGAACCGAAACCGATATTTTCGTCCTTGCATACATCATACTTCCTACTGCATTGGCATAAGGAACTTCAGCCATCAACTTCCTTTCAGCATCAGTGTGAGGCTTCTCTTGTGCTGTCAATTTAAACTGAGTTCCCAATGGAGTGGTGACTGACTTCGATTCATGCATAAAGAATCTCCTCAGAACTTTCCTTATATAGTCAGTTTGATATAAAAATATCAGCCCCTTTCCTCTATCTCTTCTAATGTCCATGCCTAACATCCTTCTTGCATCACCAAGATCCTTCATCTCAAATTGATCCTTGAGTTTATCCTTGATGATCTGAATCCTCTTCATACTCTTACTGGCTATGAGCATATCATCAACATAGATTAGAAGATAGACTAACACTCCATGGTTTTCCTTCTGTAAGTAAACACAGCTATCATGATGACATCTCTCCAGTCCAATGCTCATCATTACACTGTCAAATTTCTTATACCACTGCCTAGGACTGTGCTTAAGTCCATAGAGTGACCTTTTCAATAAGCAGACTTTATCCTCTTCTCCAGGCTTCTTATATCCTTCAGGTTGTGCCATATACAAAGTTTCATCTAAATTCCCATGCAAGAAGGCAGTCTTGACATCTAGCTGCTGCAACTTCATGTCTTCTTGCACTACTAAGGCTAGTAGGATCCTAATTGATACATGCTTCACTACTGGGGAGAAGATCTCATGGTAATCGATTCCATCTCTTTGAGTGAAGCCCTTAGCTACCAGTCTTGCTTTGTACCTCACTTGCTCCTTTCCAGCCACTTCAATTTTCCTTTTGAAAATCCATTTGCAGCCAATGAGCTTCTGTTCAGCTGGTCTATCAACAAGGGTCCAAGTCTGATTCTTTTCAAGTGACAAAATTTCTTCATTCATGGCTTGAGCCCACTTCTCACTGTCTTTAGACTTCATTGCAGCTTGATATGAGCTTGGTTCCTCATACTCCAGTTCCTCAGCAACACATAGAGCATAGTTAGCTATATCAGCTTCACCATATCTTGATGGAGGGGTTATGGTTCTTCTTTGTCTATCTCTTGCCAAGTGATAGGTGGTCAAGTCCTCAGGCTCCTCCAGCTGGTCAGTTTGATTCTCAGTAGTTTGATCATTATCTGAATCTGAAGAGCTTGATCCATCTCTCTGATCCTCAGCCTGAGACTCCCCTTGCAACTCCACCTGAATTCCAGATTCTTCATTGCTCAATTCTGAATTTAGAGTTCCCTCAGTTTCAACAGCATGTTGCTTCTCTTTGTATCCCATCACCCCTTCTTTAAACACTACATCTCTGCTAATGAAACACCTTGGAGTCCCATTTTCTAAGCTCCACATCTTATATCCTTTTACTCCATTCGGATAGCCAATAAAGATACACTTTATAGCTCTTGATTCCAGCTTATCTTACCTAATGTGAGCATAAGCTAAACATCCAAAAACCTTTAGAAAAGAATAGTTAGGAGTCTTAGAATACCATACCTCATTAGGAGACTTGAATTGGACTGAGGATGATGGACTTCCATTGATGAGAAATGCTGCTGTTGAAACTGCTTCTCCCCAAAATGACTTGGGCAATCCAGCATCTAGAAGCAAGCATCTTACCCTCTCCAAAAACGTCCTATTCATGCGCTCAGCCACTCCATTTTGCTGTGGAGTAGCCACCACAGTCTTGTGTCTTGAAATGCCTCTCTCCCTGCAATAGCTTAGGAATTCCTCTGACAAAAACTCTAGACCATTATCAGTCCTAAGGTGCTTTAGCTTCTTACCCGTTAGGTTCTCTTGTTGTGTTAGCCATTTTTTAAACTTAGAAAAGGCCTCTGATTTATGCTTAAGGACATAAACCCATACCTTCCTACTGTAATCATCTATGAATGTTATGAAGTACCTTCCTCCCCCATGTGTTTCTACTCTTGATGGACCCCAAACATCCGAATGCACATAGTCAAGAATACTTACAGTGGTATGTTTACCTTTAGGGAATGAAGTCTTTGTGAGTTTCCCTTGGATACATTGCTCACACCCTTGAGTTCTTCCAGGATCTGAGATGGGAATAAGCTTTTGTCTTGATAGCTCAGCCAAACTTTTGTCTCCAATGTGGCCTAACCTCTTATGCCAAAGGTTAGTTAAATCTTCCTTTTCAGCAGGTGATGCACCTCCTTCCACTGTGGTTCCCTTAAGGATATAGAGTCCATTCGATTTAATTCCTTTCATCACTACCATTCTAGCTTTGGTAACTTGAATCTCCCCACCTTGAGTCTTAAACTCACAGCCTGTAGCATTAAGAACACCAAGGGATATTAGATTTCTTTTGAGTTTAGGGATATACCTCACATTGGTCAAGGTCCTGATCCTCCCACCATGCAGCTTGAGTTTGATGGATCCAACACCCATCACCTGACATGAATGATCATCTCCCAGTAGCACTGAGCCTCCTTGATGCAATTTAAGATCACTAAACCAGTTCTTAATCGGGCACATGTGGAAAGAACACCCAGAATCAAGCACCCACTCTCCTTTCATATCAGAATTGGTGACACACAGCATATCAGCGCTGTCGTATTGGTCTTGTGCGATGGCCGCTTGATGATTCGAGTTGTTTCCACTCTGCTTCTTCTTCCTCTCGGGGCAATTCCGCTTGAAGTGCCCTGGTTTATGGCAATGAAAACATTTCCTTGCTTCATCTCCTTCAGAGTTGGATTGACCTCCACCTTGCTCAGACCTTTGAGTAGTTTGCCTTGAATTTCCTTTCCTGAATTTCTTGCCTTTTACAGTCAAACCTTCTCCAAGATTTTGTTGCTTCCTCTCAGATTCAGACCCAAGAAATCTTGATCGAATTGCGACTTGAACTTCCTCCAAAGTTAGTGGGATCACTCTTCCATACACCAAGGGCATCCTTGAAGGATTGATATGATTTCGGGAGCGCATTCAAGAGCAGGAGAGCCTTGTCCTCGTCCTTTTGCTTCTCTTCAATGTTCTCCAAATCATCCACCAACTTGTTGAATTCATCTAGCTTCTCCAAGATCTTCTTATCATCTACAATCTTGAAGGATATCAGTCTTTGCTTCAAGAATAGACGATTGGCCAAGGACTTGGTTTGGTAGAGTGATTCGAGCTTCTTCCAAACCTCCAATGCCGTGCGTTCTTGGTACACTTCTCTCAATGTCTTCTCTCCTAGGCATAATATGATCGAGCTACGAGCCTTCCGATCGATCTTGCTCCGTTCAGCAGGTGTAATGCCCGATGATTCCTCCGAATCATCCACTGGTTCATCAGAGATAGCCTCCTCCCAGCCTTGTTGAATTAACACAGCTTCCATCTTGGCCTTCCATAGTGTAAAGTCGCCGATCCCTGTGAATTTCTCCACGTCGAGCTTCATTCCAGCCATCTGCAGATGTTGTGCGTCGAGTTGTTCCCACAAACGGCGCCAATTGTGAAGAAAATTGATCTTCTGTGATAGACAACAGCTATACCACAACGCCTTTTGCAAAAAACCCTAAACCTAGATAACTTGATCTTCAAAATGCAAGCTGGAAATTGAAATAACACACAAGATTTTAGGGTGGTTCGGCTCGCCACATCGGCCTACATCCACCATGAAAGGATTGAACGGATTCCACTAAGAAACGAGAGAGAATTCGGAGTTACAAGATTTTTCCCCAAAAATTAGGGTTTATCGCTCAAGAACCCTAGATTTTCTAATCTCACTCAAAACTCAAAATTGCAAAGTGAAACTACAACTGCTTATACTCCTATATATACTAAGTAAAAGCCCTCTGCTAATTGAACTGAAATTACAACAGAATTGGACGAATTTTGCTTCAAAGATCGGATCTGCGCGCTGTTGCCCTAGCTGTTGCAACAGCATAACTGCCTTGGACCGGCAGTTATGACTCCGTCTTCCCGAGCCCGGTTCGACCATTTCTAGACCGATTCTTCCGGTTCTGAACTCCTCGATTTATTTCCGAGCTGACACTCCACAAACTTAAAACCAAATATAATAAATTAGAATCTCAAATCGAATATATATGATACTAAGTACAATTAAGTTAAAATTAGAAAAAAAAGTTAGATTCACAAATCAAATATAAAATAATTAAACTCCATTACACTAAAATTGATTTCACCTAATCCGCGAAGTATGTGGAACCACTATTTACTGTTTCACAATTATTACAAACTTATCTCTTCCTACATTAATGAGAGATTTCCCTTAAAAAAAAAATCAGAAGATTCTCGACACGTGGCGGAATCTCTATCGTCATAGAATCTAGAATACACCCGAACCACACTCGATAATCCCCCTCCTACCGTTGCTTTCAACTCCAGTGCGTGACACGTCATCCAAAAAATCAAAACTCCGGCGGGTCCCACACATAAGCACGGGAATTATCGCCCACCCGTGGACCCCACTTCTAATTTGCACTTCCCGTCCTCCAATTTTCTGATTCATACAAATTTGACCCCAGATTATTACCCTTTTCCACACTTTGCCCCTCATTTTTTGAATGAATTATTTCACAATTCACGTCCTTAATAACATCTCCAGCACTAACACTACTTTAGTGCAGATTCTGTACTAAAATAGTGCAAAAATAGTATTTACATCTCAAACACTCTGTACTATTTTTTACACTAAAAATGAATATTTTATTATATTTTTAATTATCAGTATTTCATCCCAAATATCAGTATTTTATTTTCATGTATTATAATTTATTTTTCAGTAATGTGATGTTGTATTTTTTTACATTTTAATTTATTATTAGTAATTTTATGTAATTGCTTCTCGTTTCTCTAATTTTCACTATCCATGTTGAGAAACGATCACTCATGATCATTTCAATTTTTCAAATTACTATTCGTGTTTGTTCAAATGACCATCCGTATTGTTCAATTTTTCTTGTATTCGTGTTTTTCAAATTATCATTCGTGTTGTTCAAATTATCATTTCAATTATAATTTTATATCACAATTTGTGTTAACAAAATATAATTATACTATCTCAAATATTATAAAATAGCTCCACAATATATAATAAATACAAAAAACTTTAAAAAAAAAGAAAAAGAAAATGTAGCGCTGCACAGTACGGTGCCACAAGTAGCACCCCACTGTGCAAAAGTTTAATGTGCTAAAGACCACTTCTAATTAAATTCATGCAGCCCAGCGTACTACTAGGCTGCTCTTAGAAGCATATTCATAACATAAAAGTTGTTTTATAAATTCAATATGTTTTTTTATAAATTCAATATGTTGCTCTAGAATTGAAGTAGAAACATATACATTCTATAATTGAAAATCACTTACGATTTTAAAGGCAATTCTTTAATTAATAAGGTAATTTGGCCTCAAAAAATGTGATCACAAATACTCATATGCAACCATCTCACATGCGACGGCACTCGCGCACGGTCGACCGTGCCCCAGGACACGACCGTGCGCGACTGCAGTGTATAAGTATGTCTTTTTCAATAATAAGTATGTGATTTTTCACTATAAGTATGTGATATTTTTTTTCTCGCCCACGACCGTGCCCTGGGACAGACCGTGCCTCGCGTGAAAACTAAGAGCAATCTGTGGCGCACGGTCGTGTTCTGGGACACGGTCGAGATAAGTATGTGATTTTTGTCTATAAGTATGTCTTTTTGTGCTATAAGTATGTGTTCCCGCACACGGTCGACCGTGTCCTGTGACACGACCATGTCCCAGCGCACGACCGTGTGCGAGTGCCGTCGCACATGAGACGGTCTCACAGGAGTCCAGCTCAAATGTGATTTTTGAAATAAACTTCGCAATGATTTATTAAATCTTTACAATGATTGGTTACGTAAATGAATCATCATGTAATGATGTTATTTGAATATATCTAGCGCACGAATCAACAATTAAATCGTTGTAATATTTGGATATTTTAACCTACTTTATACATTAAATTATCCATACATAATAGTAACAATATTTTTTCGGAATAGAATAAAACAAGTGAAAGATTGTCATATTTCCCTTGATTATCGACAAATATTAAAAATAATATGTTTTTAAATTATAATGATAATCATATTTTTAGGAAGAGATTTATTAACAAAGATAAAATCAAATAGCAATTATTTTTTATACTTGACACATCAAGTGACATGTATGTATTTACCATGGATAGGTGAATAACCATGTATTTACAAATGAAAAGTATATTAGCAATTCTCAAGATGAAAACAACTGTATTTTAATATTAAACATAAAACAAAGGGGAGTATAGTGTAAAAATGTATTATTTGGGGGAGGTGAATTGCAAGTTTTAAAACATTAATCATCTTAAAATAAAATTGAAAAGTCTTGTGTCAAATTACAGATATAACCCCGTCATTTTTTCTATAAATCCAAATCGCCCCTCCCCTTATTCCCTCTCCATTCCATTTCCAGCCTATATTCATCCCACACAGAGGTTTTACATACATCTTGTGTGTATTCATTTTAGAGAGAGGAGAGAGAAGATGTTAGGAGTGTTTAGCAGCTCAATAATGTCGCCGCCGGACGAGCTGGTGGCGGCAGGCAGCCGGACGCCGTCGCCCAAAGTGACGGCGGATAAGCTGATGGCGCGATTCGTGGAGGCCAATTCATCGGCGGTTTCCATCAAAATCGGCGATGATGTCCAGCTAGCCTACACTCACTACAACCAGCCTTCTTCACAGCCGAGGTATGGAATTACACTACTGCGAAGATTTCATTTCAGATGAATCATAACCATTGATCTACAATTTGATTGAGGTTATGTGTGGTGATCGAACTGTTGATGATTGATTGTTTTTAAATATTTTGATCGTTTGATGCCGTCATATGTCACGTGTGGATCAGATGATTTTTAGGAAAAGTAAAAAAATATTCCGTATTTTTTGGTTGATGCATCCGTTTTTTATTTCTGTTTTTGGAGGCTTGATTTTGATTTTTAGGAATTATAAACGCGTTTAACTGTGATCAAATTAATTAGCTATAAAATATTATGGAATTGTGTAAATTCTCCTGATTTTTTATGTGATTTCTTAATCTTGCCTTAATAAGTTCAAAAAACCGTTTACTGTTCTCTCTCACACACACACAGAATCGGAAATAATATTGGAATCCATCGTGATCATCGATGTTCTGGTAAATGGTAATAACTAAATTCCATGAAAAGGAGTTACTAAAAAAATTAAATAGTGGATGAATATGAATACGGAGCCAAAGTTTTGTTGTCTATATTCTCGGATCCAGGTCTAATTTAACCCGATTTAGTGTATATGTATAATAATGAGTAACTGTGTATAGATCACACCGTCACACGTAGCGACATATCATGAAGTCTTGAAATACAAGATAAAATACGAGTAGGAGTAGGATTTAGTGCAGCACGTCAAGTCTAGAAATGACTTTGATGTGAACCCGTACCCATAAAAGAATTAGATCCACAAGCAAAAGAAAAAAAAAAAAAAAGAATTAGATCCACAAGTCTTTGCCATTAGTAAGATAAGATTTGTTGACTTATTCTGCATATCATTCCTTTAACAAATTTCATTCGGCCACTGTAGGATGCCTATGTAAGAAATTAATTTAGTTAATACCATTGTATGTTCGATATATCTTATAAGATTAATGAAGGAGATATTGTGTTAGGCCAAAATAATCGAATTTGTTATTCCCACCAAGCCTGACCTTAACTACATCCATTATAAGTTGTTTTTCTTGGTTGTAATTTATAGACTACATAAATAGATGAGGTTGTTGAGATATAAATGGAACGACTTAAAAGTTTAAATCACTCCATGATGCTAGATGGGCATATTAGTTTTTGTGTTAGGTAGGTCCACTATTGACTTCTATAGTGATGATGAGGGCTGAAATTCACCTTTCTTGTATACTATATGATGATATATATGTCAACTAATTAAATTTTTAGGCACTAATATTCTTAAATACTTTGTTATAATACATCTAGATTCTTTATTTATCATGTGATGGTTGACTAAACATGATTTGGCTGATAATAATCACAGATCGTTTGCGGTTAAAGATGAGATATTCTGCTTGTTTGAAGGAGTTCTTGACAACTTGGGGAGCCTAAAGCAGCAATATGGTCTTGCAAAATCAGCGAACGAGGTGCTGTTGGTGATAGAAGCATACAAGGCACTTCGTGATCGAGCACCTTATCCTCCAAATCATGTTGTTGGCCACCTTGAAGGGAACTTTGCCTTCATTGTTTTCGACAAGTCCACTTCTACTTTATTTGTGGCTACTGTGAGTAATTAAGTCTATGATTGTCTAATGGAGATATTATTGGCTTAAGTGGCTTTCACCAACTCATTTGAGTTGTTTGTGTTGAAACAGGACCAATGTGCTAAGGTTCCTCTGTATTGGGGAATCACTGCTGATGGATATGTAGCGTTTGCCGATGATGCCAACTTGCTTAAGGGTGCTTGTGGAAAGTCGCTCGCTTCATTCCCACAAGGTGAGAAGGGTGACTTGTCGTTTTTGCTTACGTATGAACTTTGAACTTGATGCTATTAAACAAATAGGGAATCGACTTTTACAAAATCCATTATATGTCCACTTGAATATTCTGTCACTTTCTCTCTCATTCGCGGTGGTGATTCATTATCGGATCATAGATATCTTGTATCTAACCACAGTTTTGTTGCTTGATTTCTTAGGATGTTTCTTCTCCACAGCTGTTGGGGAAATTCAAAGCTACGAGAACCCGAAAAATAAGGTCACAGCAGTTCCTGCTAAAGAGGAAGAAATATGGGGAGCCAAATTCATGGTAATAATATGATTTTCCTTAAATTATTTACACAAATATTTTCTATACATGAAATAGAATCCCAACTATCTAAGTGCTAAAAAATCAAGATGGGATATTCAGGGGACCATTAGATTAAGCCCATTATCTTATATTATGTTTCAGTGGGCCTTCTTTAATTGGTAGCCACACCTCTATTAAATATGAATACTGCTACGTAGTTATTGCAATAAGACAAGAAATTTTACAACTTTTAGTTGGAGTCTCAGCTATGATAAATATCATTGTAGTTAATACAACAATAGGACAAGAATTAGCTTGATTAACAATATTGTATTTCCACTAATCTCCCAAACTCTTTCAATAGTACCATAGCTATTATAATAGATAGAACTATAGAGTTTGGTTCAAGTTTGCATAGTTCAAAACTACTGCATAGTTGGTCCTTCTAGATCCTTCATGGGGCCCACCAGATGCAGGTCATCTTAGTCTTTATAGTTCAATATGATGTCATTGAAGAAAAAAGATGGGGCAATAATTGGGAGCACATTTGGATTACTTGATATCTGCTTGAATTTTGGATGAGAATTGACATATTATATATCCACCCTATTAAAGCAACCCCTTGCAGCCACATCTTCGTTCTTCCAATTTTCGACGTTTTATCTTGTGTGTTGCGATATTTCAGGTGGAGGGGCCTAGCATCATTGCAGTAACAAAGTAGACGAGGCTACGGTATCTTAAAGTTGCTCGTAAACACCTCTTATTCTACTTTCGTCGAGAGGGAAGGAGCTGAAAGTTTGCATAAGAAAGAAGTGAGAGCCATGTAAATAAATGGAGGGAGAGTGAGCCACTTGTTTGCTGTCTAAAAAAAGTAGAAAACTGAAGGCTGTCTTGTTAACTTGTATTGCTTTAGGCTTGTTTGTTTTTCTCTTCACATCCTATATACTTCTTGGAACAATGTTTTTTCACTTTTGTATAGTCACTCAGCTGTGTAATAATAAAGTTTGTGTTTCATGTTTGGGACTTCTTACTCGTCTTTTCATCTCTATGTGGTAGTGCAATTTCAGGCTGAATTATTTAAACAACTTTTCACATCAAAATAATATTCCCCTGTTTTATAATGTGGAAGTCTAAATTTTGTTTGAAAAAACTTATATACCACTGGGTATATAGGGGCATAGATTAAGGTGTTATATACATGTTTTTGGTGTTATAAATATACTCTACATGTATCATATGTATATAAGAGTATACATGTGATATCTGAAGAGTTTATACATGATACCTGCAGAGTATATATTTAACATCATATGATGATTAATTTGGGGGCACCATGCCCTAGGGTACACAAGTGTCACTCAATTTTGTTTTATAATAAGGGTCATGTTAGACTTTTATACAATTTTATTCTTGAATTATTCTCATTAATATTCCTCTCATAAAATTTACGGATTTAGTAAAGTGCCCTTTATGAAATTATTTGATTTTTTCTTCGATTTTAAATCATAAATTTCTAAGTGAGTTAAAAGTATATTTATTCAATTTTTATATTTTTTAATTTATGACAAAAACAATAGAATTGACACCCATTATGAGATAGGGAGTGTTATTTGAAAATCATTTAAAATTAATTAGACATGTGTAATTAGATATTACTCGTCTTGTATAATTTTCCTATTTTTAATAACAGTGATTCTTGGGGCCTGGGGGGTGACATTTAAAGATAAATGCTCCTTGAGCATTCGATAGAGAAAAACTAGAAAATGTCTCCTCAATCTGACATCAAGCAAGTATATTCTTGAAATGTTTTCATCATTTAGGTATAATTAATATAGATTTTTTTTTTTGAATGAAATTAAAATAGATATTTCTAGAACTATACATCAAATTGTCCATTCCTCTGTCTTCTCATTTGAAAATAACTTTAGAATGGTTTGCCATAACTGGGTTTCAAGTTAGCGGTCCAAATTTTCCAAACTGTCTTAACTACATAAAGCCCAAATTGTAAATTATTATTTCCTTTGGTCCTAAATTGGTCCTAAATTTATAATGGGCCTTCACTTTGTTTTAATAGGCCCCTTAGAACTAAAACGAAACTGAGCTAAATTATACACACTCCACCCATTACTAAACACACCCATAATTAAATCTATTTCTCCCCAAAATTTCTAAACACACCCCACAACATTACAATACCCTTTATAAAATAAAATTACAAAATAACCAAAAAAAAAACATTTTATTACTTAATATACCCCAAAATCATTCATACACCATTAAAAAAACCCTAATTTCTGCCCCTTTTGATCATCCCTACCAAATTCACCCCTTCAACTATTCAATTCTCAATGAAATTATATAATATTTGTATTGAAATCATGTTTAAGACTTGAGTTTATGGATTTTATAGGCTAAGAAGTTGAATATTTGTTAAAAAAATGTTTTTGTTTCGAAATCGTGAAATGGGTGTATGTTCGGCCAATCAGGGTCGAACACACTTCATGGTGTTTGGCGATTGGCCAAACAGATATGGTAATGTTCGACCACTGGCCAAACGCTCTTCAATGCATTCGGCCTATACTGGTCGAACATTTGTCGCGATTTATGAAATTTTGAGCAATTTTTACAGCAAAATAAATCGGTAGTAAGAAACTTTACAACTTTCGCTGTCCATTTCTTGTGTTCTTTCTTACTTTTATGATGATTTTAAATAAGTGTATGCTTTTTCAAATATTTTTTGAAGGTGTGTCAATGGATTAAGAAATTTTTTGTGTGATGTGTATTATACTATGGGGTGTGTGTTTAGTAGTAATAGTGTGAGTGTATTATGAATGTGTTATTTATATTTTGTATTATTTTTATTAAGATGATTAATAAGGATATATTGGTCTTTATGTATATGTTTTAATGGGGTGTGTTTAGTAACGGGTGGGGGTGTGTATAGATTGACCCAATTATATACTTGTTATATTATAAATTGTTCACAATATTTATAAATTACATACTTTTGTTATTAAAATTATAGTCCGATCCCCAACAAATAAATAACAAATAGTTTATTTTATTCACAACTAGTACAAGGTCCGTGTAATATACGAGATTATATAAAAAATTTAAATTTAGTAAAAGAAAACTAAATATTATTTATATAATGAAATTAAATTTATGATACACAAGATTATATAAAAAAAAAAAGTTAAAATTAGTAAAATTAAAAAAAACTAAATATTATTTATATGTTGAAATTAAATGTATAATTTGTGTAATGGCAAATGCTGCTGTGCACCAGGTGCACGGATCTGGATTGGTGCAACTGGGGCGACCCGACCCGGATCCGCGCACCTGGATTTTCTTTTTTTTTTCTTTTTTTTTTCGCTTCAGGTTGTTACCTTTATGTTGTAAAGATGTGACCTTTACGTTATATAAGTGTGACCATTATGTATAAATGTTATGACCTTTATGTTCAGTAACTTAGGAAAAAAATGAAGATTTTCAGGTTTTTTCGCTTCAGATTAAGACCTTTATGTTGTAGAGTAAGTCTCTTGTGAATCAGGTGCATGGATCTTAGATCCATGCACCCGGGTCGGATCCGGGTCGGGGGGACCGCACCCTCTTTTTTTTTTTTTTTTTTTCGCTCATGATTTTTGAAAAAAATCACATACCAATAGTATATGTTAGACATACCTTTACGTTATGTTAGACATACCTTTAAGCTATGTTAAACATACCAGTTCTGCCCAGATTCCATGCCTTGTCTTTTTTTGGCTTGATTTTTGAATTTTGGCACATACCACTACGTTATGTTAAGCATACCTTTACGTTGTGTTAGACATACCTTTATGTATACTTAAACATACCTTTGTATATGTTAGACATACCTTTATATATAGTTAAACATACCTTTATATATGTTAGACATACCTTTGTATATAGTTAGACCTACCTACACATGGTTGGTCTAACTATACACAAAGGTTGGTTTAACTATATACAAAGGTTGGTCTATTTGAGCGAATTCTGGATGAGCTTCAGGCCAAGTCTCCAGCGCGTGGGAGCGCGTGCATGCGCGTTTTGGGCGCGTTTTGCGCGCGTTTTGCGCGCGTGAACGGGTCGGGTCAGGTGCATGGATCTAAGATCCATGCACCTGACTCATAAAAGTTTTTGCCTATGTTGTATTGTTGTAACCTTTATGTACAGTTCTTGTGACCTTTATGTACAAATATTATGACCTTTATAATCCATAACTTTGAAAAAAATTGAAATTTTCAAAATTTAGTGCATTTTAAGGATGGATATATGTGCAGCTAATATTTCATAAACGTAAATATGTACAAATTTTGTTAAAATTCTTCATTTTTTTCTAAGTTAGAGTATATAAAGGTCATTACATTTATACATAAAGGTCACACTTATATAACATAAAGGTCACATGCATATAACATAAAGGTAACAACCTGAAGTGAAAAAATAAAATTCAAAAAAAATAAAATAAATAAAAGTGCGCGGATCCGGGTCGACCCGGACCCGACCCGAATTGTACATACACCAGTTACACAGGAGACTAACTCTTGTGTAATAAGTACAACAACATTAAATATAATCTGTAACACCCCAAATAAAATTAATCTATAATTTATTATTCATAAGAAATATAATAATTAATTCAAGAAAATAAGTTTCGATTCGGTAATTTAGATTCGAGAATGAAAATTAATTTTTGACAATGGGGTACGTACAAAATATTTCAATACACTATTATGATAATCTAAAGTCATGATTTAAGTATTATGTTGTGCTCAATGATTTTTTAAGTATTTTGTGATCTAATGTTTCTTTCGAGATTTTAAAGTATTTTGCAGGATTGCTTACGGAGGAAACCGAGCTTGATCTCAACTCACTTGACAATCATGGATAAAAGTAAAAAAAGATAAGATATAGATAAGCTTAAATGAGGAAAAATGATATTAGATTTTTATGCAAAGATTATTCGTTTGTGTCGTAAATGCTTTTATTTATTAAATTTATTCGTGATCTCTAAATGTGATTCTATGTGATAAAATATTTTACATAAATTGTACTTAGTAAATACTTGTGTATAAATTATGTTAATGTAGTATTATTATTATTATTATATTTAATGTTATTAAAGTTGATCTAATATATATAAATGTGTACGTGTGTAATATATATGTGTAGATTATGTATGTATATTTAGTAATTATCTAGAGCAAATATATGTATAATTAATTACTTTGTGAATGAAATAGATAAGCTTAGGATAAGTTTTGGAGAGATGATATTTTCTCTTTATCATCACACGAGCCTTTCCTTTATATTAGGAAGGAGATGATATTTTTCCTTCTTTCTCATTCTTCTTGGAACATTTTCATTTTTACAGAGAGATTGAGTGAAGAAGGGTAAGGTTTAATGCATTTTCTTGCTTTATGTTTCAATTTTAATTGTTTTTAAGCTTTATCCCCAAATTAATTGTATATATATGTAAGTATATTTGGTGTGTTGTGTTTTGAGATGGGGAAGAAAAACAAGGGAAAAGATGGGGAAGGAAACAGAGGAAAGAAAAGAGGAAGAAGAGGGGGAGATAGGGAGAGACGGGAGGAGGCGCCACCGCACGGAGCGGTGCCGAGCAGAGACGAAGAGGGCGGCGCCGCTCACGTGGTGTGTTTGTGTGTGTTTTGTGTGTATGTATCATGTGTATATATATGTGTATATTGTGTATATGCTGTAGAATAGGAAGAGGGAAAGAAGGAGGAAGACAAGGGGGAAGGAAGGCGGAGGGCGCCGCCGCACGGGGCGGCCGAGCTGTGCGCTGCGATGGAGGCGGCGGCGGCGGCGACGTACTGCTGGGTTGAGAGGACGGGGCTGTGTAGGGGAAGGGAGCGCCGCCGTGAGTGGCGGCGCCGTGCAGGGTGTGCGCCGGCGACGGGGGTTGTCGCCGGCAGGTTGTGCAGGTGGCGGCAGGTGGTGGTCGGACGGCTGAGCAGTGACGGGAGTGGAGTTTGGGTGCAAGGGTGATTTTTGTGAATTTGATTAAGTTTAGGGGCTTGATTGCAAATTCTTTAATTTCTGTTTATTTCATTTCAGCCCTCAATTTTATGCATATTTCAATTAGACCCTACAGACTTTAAAAATATCATTTCAACCCCTGAAATTAATTTAAGTTGCAGTTTAACCCCTAAACTTTACTACAATTATAAGTTGAACCCCATACTGTACTGAATATTATTTTATGATCCAAACCTTTATATTTTATGTGTTATTTTAAGATTTAGAATTTCTAGTTAAATACCTAAAATTTAAATTATAAGTATAATTGTTGTTTATATGGGAATCATGTTAATATTTATGTTTGGTATGAAGTCTTTATATTTAATTACTAGTGTTTATGCTTTAGATTTAATAATCAAATATAAGATACAAAAGATCATGTTATATGACATAAGAAACTAAACGATTAAGTATGTCGAGTGCAGTTGAGACGAACGGTGATTCCAAAAGCAATCCTCGAGCTGTCATCTTAAGGTGGGGGTAAATTCTTATTTGCTTTATAAATTGCATACTTGATTATATATGAGTTTTCCTAATATATGAGTTGAAGTTGATTGATTTTAAGATGGTACGATTGATATTGCGTTATTGATAAACTCTTGATGATTTATATACGTTGAATGATGAATGTTGAGCTGTGATTGTTGAAAGGTGATTATATGTTTTGAAGAGTGAACTTTGAATATTTGAGTGATAAATGTTTAAATTTGAATTATATGCAAAATGATTGTGATTGTGCATACGCGTGATGACAAATTATATTGATGGACTATATTGACGGACATTTATTGATGACTTATATTGACGGACTTATATTGACGGACTATATTGACGGACATATATTGACGGACTTATATTGACGGACTATATTGACGGACATATATTGAAGGACTTATATTGACGGACTATATTGACGGACATATATTGATGACTTATATTGACGGACTATATTGATGGACATATATTGACGGACTTATATTGACGGACTTATATTGACGGACTATATTGACGGACATATATTGATGACTTATATTGACGGACTTATATTGACGGACTATATTGACGGACATATATTGACGGACTTATATTGACGGACTATATTGACGGACATATATTGATGACTTATATTGACGGACTTATATTGACGGACTATATTGACGGACATATATTGATGACTTATATTGACGGACTATATTGACGGACATATATTGACGGACTTATATTGACGGACTATATTGACGGACATATATTGATGACTTATATTGACGGACTACCGGAGTTAAAAACTCCAGACGAGGTTATGTGTTTATTTTGAAGTTTGAATGTAAAAGAGTATAGATGTTTTTACTTCCACTGAGTGTTTCTTTCTCGCACTCACCCCTATATGTTTAAATGTTTAGGACATGGTACGCGAACGTGGCATGCTGGTGGCCGATATTATCAAGGTCAAAGAAGATTTTAAATAAAGAGTTTATTTTATAAAGTCCAAAATATATTTACTTATGTAAAGAAAGGAATTTTAAGGTAAACGTTTCCGCTGCATTTTCCAAAAATTCGTACTTCATACCAATGCTTCCTAGAATAATATTTCACAGTTATTTCCGGAATTTAGTTTTCTTTATTATTACTGAAAGCGTTTGTTTTTAATATATGTAACGCCAAAGCATGATTTTAAAAACGGGGCGTTTCATAATCTGATATGATCAAACTAATATTTAATTGTTGGAATATGTACTGTATTTGTGAAGAATTGTAAATATTTATTTATTTATTAGAGATAACATCATTTTTAGTCCTGTAAGTTAGTCCTTTTCCATTTTCGATCCATCAAGTATAGCGAATCCAATTGCAGTACTGTAACTTCATTTTTCTTCCGATTTAAGTCCTTTTTTTGCCGGAATCCTACTTGGCAGGCTGAGGTTGCCTACGTGGCAACCAAATCCTAATCCCCAATTTTTTCCGGCGACAACTCAGCTGCCACATCAGCCAAAAAATAATAAAAAATTCAAAAAAAAAACGGAAAATGAAATTTCAGAATTTAAAATGCAGATTTAAAAGAACTAACAACTAAACTAAATTGTAAATAAAAAACGGGGGAAACCCAAATCAAAGAGGAGAGGAATCAAAATCTCATTGCAAAATCCCTAATCCGAAACCCAAATCGATAGCCCTAACCCAAAGCAAGCAAAAATCGAGGTATTATCTCCGACTTCGATTCTCACTCTTTGGTCACCGAGGCATTTTGTGTAGAAGATATGAAGCAGAGAGCGCTAGATAAATGGCATTTACCCCCCCCCCCCAAGATATGGTAAGTTTGTTTATATTTGCCCCTCCATTGTTGTCATTTATGGTGTATTTTGGTCTTTATCTTGGTTGGTAGGGTCGACTCGATTGTTTAATATATGTATGAGAGTGTATTGAGTGAAATGGTCCCCATTTTGTGTACTAACAGTCAAGAGTTTGTGGCTTTTTATGTGGTCAAGATTCCTTCCCATTTTTATGCCTTTTCTGTCTGAGTTCAGCACTAGTTAGGGTTTTTTTATGTGGTTTTTTTATGCATTTTATATTGACTGCATCTGTCACTATATTTCACATAACAGGTCCGAAAAAGAAGCAAATTACACTTCGGCTATATGTTGGTTTATATGTTGGTGGGAAGATTGTAGAGGGTGATGATCCTTCCTATGTTGGAGGTAACCTCTATGTCTTTGACTACTTTGACATAAAGGATGCAACTCTTAATTTCTTTCTTAATGTGGCTGAAAAGGATGGGAAAAATGGAAAAGCCCTAGGAGTGTATAGTTTAGGGCCTAGTGGTTTTAAAGTAGTGAAAGATGATGCTGAGTTGGTCAGTTTATTTGAAGAATATTTGTGCATTAGTGAAATTAGGTTTTATGTTGGGAGTGAAAAAAATGAGGGCAGTCAGGGTGGTGGTGAATGCAGTGGGAAGCCTATTGATTTAGATGATGAATTCCATGATAGTGATTTTGATGTTAGTGAGGGATATGTTGATGTTGTTAATGAGTTTCTAGCTTCTGGGGAAGTTGATAAGAAGTGTGCAAAAAAGAGTGAGATAAAAAGAGATACACTTGATAAAAAAGAAAAATATGAGATAAAATCTGAAGAGGATAGTGATGTGGAGGGTTATAAATTTGATGCTGGAGAAAAAGACATTTTAGAGAGTGAGGATGACCTAGACAGCATCTAGATTCTGACCTTGAAGGGAGAAAGAGAAACTGTGTGTTTAATGAGAATGAGGGCTTCAATCCTATCTTTCAAGTAGGTAAAATTTTCAGCACAAAAACACAATTGAGAGAGCAGATTCACTCACATGCCATTAAGACAAAAAAATCCCTAAAAATTACTAAAAATGATAGGGATAGGGTACATGCTAAGTGTGAGGCAGAGGGCTGTCCTTGGAAGTTGCATGCCTTGAGGGTTGAGAAGGAAGAAACATTTCAAGTAAGGGTGTACAAAAAAATGCATACATGTGCTAGACAGTTCAATGTAAAAAATGTGAAGTCTACTTGGTTGGCCAAAAAATATATGCATGAGTTATGAGTGATCCCAATAGAAAAGTGAAGGGTTTTAGATCATCTATAATTAAGGATTTGGGAGTGAATGTCTCAAAGCAGCAGGCGTATAGGTGCAAAAAAAGGGTTTTGGAGCAGATAGAAGGGAATGCTGATGAACAATATGCATGGGTGTGGAATTATGCAGAGGAAGTGAAGAGGTCTAATCCTGGTAGTACAGTTATTGTAGGAGTATATGACAGGGATGGAGAAAACAGGTTTGATAGGTTTTATTTGTGCTTGAATGCTCTTAAAATTGGATTTTTAAGTGGTTGTAGGCAGGTGGTGGGGGTAGATGGCTGCCACTTGAAGGGGCCTAATGGGGGGGTTCTTCTGTGTGTTGTTGGTGTGGACCCTAATAACAACATTTACCCCATTGCTTGGGCAGTAGTATGTAAGGAAACTACAGAAACATGGGGATGGTTCCTTACCTTATTGAAGAGAGATCTGTGCATTGAAACATGGGGCACTGACTGGGTGTTCATTTTTGATAAGCAAAAAGGGCTTATCCAAGCATTCATGGAGGTCCTCCCTGGGGCTGATCATAGGTTTTGTGTGAAGCATCTTCACAACAATTTCAAGCAAGCTGGGTTTAGGGGACAAGCATACAAGAATGCACTTTGGAGGTGTGCAAGGGCTTCTACTGAGAATGAGTATAAGAGGGGCATGGAAGTGATGAGATCCTTAAGTGAAGCTGCAGTCACCTGGTTTGATGACAAGCCACCTCAACAATGGAGTAGGGCCTACTTCAAAGACAACACTAAGTGTGACATCTTGTTGAATAATATATGTAAGTCTTTTAACAGCATGCTCCTTGAGGCTAGGGAGAAGCCAATAGTCAGTATGCTTCAAGCAATCATGGAGCTTATGATGAGAAGGTTGCAAGAGAAGAGAGACTGGGCTAAGAAGTGTGGGCAGTCATATATGTGTCCTAGAATCAAGAAAATCATTGACAAGACTTTTGAGAAGGCAAGTGAGTGCATTCCCATTAAGGCAGATGACCATCATTACTAAATCAGTTGCCCAGATGGATATCAATTCTGTGTGGACCTGAAGAATAGAACATGTGGATGCAGAAAGTGGGATTTGACTGGGATTCCTTGCCAACATGTGGTGATGGCTATCATGAATCAAGGCTATGAAGTTGATCTATACACTCATCAGTGTTATAGGATGGAGACATTTAGGAAGGTGTATACTCCATCAATTCTGCCAATCAATGGCAGAAATGAGTGGAAGGATATAGGGGAGAAGCCACTTGTGGCTCCTATCTTTTCAAGACCAGCTGGTAGACCCAAGAAGTCAAGGAAGATAGGACCTGATGAGGTTGAGCCAAAGAAAGGGAAATCTAAGAAAGTAGATCCTGAAAGGATGAAAAGACATCAAACCACACTTAGATGTTCATTATGTGGAGTTGAAGGTCATAACAAGAGGAGTTGTAAGGGGAAAGCACCTGAAGAAGTTATTCCAGTGGAAGTGATTACACAAGAAGAGGCAGCACCCCCACAACAGCCAATTCAGCCCAAAAAACAGAAAGAACAGGTAAGAAAGGTCCTTTTTATTCATAACAACAATGGTCTTTCATAGAATTTGTATCTTGATTGTATCTTAATTGTTTCATTTCAGAAAAAGAAAGCAAATGTGTTGACCCCAGCAAGACCATCATGGTGTATGGGCACTAAAACTGTGAGTATACTTCAATTCCCACACTTAAATATATCTTTTTTTGTCCTTCCTTTGGAAATTGTATATGAAAACATGGACAATAATGTGTTTTTGAATTCCAGGATGCTGCAGCAAGTTCTGCCCCTAAAATTGGAGAGAGTTTTGAGGCTTCACCCACTATGTATGAACAACTCCAGGAATGTGCAAGGGCTTCACATGTGAACATTGGAGTGCCTCAATCTGCTGATGCAAAGAAAACTATAACTTTGTCAAATTTGATGTCTCCATCACATGCAGTGAGAGTTGGTTGGAAAAAGAAGCCATTTGTGAAAGGGAAAGAAGATGGGAAAGACCATTAGCTTGATGACACTTTAGTTAATCTACTTTAGTTGTATTTAAACTGACTATTAGATTTACTTGCATTTTGGAACCATAACTTTGAAGTGATCCTTAGTTGGTTGACACTCTTTTACGAACTTTACTATCATGTTGAATATTTATGATCAAATCAAAGGGCAAGGGGTTTTTTTTTAGCTGCATTGTATCTTAAAGTCTGATTTATTTTGCAAGGCCTTTTTTTATTGTTGTCTTTGTTTTCAATTTCTTGTCACCTTCACAAATGATTGAGTTCTTATAAACAACTTGCAAACTTGAAAGCAATACTTCTTCACTGATTCCAAATACAAATTCATTGATTCCAAAATCCCTAATACAAAGTTTGCAAATCAAAGCCATGACAATCCAAAAGTTTGCAAAACTCTATTTCAAGCAAAACAGAAAATACAATCTGCAATACAATCTGAAAATACAATCTGAAACACTAAGCCTAAGAATACAAATAAAATGTTACAAACAACAGCCATGACATGATAAGAAGTCATTTCAACCTCTGATTCTTCAATTTTATCACTGTCAAGTCATCTGCCAACTTCGCATTTTTCTTTCTCAATTTGCTGAGGAGTTCGACTGTGTTTGCATTCACCGGTGGATCAACCCATCGAAAATAATTACACCCCATTATCGGATCCTACACCAACAATACATAAACTACCAACAATCAAATATATCACTGATAAAAACATGGGCAAAAACAGAGGATCGAAATTTAGAACAAAACAAATCTGATTGGAAAAAAATATTATACCTGAACAAAACAATCAAACATCATAGATTCGACCCAAAAAGACAAGAAATCACATTACCTGCCAATCCTCACAGCCGTAGAACCTTCGACCTGGGTTGTCTGGCGTTTTCGACGTACGTAGTTCAGCTTCCTTGCCACAATTACAGAGACGAATCAATGGGGGAGACCCATACGAACATGAGTTCGACATTTTCCTCTCCTGGAGACAGATTTTGTAGGGTTCTTACTTGGAATTTGTGGTTTTGCAAATTTGGGATTTTCTAGGGTTCTTCGAATCGATTTGGGTTTGTTTTCCCCTTTCCCCCGTTTTTGATTTACAATTTAGTTTAGTTGTTAGTTTTTTTAAATCTGCATTTTAAATTCTGAAATTTCATTTTCCTTTTTTTTTTTTGAATTTTTTATTATTTTTTGGCTGATGTGGCAGCTGAGTTGTCGCCGGAAAAAATTGGGGATTAGGGTTTGGTTGCCACGTAGGCAACCTCCGCCTGCCACGTAGGATTCCGGCAAAAAAAGGACTTAAATCGGAAGAAAAATGAAGTTACGGTACTGCAATTGGATTCGCTATACTTGATGGATCGAAAATGGAAAAGGCTTAACTTACAGGACTAAAAATGATGTTATCTCTATTTATTATGCGTCTATTGTATCCTCAACTCACCCATCATTTTCTTTTGGTTAGTCTTTTATTGATAACATCAATAACAACCTTTAAATTCTCTTTCATTAAAATAATAAAAAAATTGAAAATCAGAATTTTACAAAAAAAAATAAATCATAATTTATTCTGAAACACAAATTTAACAAAATAAATTATTCGATTTTTCATAAATTAATAAGTTTAAATGAAAAGTTTGAATAATCATTTTCAATAAGTTGGCACGTCTTTACTATAGTGTTGTTTAATATTGTTTATTATATTTTTCTTCAAAATTAAATTTAACAAATTTCATCTATGCAAATAATTTATATTCTGAAGTCTAACATATACTACCTCTGTCTCAAAATAAATGTCATTTTAGCAACTAAAATTTGTCCCAAAATAGTTGTCGTTTTCGTATTTCAAAGCATATTTACATACAATATACCAAATATGTTCATATTTACTCATCTTAAATTAAATGTGTTAAAAAGATAAAACCTCATCACTAATCTATACTATATTTAAAACAAGAAAAGTTTGACATATTTACTGATTTGCCACTCAATTGCAAAATTGGACATAATTACTAATTTGACATTGACCAATAGAAAAAAAGTGGAAAAAAAAAACTAAAAAACTTTTGAGAGTCTTATAGAACAAGTTTCATATATATTTTAAATATAATAAGTAGTCTTTAAATTTTATATATGGGTAAAATGAAATAGAGGAAATTATTTTGGATGGTATGATTATATGATTATGTTTTAATGATAAATTAAAAAATCTGAAAATAATGAAATTTTAACATTGTCAAAAAATTTACAATTTTGAAAATTATTCTATAATTTTAATATATAAATGTGAAAAATAGGTTTAAAAGCTAAATTTCTTTTTACGAAGGGCTATAAAATATTTAAAGTTTAAAAGCCATTATAAAATTATTAAAAATAATAATTAAATTTGAAAGTAAAACTAATAATAATCTAATAATGTTGTGAGCTTAATCTAAAACAAATCCACAAATAACATTTAAAAATAAATTCAAACATATATGCAATGCAAATTGTGTAAGATATAAGAAAAAATATTTTAAAATGGTTTCAAAATTCAAAAAAAAATTTGTTTTAAATGTAAAATGAATTTGAAACCTAAATTTTTTAAATAAAAACTAAGTTTTTTAATAAATACAGTGTTTGTAAAATAAATCCATCTAAAAAAATGTAGAAACTTATTTACAAATTATTAAATATAATTCTAAGATATAAAGGAACAAAAATATGAATAGAACATATATATTAACAAATATAATTAATCACTTATAATCAAAGCACACAAACACAAAACTTTTTTTTTTTTTTTTTTGTTATTGTCGTCGTTGTTGTTGTCATCATCGTCATCATCATTATTAAAAAAATACGGATTTTTCCCAAATATCAAAATAATAAGATCTCATGAGTAATATTTTAATATAATAAATTTATTATATTATTATAATCGTAATTGTCATAATAAATAATAAACCGCGCATCGCGCGGGTGTACCTCTAGTTGAACTTAAATAGGGGTAGATTGAACTTTTTATCACATTCCTTAATTTATGTGCAAAAGGCTAAAACAACATTTATTTTGGGACCGAGGTAGTATATGTTATTTAGATATTTTTAGTCAACATTTCTAATTCATTTTATCATTTTTCTTAATTATATAAAATTTGAAGTCATTAAATAATCATATTTAATGTAATAATAATGAGAGTTTGACAAGTGTCCTTAGTGATCTTTCTTTTATATACATGATAATCGAACCTCATACAGTAACTACAATGTTAATGTTATAAACTAGGTATCTCACCTTAATCAATGTGCAGATTGTATGACAATTCATGTTACTCTTCTAATTTTTATTGTCTTTCTCTTCCACTTATCCAAACTCATTAAAAAATGTCTAATGTTTAAGGAAGAAAAAAAAAGTCATGATTTCATATGATGCAAATCATACAATAAAATAAATAAAGGAACTAAAATTATTTAATCAGACAAACAAATACAACATATAAATGAAAAAACCTTCAAGTGAGGATCTTAAATACCAACTATCTAAACAATCACATCTGAAAACGAAGAATGTTATATATCTCAAATTTCAACATTTTTTCACAAATAATGAGGTTTACTTTAGCAAAAAAGATAGGGATAAAACCACTTTTGGTTCCATTGCTGCTTCTTCTTCTTTTTATGTATAGTGCCACAATTATTTACTCTTTTAGTTTACTTACTTTTTTTAATTTAATCTTGTAACTCATCTAATTGTTTGATTTTGGTATTAACGTCTGAAAATTTCAAAATTGGCCGAAACCTTGTCATATGATATCCAATGTAGGAGTTCACGGTGAGAACTAATGACATGTCGTGAAGTGTAATTATTCTATTGATCAAAACATTAAAATAAATTCAAAAAAAATAGTTAAATGTCGTGTCTTTATTCAATATCCATGTCATAGAAAACTAAGAGGAAAACAAAAAGGCAATGACCATTAAAACGGTGATTATAATGTTCAATTATCAAAATCCCCACATATCCAACAAAACACTTTTGATACCCAAATTCATTAAAACCAATGTTTTTGATGATGTGGTTATTTAATAAAGATGTGATATTTACTTACATTTTTAGAATTTATTTTAATGTTTGGATCAATAGATTAATTACACCTCATGTTCCATCATTATTTCTCGTCGAAAACCCAAAAATCGGATGTCACGTGACAATATTTCGGCCAGATTTTAAATTTCTGGCAATATTGGGACCAAAATCGAGCAATCACTTAAGTTACATGACTAAATAAAAAATGTAAATAATTGTGAGACTAATTACGAAAAAGATAATAGGTACGAGACCAAATGTAATTTTATTTTATAAAAAAAAATTCCCATTTTTTATATAATATTTTGAATAAAATTCATACCCATAAATGAAACTAATATCACTTATTTATATAAGAATTATAGAGTGTAATTGTAGATTGGTTCGCCTCATTAATATAATCAATGAGATGTTACCGTATAAGTCTCGTTGCCAGAAAAGTTAATTTAAAGTAGGGTCACTTTCGGTAGTGCAGAATTATTGAGTTCGGCCAACCAAACTTCCAGCATTCTCCGTGGTACACCTATACACATATACATACAGATCATATATATATGCAATCATACATAAAAGCATTGAATAAATTAGGTTACGAAATTTGATGATTTAACAAGCTTTTTTCTCTCCTAAAACCCTCTTTGATTGTTACTTTCTCCTACTCAAATTCCTCCACCACTTCCACCTGCAATTCTCAGGTATAATCCGTTGCTTTTTTTTTTTCCTTTTTTCTTTTTGCTTTCCAGTTTTAATTTCATCTGTTTTCTGGGCTCAGATTTTTTGGCTAAAAACGAAAACTTTAGCCTTTATTTGTTCGGTTTTTGATCAGTGAAACAAAGGAGAGTTCAGAGTATAAATTTCATTTAGAGGTATTGATTTTGCCCAGATACGAGTCTGCTGAAATTTAACTGTTTTCTACTGTTTTTTGGCGATTTATTAGGAATATATTGTTTTTGCTTGTATTTGAGGGTTAAATTTTGACTTTGAACATGTATCCTAGTTCGATATGAAGGTTGAAGAGAATTTTGTATTAGCTTGTGTATGAGAGTGTATCGAATCTGGTTTTAGTGAGTAAATGAAAGGAAAATACAGCAGCTTAGCTCTTTGTCAAGGGAAAGACTGATAATTTGAAGGTAAAAGAGGAAAAAGGTCAAAACTGGTTTTAGCGTAGTGAGATGTTTCTCGATTATGGTTGGATTGATGAATATATTATGAGTAATCTAGTTGATTGAAGAATTTACTCCAGTTGAATTAATTCTCTTATGTGGGATGATCGCAGAACTATGTTCCGCTCACCTACTAGTGATGCAAAGAATTTATGCCGATTTAGTTAGTTTCTTAGTGAGACACTGTAGTATTAAGTGTGGTCGATACAGAACTATATATGAGGTCAACTGAGGGAATTAAGTTTTGAGTTGCCTACACAAAGATGTAGTTTTTGAGAGGAGAGGGAAGTGTTAGGTAGCATGTTTTTGTTTCAGACAGTAGGTTGATCGTTAATCGAATAGCAGTATAACTTTTGGGTTGATTAGAGATGAAGTATGGGATTCTTGAGTGAAATGTTATATTTCAAGATGAACAGTGAGTTGTTGGTTTTCTGGAAACTAAGCGTTCAAGGGCAACTTCTTGGATACATTACTTTAGATTTCTATAAATTGGGACTGAGAGTTCGATTCTGTTATAAGCTTTTGGATCATTTCTGATGAGTTTAACTCATAAGCGACGATGGTCTGACATTGAACCTTTTCAGATGTTCCTGCTCATTAAACTTCTTCACTATAACAATAATGTCATTCTTTTCCAGATGTCCTTGCTGATCGAACTTTTTTTATTTCTGAGTTTTAATTTATAGTTCAAAATTTTCAGTAGATGTTTTGAAATTCTAAACCTCAAGTTCTAATTTTCAGCAATGTTGACTGATGCTTTATATATGTGTGCAGCAATATACGTAATCCTAAATATTTGAATTGCGAATGCATCAAGCTGCATGTTGGGTTTGTTTCCATTCCAAGTTCAAGTTTCTATAAAAAGAATCTAAAATGTTCTGTTTGTTACTGCTGGCTTTTGCTCTTTCTATGCAAGTCAATAACCGTATTGGAAATTACTCTGAAATTTTTTTTCCCCCAAAAACTGATGAGTATTATGGGTTTGTGTTTTTATTGTGTTTTCCTTGCTTCAGATGTTTGATATAATAATTTTACTTTGCATTTGGTTTTACCTTATTGTGTTAAACAAGCTTCATAGAAATGAAAAGCTTCTCTAATTGAACTGTGTAAATTGTGAATATACCTGATCCAGTTTTTCAGCTTATTTCTTCTTGCCCTTTTACAGTGCCATTAGTTTGTTCTTTTATTTTCATCGGAGTTCTTTAATTTCATGCTTATTGTGTGATACCCATCATTCAGTCAATCAAAAGCCTAAATCTAACAGAGCTAGTAACCTATGGAGCAACAAGGAAATGGTCAGACTCCAGGTATGGGAGTTGTGGGTAGCTCTGCTCAGATGCAGTATAATGTGAATCCATATCAAGCTAACCAAATGACAGGAACCTCTTCTCCTGCATCTGCTGGTTCGACTCAATCTTCCCAAGCCTCTCCTGCTCAGATGGCCCAACACCAACTCGCTTATCAGCACATACACCAGCAGCAGCAACAGCAATTGCAACAACAACTGCAGAATTTCTGGGCCACACAGTATGAAGAAATCGATCAGGCCACAGATTTCAAGAACCATAGCCTGCCATTGGCGAGGATAAAGAAGATAATGAAAGCAGATGAAGACGTTAGAATGATATCAGCTGAAGCACCCGTCATCTTCGCCCGAGCCTGTGAAATGTTCATTCTCGAGCTGACATTACGAGCGTGGAATCACACCGAGGAGAACAAAAGGAGGACGCTCCAAAAGAACGACATTGCTGCTGCTATTACTAGGACTGACATATTTGATTTCTTGGTCGATATTGTGCCCAGAGAGGACTTGAAAGACGACGTGCTTGCATCAATGCCCAGAGGAGCCCTTCCTGTGGGAGCTCCCACCGAAGCCCTTCCTTACTATTACATGCAACCACAGGCGGCCCCACCAGTCGGACCTCCTGGGATGTTCGTGGGGAAGCCGGTGGATCCATCCCTATATGGCCAACAGTCTCGCCCGTATATGCCTCAGCATATGTGGCCACAGCAGCCACCACCATCCTCAGATTCTTAAGCAGGTTTGACTACAATGAATCTAATATGCAACTGCTTTCAATCCTTTTCGATTCTCATTCTTATTATGGGGTACAGGATATGTTTGTAACGAAGTGGCATTTACAGAAGCCACTGATAGACGACATGGAAGGATATGCTTGTATGGAAGAATATTTATCTACTATTGCAACGCCACCAACAGTAGTAGATCAGGGCTGCACTGTTTTGCACCTTTGCTTCTGTAATATATAACTTTGTTCGGATCGAGAAATTTCAGACGAACTTCCAACCTAGTACACTTCATCAGTTATGTGCGCGTTATAAGTTGTGCCTAATTCAGATCGTCTTAGGATGAATTTTTGAAGCCACCACCTTCATCGATTCCAGAATGTTGACCGCAGATCTTGATAGGTACATTTGTTGGTCATTTCGGAATTTAAAGGAGTTTGTAACCTCATCATGTACTATTATGTTTTTATATTGTGTTTGACACTATGTACGAAATTGATATCATCATATCATGTGTATATGCACACAATACACTCACTCAAACATAGACAAAACGAAGTAGGATCCAATTCAACAGACTATCATGGATAAAACAGTTTCTTAGCCTCCAAAGTATTTGTTTCAAATCCCAGTTTTCTTTTATTAGTGTTTAAAACATGTATACGAGAGAGAGAGAGAGAGAGAGAATGCAGGAGATTTCACCTTACAGGAGTTTCAGACAACTAAAGCCTTAGCTAATGTTCGAAGAAATCTTTCCAGTCAAGTAACAAAAGGTGTACCGAAATGGAAACTCATCGAAGCACCTTAAGCCCCGTTTGGTATGCAGGTTAGGCCAGTTTAGGATTGTAATCTAACCTAAACAGTTGTTCGGTACGCTTGTTTATGGCCCGGGTTTGGGTTCGGCCTGAGTTTTCTCAACGGGTTTAACCCCTATTTATAAATGATAGTTTACAAAACCACCAATGTTGGTGGGTTTATACTAAACACAACAATGTTATACTATGAAATTAAAGTTTCGCCCCTACTGTTCACTGAGAAAAGACAATTATACCCTCCAACCCACGAATTATTACACATGTGCCCTCATATATACACCCTCAAAACCCTTGGCATCCTTCCCCCATTACGATTTTGAGAGTGTGACTGTCGATTCCACCCCAATCGACCTAATCTCTGCCGCCGGAAAAGAGTACCATCGAAGAGCTTGTTCTTGCTGCCGGTGAGGACGGACGACGAACGGTTGTCCTTGGTACCAATATGCTTCCAGGTAGCAGCGGAGGTGGAGGGTACGGCCACGGCAGAACCCTTGTTTGTGGATGTTGACGGTGAAAATTTCTCCAAGTGTTTTTATCAAGACAAAGAAAAATCCAAAATTTACAGTTTTTTCCGACTATATCTATATATCTATATATTAGCACAATTGAGAGATCTAAAATAGGAATAGTTGTAGAGTGTGCGATGAAGTAGCCCGGAGAGAACTAAGGTTCCGCTTAATTTGTGATCTTGTTTATAGACATGGGGAGGAGGGAGAAGACCCACAGGCGGAACGGGGATGAATGAAAGAAAAAAAATGTCAATGGGGATGAATGATAGAAAGTCAGGCCATGATGTGGGTCTTAGACTACCCACACTCATAACCTCTCTCAACTCAACCTAAAATAAAATATTAATTTCTCTCTCATTCATCTATCCAACCTACAATTCAACCTAACTTCATTTTTTTTACATCCACATCCACAACCCAACCCAACCTAAAATAATAATAATTATTTTATTTTTTATTAATTACATAAATTTTTTAATCAATATTTAATATATTTAAAATGTACAAAAAAATACATTAAAATAATTTAATATTCTAAATCTATAAATTTGTTAAGGAGTTAATACTACCTCCGTCCCGGTCCAATTTGTCTACTTGGACCGGACACGGAACCTAAGAAAATACAGTTGACTTGTTCTTTTAAGTTACTTTTTGATTAAAAAAAGGGGAATTCTATACACACCCCAACAAATTCTAAACACACCCCAATTACTAAATACACCCACAATTAAATACTTACAACTTAAATATTTCTAAACACACCTCTTAATTTTACAACTTTAACCTTTAATTAATAAAAAATCAAAAAGAAAAGAAAACATCAAATCTAAGCCCTAACCACTACCGCAGGTCTCCTTCTTCTTCCCCAAATCTCAACTCTCGATTTTCCCCTTTCTTCTATCAAACTATCTTTCCACCATCCTCACTTTCTTGTTTTGCCTTTCACCTACCCACTCCAAGAAATAGACACCTGCATCGACCAGAAATTTGAAAGAAGCGTTTGAAGTTTTTCGAAAATTGTCGAGCTCGGCTCTGGTGCACCGTTTCCATTCTCTATTGTTCGACCAAAAGTGGTCGAACTCAGCCAAAAGATATCGATCAGTAGAACTGGGAGAAGGTTTTTCGGCTGAAATTAGTCGATTTGGCTGTGGGATGAACGACCAATGGTGGTCGAACACTTCATCTTTTACATTCTTCCATTTTCTGTTTTTCTCATTTTTCATTTTCACAGAAGTATATCGATCTTTGTGTGATTTGTGAAGCAGAAGTTTGAAATATTGAACATTGGTGTAATGGAGGTTTGGAGTTGAAAGATTGAAGTGGAAGATGTCTGCAATGGAGTTTGAAGGTTGGAGAAGATGAAGATGAAGTTCCAAATCTTTTATTTTAATGCTAAGGATAATTAGGTCTTTTTATATATAATTAATTTTCACATATTTTAAATTGGGTGTGTTTAGAAATGGGTGGGGTGTGGATAGTCTCACCCTTAAAAAAATGTTTTTTTTATACTTTTTCCTTTATATTTTGCTTACTTTTTTATTTAAAAAATGTTTTTTATACTTTTTGCTTAAAATTTCTTTGTCATTTATGGGCTGGCAAATTGGACTAGAACAAACAAAAATGGCAAGTAGGCAAATTCGACTGGGACAGAGGAAGTATAATTTAAAACACATTTAGTATAATATACATAACAAAATTAGGATGGTTTGGATCCATGAGAGAAATTGAGAGATGAATGATTAAAAAATAGAAGAGAAAATAGAGAATTTAAGATGTATTCCAAAATATGTTAATATTGGTGTCTATTTATTAAAAAATACGAATTTTGATATATAATATCTACTCCCTCCATCCCACTATTTTCAGCCTACTTGCCATTTTCATTTGTCCCAATTAAATCTGCCAGCCCCAAAATGGCAAAGAAAATTTTACTCTCTTACCCCTCCATTTCTTTCATTTGACAACTTTTGCACTCAAAAAGTTGGTTTAAATTACAAAATTGCCACTCAAAAATATTAAAATAACACATCCAATCAAAGTCAACAGTTTTTTTTTAATATCTGTGTCGGTCAAAGTAGGCTAAAAATCATGGGACGGAGGTAGTATATTTTAAGAATAACACTTGTGTGTCCCGGGTGCACGGTGCCCCTAAATTAATCATCATATGGTGTTATATATATACTCTACAGGTATCAGGTGTATACTCTTCAGGTATTACATGTATACTCTTATATACATATGATACCTGAAGAGTATATGTATAACACCAAGAAATGTAATATCTGTAGAGTATATATATAACACCTGAAGAACATGTATATATCACTTAAATTCGTGCCCCTATGTGCCCAGGGGTATACAAGTTTTTGTCATATTTTAAATACATATTATCCACAATATTTACAATATACATTATATTCATATAAGATCTAGTTGAACCAATCAAAAAAATGACATGTCACCTTTGAGTTAGTCTCCTGTGCAACTGGTACACATACAATTTATTTTATTTTATTTTTTTGAATTTTATTTTTTCGTTTCAGATTGTTACCATTATGTTATATGCTTGTGACCTTTGTGTTATATAAGTGTGACCTTTATGTATAAATGTAATGACCTTTATATACTCTAACTTAGAAAAAAATGAAAAATTTTAGCAAAATGTGTACATATTTACGTTTATATAATATTAGCTGCACATATATTCATCCTTAAAATGCACTAAATTTTGAAAATTTCAATTTTTTTTTTAAAGTTATGAATTATAAAAGTCATAATATTTGTACATAAAGGTCACAAGAATTGTACATAAAGGTTACAACAATACAACATAAAGGTCTTAATTTGAAGCGAAAAAACCTGAAAATCTTCATTTTTTCCTAAGTTACTGAACATAAAGGCCATAACATTTATATATAAAAGTCACACTTATATAACGTAAAGGTCACATCCTTACAACATAAAGGTAACAGCCTGAAGCGAAAAAAAAAGAAAAAAAAAAGGAAATTCCAGGTGCGCAGATCCAGGTCGGGTCGCCCCAGTTGCACCAATCCAGATCCGTGCACCTGGTGCACAGCAGCATTTGCTGTCACCTTTTGATTGGTTAACCCAAGTTGAAAAATATGGTGTGTAAGGTTGATATTCCAACCATGTCTTCATTTGGTAAGTAAGGGTATTTTAGGTATTTCATATTTTATATCCATAATAATCATTCTATCAAACAACAATTTATAAATAAACCAACTTTTACAAATCTACAATCATTCATACCAAACACAAAATCAACCATAATCCAGTTACAAAACATGCATACCAAACATTCTACTTACATCATTTTTGTCATCTATGAACAGTGTAATAATCCTTTGGGCTATTAATCCATACCAACCCCGTCCTCTGTACCAAATGGGCCCTTAGTTACATCAACTGGCAGGACAGAATTCCTCCAAACTGCAGAAAAGTTTCCAGAATTCAAGTTAGCATGCTCATATACAATATTATAAAAATCGATTAGTTATATGCAAACACCACCTTCTTCCCAGGTGTTCGATTATATCTGTGGTGAGTGTCGATCTTTTGTTGGTCTCAAATGCTAGTGAAGCAGCCTTTCTCAACAATACAGACCCTGCAATGCACCCCAGAACTGTAGGGCTCATACTAAGTTTGTCTTTAGCAGCATGTTGTCGAGCCCACGAAATGAATACCGCAACACTGGTGGCAAAACATCATTGAAGCTTTCAAATGAAACCTATGTCATTACCATACACTGTTATTTGTATAATAAAGATGATGACTTGTTACCTTCCGGAAAGTATGTCGCCCTGGCCACCACAGCGTCTTGGAGAACTGAAACTGCTAACTGCGCTAACTTTAGGATTCATGAAAGGATTTAGAACATGATAGATCTGCTAACATGCATTTATCAAATGTTTAGGTAATCGAAGTAAGAAGGTACCCGCTTCACCATTGCTGATATAGTCGGATCCTCCCTTCCTTAAAATGGTCACACCCCCGATTCTGATCAATGAAAAATATAATTCATCAGTGACCAACGATCACCCAGTAGAACATTATTTTCCATTTCGAAAAGCCAGAAGATGAATGGGAGAATGCAAAAGGCTTTATTTGCAAATAAACATGAAAAGGAATAATGTGTATTATGGTTTAAACTGGTAATAATGCATCCATAGAATAGTTGAACTCAATAAAAGAAATTAAATGAAGATTTTACCCTTTTGCAAGAGATAGTAACTGCTGAGTACCATCTTGATCATTTACTTCACTCTTACAAACCTTTTCAACAAGGCGCTTATACTCGTTAACATTGGGAGTGAGGACAGCCAAGGGATAATCTTTAACCAAATCAAGAGAATTTGTAACAAGAAAAAGCCCATCCTGGAAAAAACACAAAAATAAGAGTACGACATGTTTGGACTCTATTATCTTTCAAGGATAAGTAACTTGTTGGTTTTACAGTTTACCCCATCTATGACAATTGGAACATTGGATTGCCTTGCATGCTTCATTATACCGCTCACACAGTCCTGGAGACAGTCCATATGTATGAATGATTCACTACTTTAGTTTTTCATAGTTCGATTACAGAATAATCAATGTGAGCAAACAATGCAAATAAGGTGACAAAAGTACCACACAAACACCTTAGAAGACAACCCTATAAGGAACCTGTCTTTAAAAGATACCGAGTTGAAAAATCAGGTAAATATTGAACTGTATAAATATCAAAAAGAAAGCTATTTAGTCGAAAACAGTATGCACTTGCTGTTGTTGGACATGAGCAGAGTTACTGGAAAAGTTTCTAGTGAGAATTTGTATGTAAAGAGTTTAACAATATAAATGGAAGCAGGCTAATGACATACGAATAACTGAAGATATTGATTGATATTTTATTATATTTTCTGCAACATAAAAAATTACTCCTTGAGAAAAATCAAAACATACCAGCAATCTCTCGATAGAGTTTATGTTTAAACGAGAAAATCAACTTACAGACTTGTGCACAAAATATTATACTCGTTAGAGTTACTAACCAGGAGAAAAGGGTCCCTCCCAAGGCCTGGACCAATTACAAGACAATCAAATCTTTGCATCCACTTATCAACTTCTTCGATAACTTTGTCTGATATTGATTTCTTATCCTCGTCCCTGAAATGCATCATTTTAGAAAGTTGAGGACTTCATGTACACTTGAATGTGAAAGAAAATGAAAAAGTGAGCCTGGTAATAACTATGAAAGGAGAAAAGGTAATCTTCACCTAACATTATATGATTCTTCCAGTATAGGGTGCACAATTAACTCAGGGCTGTAACTTTTTATAACTGGAGCAGCATCTTTCGTACAAAACACATGCGACAAGTCAGCACCCTGCGAAACATGGACGTTCTTGATCCACATACAGGAATAGAAATCTCTGATTTGGAAAGAGAATAATTTTGTTCCCTTAAATGCTGAAATAATAGAATGTTGTTCCAACAGCCAGGGGGAAGCATAGTGAGAAAACTGAAGAAGATAAGGAGACTAAAAGTGAGGATACTAACAATTTTTAAAGCCGAAATAGCAGAAAAGTATGGTGCCCCAGTGTATTCACGGCAGCCTCCTACAACCGCTATCTTGCCTGGTAGAGGATCAGATATTCAATTTAGATGCCAGACTGCTAATTGTAGTCGAGTCAATCGAAATTGGAAGAATTCACATTTGTTGTGTTTCATTATTCAAAGCATCTTTTTTGCTCATATGTACAGTGAACACACATATACACCATTCCAATCTTCTATCATCCATTAATCGGATCACAAGCAAACAACGATAGCTATCTCCTCATCATAAAGGGGATCTACCAAGAATAAAAGAATATGTTCTAATTGCAAAACCTCAATCTCATCCACATATACAATTAAATGCATTTCCCTTTAGCAAAAGGAAAACCTCATCAAACAAAATGCACATATTTCTTCCTCAAAACAACCTTTTCTTGAGACATATTATGTGATAAAGTCAATGTATCTCAAATATTAGTTACAAAAACAGCAAACTCAACACAAATCCATCTACTAACAGATTAACACAGTGTATAATATAGATGAGCTCATTATTTTCAACTTCAAGAAATAACCAGACCTCAATCACTATTACCCACAAACAAAAAACAAAGACTTAAACAAAAATAGGTGTGTGTGTTGTGTGTGTGTGTGTGTGTGTGTGTGTGTGAGAGAGAGAGAGAGAGAGAGAGAGAGAGAGAGAGAGAGAGAGAGAGAGAGATCATTACCAGCCTGGCCTTTATGCCTGGAAGGATCAAGAGACGGAGTGATGGATTTCAAAATGCTTATAGCATCAACCTCCAAAGAAGGGTTGCTACCACTCACTAAAGACTGCATTTTAATGGTGGAATTGCCTATCTTCTTGCTGCTAACACTGTAATCTCCTAAGCACCTCACCAAGAACTGTTGCCTCCTGATTACAGCACCCGATAAACCCACCATAAACTCTCTTTTAACTGTCAAAAATCTAGTAAAAAGATTCAATCTTTTTAAGAAATATTGTTTTAAATCATCAATGGATACAACCCACAAATTATGCATATATGAAATCCGGGAATGTTATCATAGAAAAGAAAAGGAGGGCACCTGAAAAGAAAACCAGATGATCAATCAGAGAAAGACTCGCTGTGGAAGCTGTACTTTCTTGCGGTGGAGAGATCACTGTATGAAACCGTAGGAAACCACAAGCTGTACTTTCTTTAGCCTTACATCCCAGCCCCAAAACTTTCCATTTTTTCCATTGAAACCCCAAAACATAGGTATTTTGGCTATTTTCTTCACCTCCAAGATTTTAGGGATTAAAGTGCAATTAAATTACCAAAAACACGCTTTTAGAAAACGTGTCATGCAAATTAATACCAGGCGCAAGCTTGCAGAGAGAACGAAAGAAGATGAAGAAGATGGGGGGTACGGCGAAGATGAACGCATTGAGATCGATGGTGGTGGTGATCGGAGCATCGGCATTTGGATACTTGACTCTGCAACTCGGTTTCAAACCCTATCTTGAGAAAGCCCAATTGGAGCAAGAGCGTCTAGAAGCTCTTCTTCAAGCTCAATCCGCCGCCTCTGAAGCCGGTGATGGTTTTGGCGATGGCTTTCACAACGCCGGAAATACACTCTCCGATGGGCTATCGGATTCGGGTCATAAGCTATGAGCAGTGTTACTCTTGCCTTTTTTTTTTTTTTTTCCCTTTCGAGTTTTATCTTTGTAGGGTTTTGTAAATGGTAATGTTATTTCTCAAATCCCAATGACTTTGATGTATTCTTGAGCTTAATCTGCCATGTTTTGGTTATATTTATTGTTCTGAAATTGCTTGAATTTCAGAATTTCAAAGATCAAGTTATGGTGGTGATGAGTGCATCTGATCACAATGTAAAAGCATTCAATATCTTGGCTTGTTTGTGAACCAGAGAATGATTAACTTGATTTAGAGAAGTGAGTTTGAAACATAGAATTGAATGAGCTTTATGTGAATCAGTTCAAACTTAGTTTTGAGTTATTTATCCCAAATGATGGCCTTGTATAACTGTTAGGTCTGAATGAAAGTGTTTTGTCAGTTTTAGTTTATTCTTGCTTAGAAATAATGACAAGGATTGAGCATTATAAGGTTTATGAAGCCTTTCTTGTAAGAGTTTATCCTAAGTTGTTTTCGGATTTGTTAACATAGTAGTTGATGCTGTGTGGCTGATGCTTTAGTATAGATAAGAACGGTGGGGTTAGAAGTTTGAAATTGTTGATTAGAAGGTAAAGACATGGAGTGCCTGATGATCTCATCTGACTCAAATGTAATGGAATCTAGTGATGAAAGGATGTGGATTTCGAACGCTATTAACATCCACATCCACATCTCATTGAGAAGTCGAGTTTATAAACTTGTGCTTATTGAACCATTAGGATCTTTGCCTTTTAGTCCATGGCTTGGACATCTTGAAAGATTCCCAGTGAGCATTTGGCAGTTTAAGTATCTTTAGTGCTTCTACCATGGATGCCAATGGAGTACATATTGCTTTTGAAGATTTTTTTTTTGGACAATGAGGATAGCAAGTATGGCTAAACCTGGTTATACTTACATGTAAGTTAGTAGGTTTTGTATCATTTGTAGAGTTGTAGCTTAGATTTCAAAGCTGAAGTTATTTGGTTTCATGAATCTTTAAGCAGTTGGATCTAAGCCTTTATCTTCAGTTGGATGTTCTGCGGTCACTGCTAGGGCCTGATGTGAGACAACAATAAGGCTGTGTATCACATCTTCACGAGGTGCACCTAGACCACTCTAGTTAGCATTTTTGTCATGAAGGTTTGACTTGTCATTTTTTCAGTTATGTCTGATTGAAGGACAAGATGCAAGATTGGGTGGAACCTATGACTTCTGTCTTAACACATGAGCTGTAAGTCTTCTCGTATGATACCATACCGAAGCAGCAGGTAACGAATGTTATAGCATCATTCATTATCTTAAGAAACATCAAATTCATTCTAGTACTTATACAAGCCGTAGAATGGTTGTATAGTTGAAAGTAGTATGCATTACATCAATTGTTGCATGACTAAGAACGCCTCTTGAGAGCTGATACTGATAAAGTATGACGCATTACATGTTGCTCTTATAATTTTGTTCGAAATCGAGAACTAGAAAACGAGAACTTATCCCTCTTTTCCTTTGTAAGTGATGGATAAGGATGTCGTTTCACACCATAGTAGTTGAAACAAAATGCTTAGGATTAGATTTCTTTGAGAAATGAGTAGGTTTCAGCCCTGACCTATCTGGGCAAGCTCGATTATGGTCTATTCTAAACCAAATCGAGTGGATTCTATCAGGTGTAGCATTTCCCACCCATACCGTCATGGTCGTATTTGAAATATTTCATCAAATGTAGCATCTACTGATTGAGTAAATACAAATATGTTGAAAAGTACAATTAATAATGGGATATTGGTAGAATCTTCAACCATATATTTGAGCTTTGTTGGAGTATTTGTAACTGTTAAATAAGGCAATGGTACAACTAATAATCCAAGTTGATTCTTCCAAAATCAAGAAATTGGTGGGGTCCATTCTAGTTATGTAGTATGCAAATTTAGCAATTTCACATTTTGATTATTGGATTATTTATATTATTTATATATATATATATATATTTTATCCATTAACTTTTTGGTTCTGACAATTTTACCCGTTATCTATTTAGATTGACGATTTTAACATTTATCTTCTGAGAAATAAAAAATTTAACTCAAATTCAAATAACCCGAAAATTTAATGGACAAAATTGTTAGAACAGATAAACTAGGCAAAAAAATTGTGAATATAAGTTACTGGACAAAAATATCTCAAAAATAGGGTGCACGTCCTAATGACACTCGAATGATTTGGGGTACCCTCGCCAATTCGAAAATATAATGAGTAAAATTGTTAGAATCCAAAAGTTAATGAGTTAAAAAATTATTTAGTATATTTAATAAAAGAAAGGAAAAAATTAATTTGGTTATTATATTGTAAATTGCAGACACAACAAAATACAGGTACACGCAATGTTGGTCAGGCTAATGTTCCACTCGAGACATTGTTGCACGTGAATTTTACATGTCCAAGAATTTCTTAATTTATGAAAATTATTTTTACTATTTAATAATCTCTATCTCTCTCAATTTTCCTCGTACCCTAAATAAATAAATAATCAACTTTCTCCTCCTCCCCAAAAGAATTCGAATCTAATTGTGAGAAAAAATTAAAAGAGTAGAACAAAGTGTTCTTCCTTTGACATATTTCATAACTTTAGTTAGTTGCAAAGGAAATTGAAATGTGATATTTATACAATATGATATCATGATAACAATTGATTTTAAATTGTTTTATCTGGATGTCAATGTTTGAGTTGATATTGATTGAATGAACCCTTACAATAATATCCACGCAATTGGAAATGAAGTAAATTATGAAAATATTGATGTTGGCCCAATTGTGACACACCATTGATTTAAATAATAAGTTGGCCAATGATACCCAAAAAAAAAAAAAAAGGGATAATGCAATATATATTTAATATATATATATATATATAACAAATAATAATAAAATTAGAATAGGAAATCAAGGAGCCAATTGCAAGAAGAATGTGGCTCACTGTTTTTTATC
Source organism: Scutellaria baicalensis (assembly GCA_005771605.1). Lineage (NCBI taxonomy): Eukaryota > Viridiplantae > Streptophyta > Magnoliopsida > Lamiales > Lamiaceae > Scutellaria > Scutellaria baicalensis. The sequence continues at coordinate 18,976,281 of CM016729.1, read as the reverse complement.
CGTTATTGCACAATTCATTACCATTTCCCCTTATTTAATTACTTTTTTTCACACCAAAATTACAAGTATTTCACTAAAGTTACCTTTCATTCATTTGGTTAACGTTTCCATTACAAAGGTAGATTTTAATAATTTTTTAGGGGTCCTTTTCAATTATAATAACGAGAGTCATTATTATCATTTCAATCTATATATATATAAAAGCAGAACATTCTGCCAAAAATAACTGCAATAAATGTCTCATTTATTAAATATTTCCATTTTAAGAAATCATTTTCATTTTACATTTATTAATTAAAAAATATTAATATTTAAGACATTTAATGTTATATTTATTGTATAGAAATTCAAAACAATAAATAAATAAATAAATAAACAAATCTTTCTATATATTTATATACTATAATAATAGAGGAAAAATTGGAGATATTTACAAAAATATCATTTTTTAAGAAAAAGTGTCACATCAATAATTTTTTTATTTTGTATTTTTATTATTTCATTCATCCAATTTATAATATAAATATTGTATCAGTTTATTCTTATTTTATTAATATTAATTAAATTAATTTTTATTGAATAATTCCTTATAATATCAACAATAGATTGTTCAAACAATAATTTCAATAATAAATATTAGGCAAAACCGTATATGAGTTTGACACACAAATCTAAATCCATACATCAGGGTTGATCTGGTCAAAACGCAAAAAAAAAAAAAAAAAAAACACTCCCACTCGCATTTCACGAGTCCGCATACGCCTGATACTCGAGCTCAAGCCCACTCAAACTCGCTCCAATAGACATACCTTTATGTATAGTTAGATGGGTTAAATTCAATTTTAGTTCATTTAAAAAGTCAATGTCCAATTTTCGTCCACCATGAAAGCGATTTTCAATTTTAGTCAAATTAAGCCAAAATCGTCACTATTTGATCCTTTTTTGTCACTATTTTGTCCACCATGAAAGCGGTTTTCAATTTTCAGTTTTCAATTTTAGTCCAATTAAGCCAAAAATGGACGAAAATGGACATTGACTTTTTAAATGGACTAAAATTGAATTTTTTCCATAGTTAGATCTACCTTATGTAGGTAGATTTAATATAACACAAAGGTATGTCTAACCATACTTAAAGGTATGTCTAATACAACGTAATTGTACATGTGTCAACCCTAAGGTTTTTTTTTTTTTTTAAGTTTAAGGTATGAAATTGGGCAGAATTGTAGGTTTAACAAAACGTAAAGATATGTCTAACATAACGTAGTGGTAAGTGCCAAAATTCAAAAACCAAGCGTAAAAAAGAAAATGTATGAAATATGAGCAGATATGTAGATTAACATAACGTAAAGATATGTCTAAGATAATGTAGATATAGTTCTACATACCCTATTGGTAGGTGCACAAATTAAAAAATTATGCGGGAAAAAAAAAAAGAGAGAAGAGAAGCGGGTCCTTGACCCGAATCCATGCACCCGTTTCATACGAGACTTACTCTAATATTAATTTGTTAGGAATAATTCGATATCATATGTAATATCAATATAATTAATAGATAAGTGTAACACTATTAAAGATGTGTGTATATACATATATGTATATGGATAATATGTATTTAGTGTAAAAATTATATGTCATCCTAACGTATTTTTTAAATTAATATTTGTAAGTATCCCGTCAATTTTTTTTTCATTTTTTACTATTTAATCCTTTGATTTAATAATATAATGATGTATCAGTTTATTCTCATTTTACTGATCTTAATTAAATTAATTTTGAATAATTTTTTAAATACCAACAATTGATATCCAAACAATAATTTCAATAATAAATATTAATTTGCATGAGTATAATTTATATCATATTTAATATAGATTAATAAATAAGTATAACATTATTTACAATGTGTGTATATACACATATATGTATATAATATGTCTGTAGTCTGAATTATATGACATCCTAAATATTTTTTTACATTATAAATATCTCATAATAAATTTTCATTTTTTATTTTACACTTAGGACTTCGTATATTTTTATATGAGAGTGCACGTTTTGAATTTAGATGGCTCAGCTGATTATTAAATTATATGTTTAGTTTCTAATTATTATATTGTCATCATCATGATCACTACTACTACATTTCGATTTTGTACTAAGCTTAAATTGTAATGATCAATGTCGTGTTATATCAATTTATTTATGTGATACTTACAACAAAATAAATATCTGTCATCTTCAATGTTAAGCGATATTAATTTTTTCTAATTCAATTTATTTTAAAATAAAAGGTTGAAAATATATAATTGACAGTAATTGCATCAAGTTCCTACGTAAATTTTGTTTAAGTAATTGAATTTGATATTTAATTCATATTTTTTTAATTTTTTTAGTATATTTAATTAAGTGACTGACGAAATTTTTTTTGTAGCACATATGATAAAAAAATGTTTCAACTAGAAATGTTGTGTATAAAGTTTTTTAAAAAACTTACAAACTTGCAAGTAAAATTTCCAATTTTGATTTGAAGATCATGATTGATATTTTGTTTTTAATATTAGTCATAGATTAGTGAATTGGATGTGTATAATATCGATATATTGTTGTAAATTGAATTATTTTAAGCAAATTTAGATTCTATTAGTTATTAAATATTATAATGTCTTTTATGTACTAAAATTACTTATACTATATTATCAATATTTAATAATATTATAATATCACATACCGCGCATAGCGCGGGTGCCAATACTAGTTACAATAATGACAACCTCTTAAGTGTTAAGTATATATAATTGCTATTTTGTAGTTTTTCTTTTAACTAGTCACATTGTTATTTATTAGAAATAACAAATTGAGTCTACTCAATTTCATATGTACAAAACAAAATATCCATAAAAAATAGCTATGACTATACAATTATATAAGTAATTGAAAATGTAATGTACTATAGTTAAAAAAATCATCAAGTTTGTATTTGACACTTTTGATCATCACTTGGAAAAGAGAGAAGAAAATCTTGAAAGTGAACAACAAAATCCAAATTCGTATATTTCTTCAAATAAGAAGGAAAGGGGAAATTTGTTCAATATTCACTAAATCTTAAAGGTAAAATTTTAAATCATGAAATTACATAATTGAGTTATCAAATCTAATTAAAATGTGGTAAAACTGTTTTGAAAACCCCTAATGTGGACGTTACCATTTTGTCCAATGATAATAATTATTTATTACCAAACTGCAATAAAGCACCACAGATCGTATCTGGATTTGAATTCCACCACCATCCCCACTACCCCATCATCTCTCTCTCTCTCCTCTTTCTCTCTCTAGAATTCTGCCATACTTGCTACCTTGCTTCGCAGGCACCCCTTTCTTTCTCTCTCACTCCCCCTTTTGTAACTAATCACATTATTATAGCAGAAAAAACAATCCCATTGTCATACTCCTCCAACAAGTAAAGAAGCTTAGATAGTTTAGAAAAAGGAAAAAAAAAAAAAAGAACATAGCCCACAAAGTCTTCAAACTTTGAAACCAAACTTGCTATGATGATTCAGTTGTTGTTTTGCTTGCATTTCACAACTCTTCAGTGTTAAATCCTCCATTTCAGTCTCTATTTATTCACATGTGAAGCATAATCGAAGAAGCATAGTAAAAATCGAATCTTGATCCACAATTATTCCAAATGTGGAAAAGCCCATCTGCAGAAACCTCTGAGGCCATGAGCTTTGCAGAGTTTTACAAGAAAATGAAGCGGTTTAGGCTGTTTGAGCCCTCAGTTGGGGTTCTTGGATTGACAGTTTGTGTGATTTTTCTCTTCTTTTTGTTGGATTACAGAAGTGTGAGTAAAGGGGTGAGGTTTTCATCACAGAATGAGAAGTTTTTGTGGTTGAGAATTGATGGCGTGAGTGGTGGAAAAAAGATTGATTTTTTGAGTGGTGGATGTGATGTGTTTGATGGTGATTGGGTTTGGGATGAGAGTTATCCTTTGTACAAATCAAAAGATTGTAGATTTTTGGATGAAGGGTTTAGATGTTTTGAAAATGGAAGGCCTGATTTGTTCTACACTAAGTGGAGGTGGCAGCCCAGAGATTGCAACTTGCCCAGGTTTTCTCTCTCTCTTCAATTTTTCAGAATTTGTTTCTCATTTTTTTCAATTTGGGAATTTGTTGTGAAGGCACTGTTATGTTGGCCTAGATGTTAATTTGATAGTATTTACTTGATTGGAAATTGTTTAAGCGCTATGTTATAAGTCTCTTGCAACTCTCTGATATAATTTCCATCTGGGGATGTTTTCAATGACAATGAGCAAATTCAAGATTTTAGGAAACATTATGTTCTAATCTAAGATAATACTCAAGCATGGAATTTTATGTTAGCATTTCTCAATTCATCAAATCTTGTTGTCTTGTTAGAACCACAGAATCTTTGTAGTTTCTTATCAAATATTGTCATCTTTTCTGTTCATATTTGTTTTTTCAGTTCTTTTTCATCCATACTTGTTTCATAATCAAGTCAATTATTTTTCTTTCATACTTTTGTCTTGTTCAATGGTTACTCTGTCCTGGATTCATCTGATTTTGTTGAATTTGAGAGTCAAACCGGCCCGACCTGTCCATGCACTGGGCTTTGGGGCCTGGCCCGTAATGCCTTGCACCTTTTAGAACATTGTTTGTGGATAGTCATGCATATGCAGTTTCAAGATTCAGATGAGTCTTTTGGTTTTTAGACGGTAGGCTATAGTGATCCTTCTTTCTGGCATCGAATGCAGATTTGATGCAAAGATGATGCTAGAGAAATTACGAAACAAACGAGTCGTGTTTGCTGGGGACTCAATTGGAAGAAATCAATGGGAGTCTTTGCTTTGCATGCTATCTTCTGCAGTTCCAAACAAGAACTCAATCTATGAAGTAAATGGCAACCCCATCACTAAGCACAAAGGCTTCTTGGTCTTCAAGTTCTTGACTATAACTGCACGATCGAGTACTATAGAGCCCCGTTTCTTGTACTGCAAAGCCGGCCTCCTTCTGAATATCCACCTCAGATCAAACCACTCCTGAAACTTGATGACATGGACTGGATGTCGTCCAGATGAAAAGTGCTGATTTGCTTGTCCTTCACACGGGGCATTGGTGGAATTATGAGAGACTATAAGAGGTAATCTCACATCAATGTTCTTATCCTGTCTTTGCTTGTTTGATGTTATGTTTTTGCTAATAAGTTTACATGGATTATCAGAGGTTTGTTATTTCCAAGAAGGTTTCAATTGTGAAGATGAATATGAGCGTTGATAAGGCGTACGAGAAGGCCTAGAAACAGTCGTCAAATGGATTCATCATCAAGTAAATACGACAAAGACACAGAGTCTTCTTTCGTACGTATGCTCCCGTTCACTTCAGGTGCGTTTTAAAGGTTGCAATACATGTCTTGGCCAACGATGGAAACTTCGACGATGTTTTTTTGGTTTTTTCATAGTGCCAATATATCAAAATTGGCAATCATAAAATTGTGATGTAATTCCTATAAATCTCATGAAAATCAGAAGTTTTTATATAATTTACTTCATTTTTTCAGAAATGGTGATTGGAGAAATGGGGGAAACTGTCACTTGGAAAACCCTACCGGACCTAAGTTCTTCGTTGGTGCCCATCTCAGACATGGACAAGTACACCATTTTCACCCAAGTTTTAGCATCTCAGACAAATGTATCCAGTATAGATGTACTAAACATAACACACATGACCTCAAGAAGGAAAGACGGGCACTCGTCTCTCTACTACTTGGGTCCTAAGATCGGGCCGGCCCCTGTTCACAGGCAGGACTGCAGCCATTGGTGCCTGCCAGGTGTGCCCGATGCATGGAACGAGCTGCTCTACGCGTTGGTTTTGAAGCGCGAAGCTATTGGAAGAACGAATTCTTCGAGTTTTTATGCACAGGTCTGATTGATCGTAGCATGTGTATATAGTGTATATGGTGCAAGAAGACATCAGTTTTGATTGAAAGATGATGAAACACAGCAAATGCAGGATCAGAAGATAGAGAGATTTATGACTTAGGATTAGCTGAAATTTAGGTACATCTTTTTGTCTGATTTCATTAGTGGAATCTCATATTTATGTACTGGTAAATTACAGACTGATCAAGAAATACTTGGTCAGAATTCTTTTAAAAAAAAAAAAAAACCTTTTTCTATTTAGTGTTAGATTTTTAAGGTACAACCTATCATTTACTTCAACTAATTTGCTGTTATAAGTTTCAAATTTTATCTCATAAGCCATTCAATCCAATCACAATTTTGTATTCTATTGTGTTAGTTCGCTTGATCAATGAGATTGATTTTTGCTCAGCCCAGTGATTTGTGTGAAATAAATCATCGAAATTCACAATTTATGGAAGAAAGAAAGAGGAAAATTGAATGCAACTTCGTTCTTGCTGTATTTGTCAGCTTGCATCTTGCAGCGCTGTAACTTCTTCATAATAACGTGTGTTTTGTCTCATCAAAATCTAAATTTAAGATCTTAACAAATATGATATCCTAACACCTCAATATTATGCTTCAATTATTGATATTTGTTTGGGTGATGGAATTTTGGTGACTTTGGCATGATTATTTTGACTTGAAGATTGAGATAGATGTGAGAAGGGGCCTTAGATTGTTAGTTCTTTTTACAAATTCACTTGAACATTTTATCAAGGTAAAAACTTATGAGACCGTCTCACGAATCTTATATATTTTTGGGGCACATAGGGGCATGGATCTAGGTGTTATATATGTTCTTTAGGTGTTATATATACTCTATAGGTGTTATTTTTTGATGTTATAAATATACTCTACAGTTATCATATGTATATAAGAGTATACATGTGATACTGAAAAGTATATATGATACCTATAGAGTATATATTCAATATCATATGATGATTAATCTGGGGGCACCATACCCCTGATGCACACAAGTGTCACTCATCACTTTTATCAAACAATTGATATGCATATCTATTTCCTTTATTCTTGAGCATTAATTGGTTTATTTATGTATGAAGACACATTGATGTGCACGAATATATGTCATGAATTTGTCAATATATTATTACAGGGGATTAAATTGGGGAGGAAGTGGTTTTCGAATTATGCTTACCTATTTGATTTGAACGTGTTTAATTGGTTAGTATGCATGCTTTGAAAACATCGAGACAAAACTCATGAGAAGCATTATATGCTTAATTTTCTATTAATCGGGTTTTGTGACTTGAAAATACATTAAGCATATAAATGGGTATTGAAAAAGAAAAAAAAAAAAACTTGAGAATATTTTAGAGAATTAGGCATATTTTGTGAATTTTATATCTTTATATTTGAAATAAAAAGAAAATATTAATATGTGGATTAGTTTTTCTGAATATAATAAATTTTCATTACATACCAACTTTCAAGAATTTCAAAAATAAACTTCTTCACATCTAAAACAAATAAGCATATTATTTTTGTTCATTTGCTTATCAATTATTAGAAGTAAGATATATTCATTCTTTTGATTTAATGACATACGAAGTGATTGTAATTTTTATTAATTTTAAATCTTTATTGTATCATTGATTATTTAATTAACTATTATCACGTGAATTAGTAGACTTTGAGTTACAATTGTATTTACTTTAAATATTGAGTTATAGTTTGTATACTAGTTAATTAATTTAATATATATATATATATATCTACTTATATTATATCTACCCACCGTGAGCACATATTAATGTGTTCACCGCTAATTTGGCGAAGATCCAACATATCGATTAATTTGACTTTTCATATAATCAAGGGATGAGATATTTACACGTCAGCGTGGGCATAACAAGAGTTTGTCCATCGTGGCATTTTAATGCGTGTTGGTTTGTACAATAATGTTATACAATCCAATCTCAAAAAATGATAGGAGTTTCACTACATAAATTATTTGAATTTAATTTATGGAAGAGTGAAATTTTATTTACATTAGATGCATGACAAATGGAGCATGCAATAAAGGTGAAATTCAATTAGCTAATTAGTATTTTTTTTCTTTTTAAAGTTATAGATGTAAGAATGTTGTTTATATTATATTGAAGCTGTGGCGAGTATGATCAATCCACAAAGACCACCGATACACATTACGTAAAATAATGGCAGGCCGTTTGGATGTAGTGATTTGAAATCCAGAATTTGAAATGAGTGAATTTCAAATCCTCTTAAATTGGAGTGGATTTGAAATCCACCAAAATGACTCCAAAATTAGCTTAAAATGAAAATCATGGATTTCAAATCCATATGCATCCAAACACTACCGGTGGATTTGCTACCATGGATTTCAAATCCCTCCTCAAATACACCCATCCAAATGGACCATCAATGATTTTGAGTTACACCTGTGTGCACCAAGGCACGATGCCCCCAAATTAATCATCATATTGGTGTTAAATACATACTCTACAGGTATCATGTGTATACTCTTCAGGTATCACATGTACACTCTTATGTAAATATGATATCTGTAGAGTATATGTATAACACCAAAAAACATAATATCTATAGACAGGGGCGGACCTACAGCTGGACCAAGGGGGCACTGGGCCCCCTGAAAATTTATAGAATAATTAGGGTTAATATGGTAATTTTTTAATTTATTAAAAAACATACAACAATTATTAAGATTCATGGGAATTTTTATGCCATTTGAGTTGATCATTCCATTCATCTTCCTTGTTAATTTTTATCCTCTTTTCTTTCCCAACACAAAATCCTAATTTACTATTTTATCAATTGTTTTTGTATGTAATTTCAATATAAAGTGTTATCTTTATATTATTTTTCTTGTTTTTGTCTCTTTTCCCTTATTATTATTGTTGATTTACTATACATTAAGGTAAGAGATTGACAAACTTATTTTGTTAAATTGTTAAATTATTATTTTTACTTAAAGTAATGTAAGAAAAAAATCAAAATATTCTTATGAAATTACTAATTTAGTGTACAAATAATAATTATCAATATTTAAGTTTTGGTGAAGAACATATTCACATTGAGTAAATAAAGACAATAAGATGTAATCTTTTCTTTTAAGATTATGCGACAAAGCTCATTATTAAACTCCCAAATCTTGAATCATATCCTTATTGTATTTTGAAGTTTTATTTAGAATTTGTTTTACCAAGTTCCATTTTGCTTTACTTAATTTACTTTCTAATATTTATTGTAATTTTAATAGATCATGGAAAGGTGTAATGTAAAAATACAAACTACGGTAAAATGAAAAATATATAGAAGAGAATGTTGTACTATAATAAATTTATCAAAATTGCAATATAATTATGTTCATAATTTAGAATTTTCATTTTTTTATACGAACTGACTCGGGCCCCCTTGAATTGAAATCTTGGGTCCGTCACTGCCTATAGAGTATATATATAACACCTAAAGAGCACATATATAACACCTAGATCTGTGCCCCTATGTGCACCAGGGGTATATAAGTTTTTGTTAATGATTTTTTGTTGCATAGAATTGATTGTTCACCCAAAATTCCTACCAGAAAAGAGTAGGTCTTATGTGCCCCCGGGACACCGTACCCCCAAACACTTATTGTAATACCTTTAAATAATATGAGTAATACCTTAACATGTAACAAATAATACCTTGAATAATACCTTCACTAAAACATATATTTCAATTATACACGTAATACCTTATGAATATGCAACTAATACCTTATGAGTATATCACTAATACCTTCAAGAATATATTACTAATACCTTATGAATACACCAATAATACCTCATGGATATATACCTAATACCAAACTAATAATACCTTTGGAGGTACGGTGCACCGGGGGTACGCAAGTTTTTGTCACCAGAAAATATATCAAAAAAAAAAAAAATCAATACAAAAGTTAATTGATATGTCAATACAGAAATATGTCAAGAAATCAAAATTGATTCCGTGCAACGCGCTAGCAATTAACTAGTATTCTAAAATTCTTGTTTTGGTACCTTCGTAGATAATAGAAAGACAATACATAAAACTATTATATATTCCGTGTATCACACATGATTTGTTAAAATTAATATTAGGGAAAAAAAATTTAGTCCTCTATATTTATCTTATTAGATTTTTAGTCCTCCAACTTTCAGTTTTTGATTTTTAATCCTCTATGTTTACCCTTTTTAGATTTTTAGCCCTCTATTTTTCAATTTTTTATTTTTAGTCATCTATATTTATTTCATTAGATTTTTAGTCCTCCAATTTTCAACTTTTAAATTTTAGTCCTCCATGTTTAAAAAGTATCATTGTTATAAATTTCAAAACTAGTAAAATACGAATAATGTCATTTTTTTAGTTTTGTATTATCCATTTTCGACACAAAATGTATATATGATTTATATGAAATAAATAATTAGTTATTTAGTATCATTTTCATGCTTCTATTTATTTTTCATATTCACAAAACTCTAAATCAATTGTAACAAGATGAAAAATAGACTTGTCAATTAATAATAATTTACCCTTGTTTAGATGAATGAAAACTTTTGTTTTTTTTGTGAGAAAAAATAAATTGTAACTAAATTAAAAGGTAAAGTATGCTATTATAGGTAAAAGGACTAAAAAAAGATATTTTTTTAGCTATTGAGGACTAAAAGTCTAAAGAAACAAACATAGATGACTAAAAATTAAAAGTTGAAAGATAGATGACTAAAAATCTAATAAGGGTAAACATAGAGGACTAAAATTCAAAAGTTGAAAGTTAGAGGACTAAAAATCTAATGAGCCAAACATAAAGGACTAAAAAACTTGTTTTCCCTTAATATTATTAAATTAAAAGCTAATATACGAATGTTATATATTTTGAATAAAAAATAATAATGCATTAAATACACATGTTAGATCAAAATGTGAATTATCGAAAATTATTTTCATATTTATATGACTTAAAAAATATTTTTATCGTCGATTTGTACGTAATACATATACATTAGCAATATTTTTAAATTAAAATTAAAGTAGAAATAAAATATATAAAATACAATATACGCGCTTGTTTTGAAGCGTGAAGCAATTGGAAGAACGAATTCTTCGAGTTTTCATGCACAGGTCTGATTGATCGGAGCATGTGTATATAGTGTATATGGTGCAAGAAGACATCAGTTTTGATTGAAAGATGATGAAACACAGCAAATGCTATGATAGCTCAAATTTAGGTATATTTTTTGTCTGATTTCATCAGTGGAATCTTATATTTATTTTATGGTAAATGATCAGGACTGATCAAGAAATATTTGGTCAGATTTTTATTTTTATTTTTTCATTTTTCTATCATTTACTTATACAAATTCACTGCATTAAAAGAGTTGAGTGAGTCTTGTGTGAGACCGTCTCATCGAATGAGGTATCACGGATCTCATTCCATGAGACGGGTCAACCAGACCCGGTCAAAGTCAAAAGTCAACGGTCAACGGTTGGTCAACGTCGTTGACAAAAAAAATTACATGACATGTATAAAAGTATTACATGTTATATATAAAAGTATTACATTCATAATGTAATATTGTTATTCTACTCGCATAATACTTCTATGTGTATCATGTGATACTTTTAATTAATATTACGTACTACATATAAAAGTTTTACATGATACATATAAAAATATTACTTGTTGATTTCAATAATATTACATGTTGCACAAAAAAATATTACATTGTGAGAGTATTACTTGTTGATTACTTGTTGATTTCTTGATTTCAATAGTATTACATGTTGTACATAAAAATATTATATTTGTGTATTAGACAATATTTTTCTTTATATCATCTAAGTATTACATGATACACATAAAAATATTACTTGTTGATTTCAATAGTACTACATGTTACACACAAAAGTATTACATGATGTTTATAAAAGTATTATTTGTTGATTTCAATAGTATTACATTTTGCACATAAAAGTATTACATGATGTTATGTTCTTATAATGTAATAATACTTTTGTGTGTATTAGGTAATACTTTTATATATCATTTAATACTTCATAATGTAATACTTTCATGTATATTAGGTGATACTTTTCTATATATCGGATAATACTTTTGTATTATATATATAATGTATAATATATTACAAAAATATTAGATAATATATAGATAAATATTATCTACTACACATAAAAGTATTACATATTTTCATATACTCTAACCAAATCCAAAATCATACTATTTTACAAAAGTATTATATAATATATTGAAAAGTAATACCTAAAACACACAAAAGTGTTACATAATTTCTAAAATCTTTGTCACACATGATACATATAAAAATATTACCTTATAAAAGTAAAAGTACTACATTCATAATGTAATACTTTTATGTATGTCGTGTACTACTTTTACATATAATATGTAATGTTTTTGGTCAACAACGTTGACCGGCCATTGACCGACGTTGACCGTTGACTTTTAATCGAATCAGACTGATCCATCTTATGGAATGAGATTCGTGAAATAATCTCATACAAAAATTTGTCGTAAGAGTTGTTCAATCCAAAACAATTTTGTATTTTATTTGTGTTACTTGTTTTGGGCTTCATCCATGAGAATGATCTCTCGGCCCAGCTCAGTAAGAGAAAGCACATTTAACCTTTCTAATAATTCTGTTAAATTGGCTTTTAAATTGGCCCATGTTTCATCAAATGAAGCCCAAAACTTAATAAATACCAAATCGAGCATGGAATTATAAGAAAGTATAATCAGTATTATATTTATATAAACAAAAACAAAATTTTAATTCTTTATCTTATTACTAATATAAACCAAGTGTATCACACAGGGTATTTTAATAAAAAATAAAAAATGCATATTTGAATAAGAAATATAATAACTTGGAGCATATGACAATACATATGTGTTTTTAATTTAAAAATATTTTTACATTTGATTAATGATTTTATAATACTTCTTAACAAATATGTAATATATATTTATATATATTTTAACTATATGCTGAAAATAATTTAAAGATAAAAATATTTTAAATTAATGAATATGTAAATTAACTTGAAAGAATCCATATTAATATATATTCAATTTGAATCTTGCATATTATTTTATTTGTAATAACATTTGTTTTAAAATTTTCAACCACCATATCATTCATTAGCTATTTGTTCACAAATATTATAATGATTTGTCTCATTAAAATAACAATCAACTCCTATATTAAAATATTTTACATTACAATATTAGCAATTATCACCAAATGAATTAATTGAATTGAAATTCCAAATTACAAAAATATAAATCAACAAATAACAATTAAGTGGAAATATGGAACATTATGGGTCCTCTAGTGGTTATTTCTTTTGTACGAATCAAAGATGAAAGATTACATTAAATAATTCACATTTAAATTTTAAAAATTTTGTGAAATGATTTATGTTTCTTAAATTATTTATATTTATTTCTCAAAAAAAAAGAGAGAATTATTTGCATTCACAAAATCAAGGGAAAGACTGAGAAGAAATAGAAGTGCGCAGGTTAAGACTAATAACATCCCCAGCGTAAATTTTAAGCTACCCGCGCGAGAAGTCTACTCGTTTCTCTCCTTTTCCATATTTACAGTAATGTTCGATTCGAATCAATCTATATTTTTTCTGATAAAGTCGTGGTTTTCAGGAACTACTACAAACATAAGTCGCTATAACGAGAGAAATAGCAATAATAAGAATTATCGAAAATTGGATATAGATCACCGCAGAGGATACAGTGAACGTATTTGAAGATCCTTGTTCGCGATTTCGCTTGTAGGACTGAAGTGATTAAGAAGCTCTACCGAGGACAACAATGGCGGTGGCGCAGCCCAGCAGATCAAGGGACCTGGACAAGCTCCTACTCCGGCCCGGTCACCTTGTCGGCCCGAACTTTGAGCCCGGTGCAGAAGTAAATATTTCTATCTCTCTCTTTATTTTCTTTGTGCAATTACGCTGCAGTTTGCCTCATTGTAAGAGTTTTCTTCGATTGTTTATAATTGATTTAATCTTATGGGATGAAATTGAACCCGCCCCATAAGAAGATTTTTCTTTTATTTGGCGTTTTATCTTTGTGTAGTTTCTCCAAACAGCTGGCGTGCATTGGTTTTCAACATTGTAAAATTTTCTGATGATCAATACTTTTCATCTTTTCTTCAAATTGATGCAGCTGAGGGAAGACATAAAGGAGTATGTAAAAGTTTTGGTGGTGGGGGCAGGTGGGCTGGGCTGCGAATTGCTGAAGGACTTGGCTTTGACAGGGTTTCGGAACCTTGATGTAATCGATATGGACCGAATTGAAGTCACGAACCTCAATCGTCAATTCTTATTCAGGTACATTTAATGCTTGTTAGCTTCAAGTGCTTGTAGTATTGTTATATGGTTCCGGATAATTGATGAAGCACATGAGTGAGAAATTGAGAATGGTTTCAGTGGATATAGATGTTTTTTCAAGTTCTTGGGTGGTTTAGAGATGTGTATGTTGATTAAATTACTGGTCTTAATACAATTGATCCGTTTTGTTGTGTAGTCTACAATATATCTGTCCTTTAGGATTCTGGGAATGGGATATTAGAATCTGTAGTAAGGTGGTGATGTCCCGTGTTCTTCCACATCCTGATGTTTGGGAAATGGCATTTCAGGATTTAAAAGATGTAGCTTTTGTCCTTTTAACAAATTTAGGATTACGAAGTTGATGAATAAATGGAGTGACATGAGCGAGAATTTATAAAAGATTATACCTTCATCCATTTGACCAAAAGTAAAAGGTGGTACTTTTGGAGAAACAAGACCCTTGTTTTGGGATGGGGTAGTTTTCTTCTATGATGGAGGAAACATATTCACAATTTCTCATCTAATTTGTTTTATGCCATATCATATTAGAATCTCTGTTCATGATGTCTTTTAAGCATAAGTTGCCTTCATGCTGGAAGTGTTTCTGTCCTCTATGTAGACTTGAAGATGTAGGAAAGCCAAAGGCTGAAGTAGCTGCTGAACGAGTTATGGAAAGAGTGAATGGTGTAAATATCACACCACATTTCTGTCGCATTGAAGACAAACCACTGGATTTCTATAGTGATTTCAGCATAATTGTCCTTGGGCTTGATTCAATTGAGGCACGGAGCTACATAAATTCAGTGGCTTGCGGCTTTTTAGGTTTGGCTTCTGTTCCTGATACTGCTATTTTGAGAAATAGAGGATTGGAAAAGTCTGACAAGCAATTGTTCTCTTGGATTCTTCAGTAGGGACACACTTTCGCACCTCTCTCTATCTCTCTCTGATATTTTTTGTTGCACGTGTTCCTCATCCCGTATTGTTTAACTTGAACTTTTTTTGTGTGTCTACTATCTGTCTATTTACATATGAATCAGAGTGGGTGGGATTGGTTCATTCCGTTCTGTAATGGGCTTGCTGACCATACATTATATACTGCCTTTTTGATTGCCAAAAGGAATTGAGTTATCAATGCATCTACTGACTGGCCTAGATGAAAGGAGATATATGCACGACTTATGTGTTTCAGTGTTTGTGTGTTAACATGTGCATGATAAGCTTGAGAGAAATTATTTATTGTGTGTAAGCTGATGAAAAATCAACAAGAGATTTGCACTTCAAAACCACCTATGAATAAAAAATATTATAATCTTAGAAACATTTGCATATAGAATTGTAATAGAATGGGGTTGGACATAGGCATCTGTTTTTATGTTTTCTGGACATACTGTGTCAATTTGCAAAACTATGATGAACTTAGGCTTTGTTTCATTTTTTTGGTTTACAAGAGTATGACTCTGATGATAATCCTCGAGAAGAAACTGTCAAACCTATGGTGGATGGTGGAACTGAAGGATTTAAGGGCCATGCCAGGATAATAATTCCAGGAACAACACCATGTTTTGAGTGTACTATTTGGTTATTTCCACCACAAGTGAAATTTCCTTTATGTACTTTAGCAGAGACTCCTAGAACCGCTGCCCATTGTATTGAATATGCCCATTTGATTAAGTGGAATGAGGTAAGTATATTATCTTGAAATTTCCACCAATTCTATTTCCATGGTGATGCATATGCATCACTTAATTCATCGTGATGTTGTTGTTTGCAGGTTCATGGTGGCAGGAGTTTTGATCCAGATAATCCTGAAGACATGCAATGGGTTTATTCAGAGGTGAACAAAAAATAGCATCAATTTTCTTTTGATGAGTAAGTTAGAAAAGATGTTTATGTTTCACTCCTTTAATTCGTTCAATCCATTTCTTAAAGGCTGTCAAGAGAGCTGAACTTTTTGGAATTCCAGGAGTTACCTATTCTTTGACTCAGGTGCGCAAGTGTCATTCACTCATCACCTTTCCACTGCAATTATGGTAGTATCTCATTTTATGGCTAGCTATGGCTTTAAATAGATAATTTGTTCTTTGGTTAGTGAAAAAGGTTGCACCATTGATCTTTAAGTGGAATAAGAGTTGCTACATTGCTAAAGTAATTAGTCTTCTTGTTGCTTAAAACCATATCTTTTGTGCAATAAAACCTGGCTTTGTTTACAGGGTGTGGTCAAAAATATCATTCCTGCTATAGCTTCTACAAATGCTATTATCTCATCTGCATGTGCTTTGGAGACCTTGAAGATCGTTTCTGGATGTAGCAAGACACTTTCAAATTACTTAACGTATGCCTCTTTGTTCTAGTTGAAATGATCATTATCGGCAGAAATTTCTAATTCCTTCTATGTTACTTGATTCCACCAATGGTCTAATAACACTTAGTTTTTCTCTTCTTACTTGCCCAAGTGATCAAGCTTCTCTTCACCATTTTCTATCTAACCATCTAGTGCAATTCATTTCACAGGTATAATGGGGTTGAAGGTCTCCATACAAAAGTTACAGAGTTTGTGAAGGACACAGATTGTCTTGTTTGTGGTCCAGGTGTTCTTATTGAGTTGGAGAAGTCAATTACTTTAAAAAAGGTTCTTCGCTATTTCTTTCCTCTTTGAGAATTTCATGGTCAGTAATTTTTATTTTTTTGCCTACTTATGTGTTGAAAATTCCTTTCACAGTTCATCAACCAACTGGAAGACCACCCTAGGTTGCTCCTCACTAGAGTGAGTGTTACACACAGAGGAAATAATTTGTATATGCAGGCACCACCTGTACTGGAAGAGATGACTCGATCGAATCTTGATCTGCCTCTATTTGATCTAATTGGTGGAATACCCAAAGATATTATTCATGTTAATGGTATGGCTGGAAAGGGTGATAAGAAGCAATCGTGTTTGAGGAAGTTGCGCATTGCCTTCAAGGGAGTCGATGGAATTGCAGATATTGATATGGCTGGTGGGGCATAATTCTCACACTACTCTCTGTTCCTCAATCCACAGGTCCTGATACTTGTTTACTTAGAGTTACATAATGGCATTGATGTTTCTTTTGGATCGCATAATCTCTTGAAAGTATATGAAAACTCATCGATATCAGGAACCAATGTGGCTGTTCAAGTCTATTTCTGTAAGCATCCTCTCATTTTTCTTAAGTTTAGGTGATTGAATCTTGTGACTTTCATCAGTATCATCAATGAAATTAAATTTTGCTTGAATTTCAAGATTTTAGAATTCAACATTCTATTATTCTTATAATACTACCTAGTAGGCTAGTGTTATGGTGGTCCTCAAGGCATAGCTAACAAAAATTGGCCACAAATTCCATAGATGAAGACACCATATAGGTCTGCTCTCTCTCTCTCTCTCTCTCTCTCTCTCTCTCTCTCGTGGCCAGCATTTCTTGATCTTGGAAATTTAGCGAAGTATGTCATATAATAAAAGGTTCTGCATAAAATGTGTATAAAATAATATGTTATGGGGATGAAAATGAACTATACCAGCTCAACTGCAGTGGGGTCATCCAGCAGCCTTTGTTGGGCTCTGGACCACAGGGTCATATAATTCACATATTTATGGAAAAGATAAGCCAAGTTATATATATACACACACACACAATATATATATACACACACAGATATAAATACTTATATATTCAGAGAGAGAGAGAGAGAGAGAGAGAGAGAGAGAGAGTTTCAGAAGTTGTCCCCATGTAAGTTGAGTTCCTTTCTTTAATTAGAACAGGCTGAAAGTTTTATATGGTCCTTCAAATCTTGAGAAATCAATCTTGAATCTTAGCATTGATAGAATGGGAATCCTGAAAGGCACTAATCTATCCATATTCAGTGGAACCAATTGAATGTATTGATTTTTTGCTCAATACTCTCATTTTTTGCTCACTCATGTTACAAGTCCTTGCATACTATTTTCTTCAAGTAAAACTTTAATATTTACTATATCTGGGCAAGTATATCTGGTCTAGCATTCATAGGACATTTTGCACATGTTTACTTGTTATTATTACATTCATTGTATTCCATTTGATGTAGATCTCCAATACCTAAGACCAATGCAACTTTCATCGCTTATCTTGACAATGTTGAGATGACGCACGACTCTGAACTGAAAATCAACACGTCAAGATTTCACTCGGTGCAATAGAGATTCGACTCATACATCCATATCTTCAACCAAGTAGTCATTAGCCAATTCACACACACTCTTGTTTAGTTACTTAGATCTCACATGATTGAGTTAATGACTAATTTCTCAACATGATGATGCTTGAGTGATGAAACCACATCAAGTCTCTATTACAACAAAGTGAACAATAATGCGGGAAAATGCAAAATCTTGCAAGAGTTGTCAACTAAATGAAACCCAACTTTTTCCATCATTATATCATCAAAAGGGCATTATTAGAATCAAGAATCTAAACCACTTTGGTCCAAATAAGACACTACTAAATGACCCACACCAGCTGCAAGATTAAGACATAAATAATATCATCAGCCCATTTTTCAAGACTCTAGTGCTAGTGAACCATAACTAGTGGATGAGAGAGAAAGTGCTTGCACATTCACAACCAAGCATATTTCAGATTGAATTTTATCTCTGGGATCAGATAATCTTGTTTGTGGGTCTTTTGCTTTGCTAGATCTTCCTCATCCCTTTCCACATCTGGATAATATCATCAGAATTACACACACACACACACAAACATACCATTAAACCTCATATATATACTTTATCTGGGCCCATATAGAATCATAAAGAAACACTTATATACACATGGAGTTGATGATTTACACTTGTGGGACAGTACTATGGACTTGTGCCAGATGGCCAAGTGACTTTGAAGACCCCACCAACTCACATGCCCAGCCCATATACTACTCTACTTGATCCCATCCCTTTTCCTTTTTCTCCCCCTATTTAAAAACACTTGAGCATCTGATTCAACTACATACAAAAAAAAGGTGGTAGTAATCTAGAGAGAGAAAGAGAAAGAGAGAAATAAGTGAAATTCTCATAGATATTTGCTCATTTTCTAGCTCACTTAGTATGGATGCTGCTTTGGAGTTGGAAGATGATGTTTTCTTTAAAGATTTGAGTAAACAAATCTCTCTCCTCATCATGGATGATGATGAAGACTCTCTCTCTCATTGTCCATCTGTAAATCTCCAGGTACTTAGCCATTTAATCTTGTATTATTTCTCCATGATCAAGATTCAATATTTCCAAATATTACAGTAGTTCTTGATTATCCTAACTTTTTTTTCCCACATTTTTGAAGGCCTTTAATCA
Organism: Scutellaria baicalensis; assembly: GCA_005771605.1. Taxonomy (NCBI): domain Eukaryota; kingdom Viridiplantae; phylum Streptophyta; class Magnoliopsida; order Lamiales; family Lamiaceae; genus Scutellaria; species Scutellaria baicalensis. The sequence continues at coordinate 18,956,551 of CM016729.1, read as the reverse complement.
TGTAATCCATCCAACAACACAAGCATCATTTCTCAACTATGATCATCACCAGCATGCCAGCAAAAGAGAAAGCAAAGGCACCGGAGTCTTCATCCCTCGTTCGATGAATCCGCGACGAAAAAATGTCAAGCAAGGAAGATCCATGGCTTCTGGCAACAAGTTTCAGAGGCCTAATTGTGATCAGATCAGCTCAAGAGGGCTTCCTCATATGGCTTATAATAGTAGTCCATCACTAGATCATACAAGATTTTGATGATCGTATTTGGCTATGATGGTGTTCAAGAAATGTGATATATGATCCAATAAAAGAATGAGGATTCTTTCAGATCAATATGTTGATAGATTGTTTTACAAAAGATGTGTATTTGTTCTTAGAGAGGTTTCAATAAGTGTTGTGCTTCTCTTGTAATATTGGAGGTGTATTAATTATTGCTTTTTAGGCTATGATCATGATTTAAGTATAGTTTTTTTTTTAAGTCTTATCTTCTTTTTTTTGGGCTCTATCAGATTTTAATTTAATTTATTAAATCTTGTAAATTAGAAGTATTCTTATTTATTTGATAACAACTGGCTGCTGGATAAGGCAACATTGTCTCAATAAAGAACATGGGCCTATTATTTCATGTTATATGTAATAAATGCCAAATGCCTTGATCATGAGAGTTAGGCGGTGTTTGGCTAAGTCATTTTTAGAGTTTATAAGCTATCATATTTTATAAGATGTTTTTGAAGCTTATAAGATGTTTAATTTAAGTTTAATATAAGTTGTTGAAGTGTTTGGGTAAATAAGATGGTGGAACTTATAAGTTGTTAGTAATGATAATTGTGTAATTTCAATGATTAAATTTGAAAGTGTTTTGAAAAATAAGCTCTTATTTTAGAAATAAGTTGGGATTTCCCAACTTTTCAAAAAAGAGCTTATAAGCTCCTTACATCTTATAAGCTCATAAAATAAGATCTTATTTTTAAAAGTTAGCCAAACACATTTGAGGATGTTATAAGCACTTAACATCTTATGAGTTCTTTTAAGAAGCTTATAAGCTTAGCCAAACACCCTCTTGAAAGTGTTTTGAAAAATAAGATCTTATTTTAGAAATAAGTTGAGATTTCTCAACTTTTCAAAAAATAGCTTATAAACTCCTTACATCTTATAAGCTCATAAAATAAGATCTTATTTTTAAAAGTTAGTCAAACACTTTTGAGGAGCTTATAAGCACTTAACATTTTATAAGCTCTTTTAAGGAGCTTATAAGCTTAGCCAAATACCCTCTTAGTCTCTTGTGTAATTGATGCACATATAATTCGGCTTGGGTTCTGGTCGATCCGGATCCGCACACTTTTTTATAAAAAAAAATTTATTTTATTTTTTCACTTCAAACTGTTACCTTTATATTGTATGAGTGTGACATTTATGTTATATAAGTGTGACCTTTATGAATAAATGTAATGACCTTTATATACTCTAACTTAGAAAAAAATGAAGAATTTACACTCTGAATGTCATAATATTTGTACATAAAGGTCACAAGAATTATACATAAAGGTCACAACAATACAACATAAAGGTCTCAATCTGAAGCGAAAAAACCTGAAAATCTTTATTTTTTCTTAAGTTACTGAACATAAAGGTCATAACATTTATATATTAAGGTCACACTTATATAACATAAAGGTCACATCCTTACAACATAAACGTAACAGGTTGAAGCGAAAAAAAAAACCCAGGTGCAAGGATTCGGGTCGGGTCGCCCCAGTTACACCAATTCAAATCTGTGCACCTGGTACACAGTAGCATTTATGTGATCATGAAAGCTCTAAACAAATAACCCAAAAAAAAAGGGCTTTTATAACTTTGAGATTAAATCTCTATATATTACTCTGGAAACTTTTTTAATATTTAATAGTCGATCTGTTTCATATAATAAGTTTTTTAAATTGTAATAAATGCTAAGGCTTATAAGAATTACTCCCTCAGTCTCGACCTAATTTGTCTACTTGTCATTTTTGTTTGTCCTATTCTAATTTGCCAACCCATAAATGACAAAAGAAAAATTCCCTTCTTACCCCTACATTTCTGCCATTTTACAAAATTGTCATCTCAATTCCCCTTTTAAATTTTAATTAAAGTGCAAAAAACATAAAGTTAACACATCCAATCAAAGTCAACTACATTTTCTTAGGCTTCGTGCCCGGTCAAAGTAGGCAAATTAGACCGGGACGGAGGGAGTATTTGCTTTTCAGAAAATTTTATTAAAAAAAAAAAAGAGAAATGGGGGTTGAATAAATTTGAACCCCTGAATTGTATTTGGAAATTTTAGAACTGGAATCTAAATTTTTGCAAAAAGCGAAAAAAGATTTTAAGAATATCTAGTCAGCATTGTGTTCTTTAGAAACCCATTTGCTCTTGAAATTTGAAATAATCATGGTCGGTTTCACTTTATAATAATTCATTCATATTATTGATGGTCTAAAGAAAATCATTTAATGGTTTAAATTCTTCTTCTTTATCTTAGGAAACAATTAAATTTGGCATGATAATATGAGAGTAATATATTCCACGTCAGCATAAAATCATTTCACACTGAAAAATAAGGCAAATATATGTCTTTTTATCGAAGCTAAATAATTAAGTTATCATGAAAACATGCTATCACTTTTGAGATGAAATCAAGTGATTGTTTTATTTATAATTTTAAATTCAAAGTAACAAGTTAAATTAATTATTTAGTGAAAGAAGAACCCCACTAAACAAATAAAGTAGATCCAAGTACTATACATCAAATAATTCAACCTTTTCCCCCTTTTTCCTTTCTTTCTTTCTTTATTGTTCTTGTAGAAAAAAGATTAAATAAAAGAATGTAAATTGGATCCTTAATTGCATATGATATGTGTATGAAATAACATTATTATTGTGCAAGCAAAAAAGAAAGTATGAAACGATATAAGTAATGAGTGCTTTTTTTCTTTAAAGTACAAATAATAGTAATATTATTGAATTCATTTATTATAAAGTACCCTACATTAAATTCGAATGTGTGGAGTGTAGAATTATAGTACTTTCATCAAGTACACAAATTCATATAGTAACTCATTCATTTCGTTAAAAAATAAAAATAAAATTGAAGTATTGTAGTTTTTAAATTTGGTGTTGGATTATATCTATACGATTTTACATTCTAAATTTTTGTTTAATTTTTAAAATTTAGTAAGTAATAATTAATAACAAGTTTAAATTGATGATGCAAATACAAAATAGATAAATTGATATAAAAAAAAAAACAATATAATGGGTGTGAGTGACACAATTCCATCTGGCCCGGTTCAAACTGATGAAGTCCATTTGGCCCAATCCATAAAAGTATGCGTCTTACTGTCTTAGTCCATTTAGGTCCAATCCGCAAAAGCACTACCAATAAAATCCAACAAATATAGCCAAAATTAAATTCCCATACATTTTCTTCTTTTTATTTATTCTTTACATCCAATAAAAAGTGGTTTTTTTTTTTCTTGATTAAAATTTCCAACTTTCTTTTCCCTTCCTCGTATCAAAAAATATTTCGAGAAAAAACAATGTAATTTTCCCAAACAAACGACAAATCAATTCCTTCTCTCACTATCTTCTTCACTCACTAAAAAAGATTCAATCTTTTCCAAGATCACCACTCCAATGGCGGAAGTGTACTTCTCCTTCTTCTCTCTGATCATCCTCATCCCACTCTCTCTCCTCCTCCTCCTCTACTTCATAGTCCGCCCCAAGCCCGTCTCTGTCCCAATCAAGAACCGCCACGTGTTCATCACCGGCGGCTCCAGCGGCATCGGCCTAGCCCTAGCCCAGCTCTGCGCCCATCAGGGCGCTGACGTCTCCCTGCTGGCCCGCAACGTCACCAAGCTCGAAGAAGCCAAGCAGTCCATCAAGCTCGCCACGGGCCGTGACGTCCAGATCTTCAGCGCTGACGTCAGGGACTTCGACGCCGTCAAGCGCGTGGTCGACGAGGCGGGCCCCATCGACGTCCTCGTCTGCAATCATGGGGTGTACGTACCGCAGGAATTGGAGCATCAGGAACTGGAGGAGATCAAGTTCATGATCGATGTGAATCTGACCGGCACTTTCCATCTGATTAAGGCCGCTTTGCCTGCTATGAAGAAGAATCGGGCTGAGAAAGGGCCCGGCTCCATTGCTCTCATGTCTTCTCAGGCGGGCCAGGTATCAAAATCGCATCTTTGAACAGATCCCATGTTTCATGTTTCAAATCTCTGTGTACGTGTGTGTGTGTTGTTGTTGTTGTAATGATATACTGTGTACTTTACAGGGTAATGCATATAGTTCAAGGATTTAGCTGATTTGTGAGTTTTAGTGAATAACAAAATGTTAGATTTGAGATTCAAGAGGCTCGTAGTATTGGTCTTGTTGTTTTGCTGCATTTTGTGGCTTTCATGAAAATGATGTTGAATTGGGAACTATACTTGAGTGAATGGATTTTCATGAATGTTTTCAAATAAGATTGTACCTTCACTAAGATGATCAAATATAAAAAAGTTGTACTTAGGACAAATAGAACTCTTTTTAGTTTTGAGCAATACTTTTTGTTCACATTGTAATGATTCATTTTAATTTCAGGTTGGGATTTATGGTTATACAGCTTATTCAGCTAGTAAATTTGGCCTCAAGGGTTTGGCAGAAGCTCTGCAACATGAGATCATAGCAGACAACATTCATGTCAGCCTCATTTTCCCCCCAGACACAGAAACTCCTGGCTTTGCTGAAGGTCAAAATTTTCCGAGTTTCGAATTATTTCTTGTTTGCATTATTGGTTGCTGGATTTTACATCAACCACTTCATAGTTTGGATGTTTTAATCAGCTGCCTTTTACATTGATCTTTTGCTGATTGCAGAGAACAAGAGAAGGCCACAGCTTACAAGTGTCATAGCTGCTTCATCGGGTGCAATGAAGGCCGAAGAAGTGGCTAAGAAATCATTGAGTGGAATACAGTCGGGCACTTTCATCGTGCCCTGCAACTTGGAGGGCTTCTTACTCTCTGTTGCGACTGCTGGTCTATCCCCCCAGAGGTCGTATCTCATGGCGTTTGTGGAAGTAATGACTGCTGGTATAATGCGTCTAGCTGGCTTGTTTTTCCAGTGGTCTTGGTATGGCAGCATCGAAAAGTGGCATGCCAAGAAATAGCCGATTGATTTGGGGAGTTGGTAATTGAGTTCGACTTTCAGCAGTTTTGTTCGGTCTCGTTAGGCCTCCAATGGTGATCTGGAAATGGAGCCTCCCAGCTTCTTTCAATAGGTATCATATGATCGGTCTCATGGATTTAAGTTAATGAGATCAAACCCGTTTTCTAGCCCATGTGCTTGAGATAACAATGGTGGGTTGGGATTTGTCTCAGGAATTGCATTAAATATAAGTTTTTATGAAGTTCTTTTCTTGGAGGATATCATATTCTAATGATGTAACTTCTTGTCAATCATGTTACAACATTTGGATTGATTGGGGATTGTTTAAATGTTTTACTATTTATGAGTTTGATTGGTCTCTTTTACTCATAAATTGAGAAGATGTAACAATTGAAGACGTAACAACGCTACCACTTCCGAAGATCAAAATATGACGATCTTGAATTTCTTTTGAAATATCAAATGAAACACATGTCGAACTAGATGATCTTGTGTGCCACCACCATTAGATGTAAAGTCCCTAAAGTTTCCTTTTTATTATTTTGTTGTAGATTCATTTATCTTCAAACTTGAACCAAACAATATTATTGGCATTTTGTAATCATATATTATTGATGAAAATAGAAGGAAAATGGAAAATGTGATAAGAATTAGGTGTATCCAACAAAGAAACTCAAGTTGATACACAAAGTAGAGGCAGTTTACAGATAAATATAAAGAAGGGAGAGTTCAAGGGATGAGTACTTCATTTTCTAAGCAAGCAATCTAATATTATTGCAGCTATCACAACACTTTTGCAGGATGCAAATCAATAATCCATCTAACAGATTGATTTTATCAGTACTCATCGCTTGCAAAAACGCGCTGCTTTTGGCTTTTAGCTAGCACGAGCCTCTTGATTTCACCACCATCGATTCATTTCCTGCGAGAGAATTATCAAGATTTAGTGAAAGAACTGATAGTGTCCATGAACATATCAGCTTAACACAGAGGGCTGGGTATTCAAACCTTCATGGGGTTGAATCTGAAGTCATTTCTTTTGATGTTTCTCCTCTACTTGGCCAAAAAGACTGAACTTCATCTTCAGCAAACATCACCCCACGTCTCGAGGACTCCACCGTGCAGCTTGATGAAGGAGCAGAAACCCCACTTCGTTTTTGAGCAATCATCCTAGCAATTCCAGCAATGCCTGCGCTCATCTCACGCTGTACTCCTCTACTTAGCTCCTTAACAGAGTCGTTTCGAGCAATTAATTTCTCCTTTAAGCTGTGTGTGCTCTTTGAGATTGATTCTTTGTATCTGTTACATTTTGTAGGATATCAACATTATCAAATTCATCTTGGAAAGATGCATTGAGAAGTGGGAACTCACGTACCTGATTGAAGCAGTGGAGAGTTTGGATTTGAGAGACTCTGAGAAGGCCGCGAACTCAGACGAATTATTGACTTGAGTTTGATTCCATGTGTTTGCTTCTGAAACTGAAGGAAGAATCTGTGAAGGGCCAGCAGTTGGAGTCATCTGTCTCCTCATAGACAAGTTACGAGCTCTGTTAGCAATAGCAGCAAAATGTCGCATAATTGGCTGCTCGTTGTCAGGCTCATTCACGCGAGGTGAATTCTGAAAGATTTGTGTATTACATGTCAAAAAATGATACTGAGTACAAAAAATGTGTTTTCAACCATCTGTAAACTGCATTATTAACCTCATTGCTCTGAGATGTGGGGCTTATTGTTTGCCTTGAGCTCAAGTTCTTCTCATTCGCCACTGCAGATAATAGCTCTTGGCTGTGCATAAAATCCAAAAAGACATGAAAGAGAGCACAATACAATCTTCTGAATTCACCACTACACTTGGTTGATATAGTGTACCTGGCAGGATCTTTCAATACAAGATGCTGCAAACATACTGGACATTCAACGCGTCTCTGGGACCTTGAAAGGTGATATTTTTTTGAAGATGATTTGCATATAGGTAACAATGTAAATAAGTACAAGAGCAATTGATGGGAGACAGATTTTTAATATGCAATAACTTGGTGATAACAAGGGAATATACCATTCAAGAATGCAGTGCAAATGATACTCATGCTTACACTTGGTAACCTGAAAAGGAAAAAACACATCTTTAATTGGACTCATTGTGATGGTTTTATACTACATTCGAGTACACAATCGAGTAAACTACGAAAAAAAAAGGCTCCTTCAAACTTTTAAATGTTCGATTGGACTTGATTACTTCCCTAGTTCTAGCAAATCTCTAAACAGCAACTGATTGTTCATTTCAGAGATCAAAGACATCATAACATTACACTATGAAAATCAGCTGTAGAACACCATTGCAACAAGAACTAAGCTTACTTTGTAACACTTACACAACAAACATCACATTTCAGAAACCAAAAACTGTGTAGGAAAAGAATCCCAGTATATAATCCATAAATAAAACATAAAAAGAAAACCAAACTCATTTAAACAAACACGCTTAGCATTCACACAGAGACATTTAAACAAACACATTCCCTTCATTGTACGACCTCATTAACCAAAATCCAAAGATCACACACAGAAACACACTCTTCAAGGTGTGAAAGAGTGAGAATCTTACAGAGGGAGGATCAAGCGGGGTGAAGGGCTCAAGGCAAATGCTACACCCATCTAAAGAGCTATCGTCATCGATCATCGTAGAGTGAGATGAAGGCGCTGATAACGAAGCAGTAGCCGTATTCATCATATCAACCATCAAATTCACTTCTCATTACATCAATTATTCACTACTGAGATCACTGACATTTATGTTCATAACTGGGCGGAAAATTCAAGAATCCAAGAACTAGTAAACGATAAATTATAGTGTCCCTATTAATAACAGTAAAGCCCAGATAAAACTCTAGAGAGAGAAAGAGAAAGGAATTATGGAGAGAGAAAACGAAGGAAGATTTTCGGTTGCTTGTTCAGACGGTTGGTGGAATGAATCAATCAACTCTTTGTTTCTCTTTATTACTAGTCCTTTTTACTTTGAGGAAATTGCGTTTTGACCCCTATACTTTTACTGTTTCGACCATTAACCACCCTAATTTGACAAAGATGTGTAACTTTTTCTATTTATTTGTGGAAAGACTAGCTTCTAGATTTGGACCATTTTGGTTTGAAAAAAGGGGGTGGATGACAATTTTCAAAGGTGAATTACTTTTGAGGTAATTGTTTTTAGGACCCTATAATTAATATATTCGTAAATGAGGCTGCAATTCTAGTATGATCAATCTTCTTTTCTTGACTTATTCTTTTATAATGATTGTCTTATTTAGAATTAAGGAATATTACGTGTATTATTTTTGTTATTATAATTAATTAGATTAAGTCTAACACAAATACTCATATGCGACCGTCGCACATGCGACGACACTCGCACACGGTCGACCGTGTCCCAGAACGCGATCGTGCGCAATTGTGGTGTATAAGTATGTCTTTTTCAATAATAAGTATTTGATTTTTCACTATAAGTATCTGATTTTTTTTCCTCGCCCACGACCGTGCCCTGGACACGGCCGTGCCTCGAGTGAAAACTAAGAGTAATTTGTGGTGCATGGTCGAGTCTCAGTACACGGTCGAGATAAATATGTGATTTTTATCTATAAGTATGTCTTTTAGAACTATAAGTATGTATTTTCACGCACGACCGACTGTGTCCCAGCCCAGAACACAACCGTACGCGAGTTTCGTCGCACATGAAATGGTCACAGGAGTTCATCTATAAGTCTAATTAAACGAGCTTGTAAGCTTTTAAAGGAAATTTGTACGATAAGTTTGTAACTGAAATAATCAAAATTAAAAAGAAATTTTGTTTTCAAAATAAATCATAATCTCCTCACTTAAAACAAAACAAGACCATAACTTCTAATTTTTAATATAAGATCATATAAGATTTATTTAAGAGATAGACGAAGGAGGTGTTTGGCTAAACTTATTTTTAGAGATTATAAACTATCATATCTTATAAGATATTTTTGGAGCTTATAAGATATTTAATTTAAGTTTAATATAAGTTGTTGAAGTATTTGGGTAAATAAGATGGTGGAGCTTATAAGTTGTTAGTAATAACATTTGTGTAATTTCAATGATTACATTTGAAGGTGTTTTGAAAAATAAACTCTTATTTTAGAAATAAGTTGGGATTTCCCAACTTTTCAAAAAAGAGCTTATAAGCTCCTTACATCTTATAAGCTCATAAAATAAGACTTTTTTTTTTTTGAGGAACTTATAAGCACTTAACATCTTATAAGTTTTTTTAAGGAGCTTATAAAACACCCTTGAAATAGGGCACAACTTTATTTTATTATTTTTGATAAGCAACTTCTTTGTATTTTAATGTCACATCTAAAATTCCAATATTTGTACAAACTTCTTAGAGGAAAGGAAGGAACAAATATATCCAAATACTAAAGTTAGGAATCTATTAACCTATCATCCAATTCCGGTTTATTTCATTTAAAAATGTGAGTCCGTCTCACGAATACTTTCACTATTCACAAATAAATTTATGAACACGAGTTTGGTTGATAGGTAAAAATGATCAGTTTCACGAAGTTCATCTATAGGATAGTCTTGTATAAGATTTTGTGTTTAAAAGATCTAACACTTTTCCACATAATTAGTCCTTTGTGTAATATCATATATGAGACAAAAGGAGTATATTACTTCGTGAGACAAAATTGAACAAAATGGGCCGAATAGGATAGCTTGGCCTTATAGACCGGATTAAGATATCCAACTCCGTACAAAGGCCCAAAATAGATCAAACTAAATGGGCTCATTTCCTCCCATGTGGGCCCTAATCAAGCCCAGTTTTCCCTAATAGCAAAAAAGTCGCATGCTCGAATTTAATTCAACTGCAAATGTCTGCTCTGCTTCTTCCTCACACACAGTAGCACTCAGATGACTTCCATGGCGTATTCCTCTGCGCAGCACCTCCATTTCTCACCATGGACCTCATCAAAAAGGCTGTCATCTCTTCCAATTACTCGCCGTATGTGCTCTCAATGGCTGTTCTCTAACTGCACGAACCGTATTTTACGCTCTCTGTCTGTATCCGCATCTCACAGCTCCATTTGTGCGGACGAAAGCGATGTGGAAACTAAGGTGAACTCAGCTCATTCTCTGCGTGAACTGTGTGAAGGTCATGTCCCCGAACACGTAATTCGCCGGTAAGTTTTTGATTTTTTTCATGTGTTTGTGTTGAAGACCATGGTAGTTTTGGAAATTATGGTTTATGGTGATTTTTATATTTGATTGACAGTTAAGTGAAGAAAAATTGTGGATTTGGTTTAGTTTCGTTAGTTTCGTGTTCTGAGAGTGATTTTGATGATTTTGTTATGAGAACTTATTGTTTTCAATTGTAGGGCGGAGGATATTGGATACATTGTGCCGACTCCTGTTCAGCATGAAGCGTTGCCGATATTATTTTCGGGTCGTGATTGTGTGATTCAGGCTCAGGTCAGTGCTATCCAGTGTGTTATGTTTTTTGAGGTTTTTTGGTATTGGATGGTTGGAAATTATTGTTAGTGGTATGTGGAACAGAAAGTAGTCCATGTTTTTATATGTAATGCATGTATCTGTTACGTTTGCATTGATTAGTTTTATCAGTCTTGTTGGTCTTGGCGATCTTTCTTGTAAGCAACAAGATGAACTGATAAAACTAATTGATCGACCTTGGTGTTTTCTCAGAAATCATTCTGTGTGTGGCTACTTATAAATCTTGATAGGAACGAGTAATGAACAGGGTAGTGTAAAGTAGTTTGCTAGAAGTTGTTTTATCGCTGCTCATTCTTTACCCTCCCTAGATCAAATCTGACAAAGTAACATCCCTTTTGTCCTCTTTTGGTTCTCTAGACAGGTTCAGGAAAGACCCTAGCATACCTACTTTTGATATTCTCGGTTATCAATGCACAAAGGTCATCTATGCAGGCACTGATTGTTGTGCCCACACGAGAACTGGGCATGCAAGTAGGATGCTCGTTCCTACTTCTCTAATCTCCATATAGATCGTATCACAGTTTTTGAAATGATTTTGGTTTCTACGAGACTGATCTTTTATCTTGCCACAATAAAGGTCACAAAAGTTGCACGAATGTTGGCTGCAAAATCACCAGAACTTGATTCAGAACAGAAGTCATGCACAATAATGGCTCTTTTAGATGGTGGAACATTGAGAAGACATAAGATCTGGTTAAAGGTATTGCAGTAATCACATTTGTCATATGACTGAATGAGTGATTTCATGAGTTTTGGTGGCTAATGAGCAGTTGGAGCTTTCTGGAGGCCTAAGTTTTCTCTGATGTTCCAGCTGCTATTGGTCTCAGTTATAACATATGAAATTGTTAATTTTATTGAGGATGAAAGGTTTCTACTTAATAAACATGGTTTTCAAGGAGGCGAGCAGTTAAAAGTTGAATTTGTTTTCATTTTCATTGATTTTTTTCTTCTTTTGGCTAAGATCTTGTTCTATATGTTCCTGTTTAGCTCCTCATATTGATTATTGAACAATGATACATTCATATGGACAGGTGGAACCCCCAGCTATAGTAATTGCTACTCTGAGAAGTCTCTGCCAAATGCTCGACAAGCAAATTCTTAAGTTGGATGCCATGCGTGTGTTGGTAATTGATGAGGTAACCAGAAAGATACCCCCATTTCATTTCTTTTGTTTCATTATACCAAATTAGCTTATAGTATAGTTCAAGATCTGTAAGTTCATTATGCAAAATGTTGAAGAACCTAATTTTGGTTCTTTATGGTTAATGGACTTCAGTTTCAGCTAAAGCAATTTAGCTTGTTTTCACATTCAAATTCTTTAGTGTGTCAAATTTTTTGTTTTTTTTGGGCTTTTGTCTCTTATTTCTCGAACATTGTGAAACTTGTAATGCCCTACCATATGTTGTGTTGTGCATAATATATTGGCTAATGTGTAGGTTGATTTTATGTTCAATTCTTCCAAAGAGGTGAGTTCTTTAAAGAAGCTTCTGACTACCTACTCATCAATCAACAAGCGTCAAACTGTATTTGCTAGTGCATCTATCCCTCAGCATAGACGATTTGTTTATGACTGTATTCATCAGAAATGGACCAAGGTTAGGTATTTAAATTATCCTTCCCCATTAATTGCATGTATTAAGTATCATCATCTGCTAACTGTGCAATATTTCGTTGCTTCACTTATAATAACAGGCTGATGTTGTACATGTCCACATAAATCCAATTCAGCCAATGCCTTCATGCCTACATCACAGATTTGTGGTGAGAAAATACAGCATTCAGAATTTCAAAGATAATTCTTGGAGATGCGACATTTTACAAAGAAAAGCATTACCCTTTTGATATAGGTTCCTTATATGTGTAAAAGTTCCTATGCCATTTCCATTTTGTTTCACCTTTTACTCTGTTAATCTAGTACTTCTATTTGTTCTTTCAGATATGCAGTAAAAGAGAGAAGTATTCAACACTGCTGCATTTGTTACAGTTAGATGCACCTCAGTCTGCCATAATTTTTGTTGGTGAACAAGTTAGTGCCTCTTAGCACCCTCAAGTGTGCAATTGACTCATGTCATTAAATAATTTATTTTGTTGTGGTATCTAGCATTGCATAAACTAAAGGAGGGCTTCCCTTGGTGATTTATAGTTATGCATCCATGATCATAGAGCTGTAAAGGAACATAAATCGATGTCAAGTTTTTCTGATCAATGATGTAATCAAACCTCATGTTTTAGTTGTTCCTGCCAAATTGATGTTGATGTTCATGGTAACCTCAAACTAAAAAACTTCATACACAGGCCTTTAAAGTTGAAGATTTAGTGAATTTTCTTGTCTTCTGTAACATTTTACCTTTGCCACGGTCATGTACATCTATGATATGCTCTGGGAAAACCTTGTGTTAGGGCTTATAGTACTCCAAGTGGGTTCTTTTGGGAATTCACTATCTAATCTGAGATGAGATTACTCATCCACTTCTTCATAGTACTCGACGCTGAGAGGTGGATAGATTTCCATCATCAAATTGAAAAATATATGCAAGCTCTTTATTTGGATAACATCTCAATAATGGGATATTTTGTGTACTAATACATCTTATTCTTGATATGCAGTCCGAGAAGTCGAAGAAAGCTGGAAATGCTCCATCTACTACTCTTTTAGTTGATTTCCTGAAAACATCACTAGGAGGATACCCAGAGTTGGCTCTTTTAGAGGACGACATGAATTTTAATCAACGAGCTGCATCATTAACTGTGAGTGCATTAATCTCCTCAGTGAAGTTTGCCTTCTGTTTGTTTGGTACAAGAACATTAGATATTAATTTCTATGCTGACTGCTACATGTACACTGTTTGATATTTCTGCCTTTGGGAAATAGGACCTTAAGCAATCAGGAGGTTATCTTCTTGTTGCAACAGACATAGCTGCTAGAGGAGTTGACCTGCCTGAAACAACCCATATATACAACTTTGATACTCCAAATGATGTTGTTAATTATCTTCATCGTGCTGGAAGAACAGGTAGAAAGCCATTTTCAGACAATAAATGTTATGTTACCAGCATTATAACAGCAGAAGAACGCTTTGTATTGCAGAGATTTGAAAACGAATTACTATTTCAATGTGAAGAATTACTATTTTAGACCTTTTTTTTCTTCTTGAAATTGGACATAAATTTAGTTATTCTCTCTCTCTCTCTTTTTTTTTTGTTTCTAGCTGTATATATATTATCTTCTCTCTCTGGGGATATGTATCTACTTCTTTCCGAAAAGACCTAATGACTGAAGCATGAAAGTGAAAGTTCAAGAATTGCTAGATTCTATATTGTAAGAAGAAATAAACAACATGAAATATCACTTTATCGTTGAATCTGAATTCGGGGTATGAAAATTTGCTTATACACTCTTCCTCTATAAGTGAAATAAGCCCATGATTCACAATATTTATGGATATTCACACCCTACAGAAGAGAGACAAAAATGCAATATTATATTACAGTTCCATCTTTGATGATTGAATTTTTCAATATTATGGTTACGCCTGATCGGATGTAAAATCCATCTGAAGTTCTGTCACCCTCTTGTACACCCTGCAAATCATCAAGATGTGAAATGTGAGTTCTTGATAAACGGCATACATAGATTCCGGTAAGCATTCCAAGAAAACTTACCTCTGAATTTTCAATGATTACGTTTTTACCGATTCTAGCATTCTTGTCAATGATACATTCTCTGCATAATGTAAATGGAGAAATGTGAGATCCAAAATAGTTGAAACAACTGTTTGGAATTTTTACTCATAAGCAGGAGGGCAAATTGATTACTTGATTCTTGTGTTTTCTCCAATTCCTATAGGGACTTTTCCCTTGGATAAAGTTAAGGCAATTTCGGAATCAGTTTCATAGTAGTCAGCCCCAAGCATCACTGTGTCCTGCAAATATTAGAAACCTTGTTAGGGTCAAATTTCATCATCCTGGAAAGAATCAAGGCAACTTCTGGGGATGATGAAAGTCATTTGATGTTGTATGCTAGAACTTTGATAAACTCCCTTGTGAAGATAGTTTCTTCTTCTTCTTCTTCTTTTTTTTTTTTTGGAGATTTATTTTGGGGACGAAGTAAGCTTAAAGACTAATTGTCGATTGCTGTTGTGACTGATGTGCCTATTTCATATATCTTGGCAATTGCCTGGTATGTACACTGTAGGAGATGCTGGTTTAGTGACTCGAGGCAATCTCAAGAACAGAGTGTGTCTTAAATCCAGAAAAAAAGAACAATACTAAGAGCAAACCTTTAGGTGACTATTGGAGTTTATGCGTGACCGAATACCAACAACACTGTGCTCAACTAAGCAGTTGGTCAAGAAACTACCATGTGATACTATTGAATCAACAATCTGCAAAAGAGAAAAATTCATGAAATTGTTAATGGAGAAAAATCACTTCATGGATTAGCTTCTGAAAGTGTTTTAGCAGTGCCAATGTCTGTTAACCTTGCTGTTCTCTATCTTTGATGGTGGCAAGTTTCTTCTGGATGTGTAAATTGGCTTTGCCGCATCATAGAAGCTGAACCTTGGTGGCTGAGATGGAAAAAAACAACATAAGAAAAGATCACCTTGATTAGTTTCTGAATGGACCATGAAAGTTTCCATCTTTAAGGCACATTAGCAGTGATGCGGATAACTGACTACATGTAGAAACTGTGTACTACAGAATGCTTACATGTTCTGTAAGGGCTAGGTTTGCTTCAAAAAAGGAACGAATTGTCCCAATATCTTCCCAGTAATCATTAAATAGATAAGCCTGCAGAAATGTTTAAGGTTTCACATAGAACTACTCAGATTTAACAGCTATGCTGTTGTCCGAAAATATTTCTTGAAGACATGATTGCATCATGTGGAGAACTGATTAGATGACCTTGATATAGAATTCTTTAGCTGAGGCAGGGATAATTTCTGATCCAAAATCATTTGCCGTTGGAAAACGCCATCTGAATCAAGAAAAAGACATACATACTTAGTGTCCTTCTTGATACTTCTTCGTTCTTACTGCACTCTTGCTATTGACAAGATTAGAGGATGACATGATTACCTTAGAAGATTCAGAAGTATGTCTTTCTTAAAGACATAAACTCCCATTGAAGCAATGTAAGGCTTCTCAAGTGCCTCTTCTGGCGAGAGTCCCAAGACAGATGTGTCCACTGCCTGAAATTTGTACTAAATTAATTGTTCCTTCTACAACTTAGTGTACAATTTCTGATATCAGATTATTTTTCCACAGTTACCATTGCCTTCAACTCATTTCCTCTGGGTTTTTCACTGAAAGAAAGGACCCTTCCTTTGTTGTCAATCTTCATCAAACCAAAATCTGAGGCACGACTATAATAAAAAGAGATAAATTACTTGGCATGACAATGTTATTTTTTTTACCAGAGAAACTCCAAAGCTAACCGGTGATAATGGATTTTACTATGTGATATTTGGTTATTTTTGCTTTTGACATCAAGATGACTTTTTTTCCTTTAAATTTTCACATTGCAATCACCCTGTGTACATCTATATTTCTTTTAGCTTCTTGCTGTCTTTATTTTCCAACATCAAGGTTTAGCGAACATTATTATGCTTGTTTCATCTGAACACACTTTCTTCATGTTTATTCTGTTCAAATTCTTTGCACATTTATGAATGCTGAATAACAGGGATGCCTGGCTATGGAAGCCAGTTTGCAGGGATACCAAACTTGCTCAGCAATAACCGTTCTTCCAAAAAGTATTACAAATGATTGAGATACGAAGTAGTGATATACCTGTCATCTATAGGCAAACATGATAGAGTAATATCTGCATCACTTTGTCGGTGAGACTGCAGATGATTAGCATGTAATCTAATGTTAATGCCATGATTAAGCACACACTTAAACTGCAATACTCTTGCATTTAATCTTTCTATTGTAGCTTACCTGAACAAAGTCCATATAGTCCATCCTGTACAAGTGATCCCCCGATAGAATGAGAACATCTTCAATATCTTTACTTCTTGGATCCTGTTGTGCATGGAATAACAAATCATCATATGAATGTCATACATTTGCTGCTGATGAGTAGTTCACTGGTTTTACAAAGGTTTCATACCTCAAAAAGCCAGTGGAATTGCCTCACAGCATCTGCAGTGCCTTGAAACCAACTTTTGCCTGCCTCACCTGGAGTTTGAGTGGCAGCTAAAACCTGCAATAGAAACACTCATCTGCATCATAATCGAATATATGTATGTGCATTTTCCGTCTGCCATATGTGATCATGACTGCATGTTCAGTAATAGTGGTAATTGTTTATGGATGAGACAAGTTTGAACATTAACCTCAACATAGCCATCTCCGAATGAAATACCACCTCCGAAATTGTACGCTCGTGCTAGATGTCTGTTGAGTGATGCTGAGTTGAACTGAGTGAGAATGTAAACTTTGTTGATCCCACTGTTGATGCAGTTACTCATTGGTACATCGATTAGCCTATATGCTCCTCCAATGGGAACCTGAAACATCAATCAACAGCATATATTTTGTAAGTTAAATTAAGTCACTTTCAAATACTGATTTGAAGCTTTTGCATTATCAGTTGCATTTGAAATCTATTGTTCAGAAGCAGGAATGTATACTCACAGCAGGCTTTGCACGGCGCTTTGTGAGCGGAAATAAACGAGTACCAGCTCCGCCTCCCAGAATGATTGCCACAACAGTCTTGGCATCCCTCTTCTCCACCTCCAGGTCCCTCAACTATCAACAGTCTTAGAATCATTATCTCGAATATTTCTTGAATTCTAGTGAACTCTTTAGCATTTCTTTTGCAATTCTTATAGGAAGACAGTTGTGTTACTTGAACAAAACCAAGACACTCACCTTAGTCTCACCTGCCAAATCAGTTGCAAGTGAGTTGTATATAGAACTACTAATAGCATTCCTCTTGTTCCTCTGTGGTGAAAAGCTGAGCTTCTCCCCCATGAACTCTCCATTGCTGAACTTCACGAGCCACGCATTTCTGCCAGAAAATCTTGCCGGACGGTGCAACTGTCCGGTGGCCGACAGGGTGACACGGCCATTGGCTGTGACTGCCATTTTTGCAGGGAAAGAAGTGAAAATTTCAGTTATGTGAAGTGATGGTTTTGATGGGAATAGTGTGTGTGTGCTTACATGGTATGCATGCCATTGGTGGAGTGAGCCACGCTATCCAAATTTAATAACGTCCACCAATTTCTCTCTTGTATTCATGTGAACCTTTGCCAAAAGAAATTACAAACACTTGAACCTTTTTCTAATTTTAGGTCAATTTTAATTTGGCTCTAGTCATGCTAGTTGCAAATTTAGCATGTAATTGATCTTTGGTTCATGATTATTGGGGGCAAAACAATTTGACACTTTTAAGTTTGTAATATAAATATTTTTCTACATTTGATTTTATTTATAAATTCATTATTCAGCCTCGAGAGAAACATATTCATTATTCATTATTCTACATTTGACTCTTTTACAGAATGATTTTTGATTTCTTGTTTTATTTTACTAATGTTATGATATAAATGTATTATAGTGTTAATATAGATAAGTAAAATACTTGACAAACAAACTTGAAACTACAACAAAAGCTTATCAAATATGTGTGTATATGCTGGTTTTAGATCAAGTGCTACTTGAAAGTCAATTAATATTTCATTTTTGTGATTATTAGAGTCCCCCACCAGAAATAAATTAAAAAATTATATGATTGAGGCCATTAAAAGAAACGCTACGAAAAATTGACAAATTATAAAATCATTCATATTTTTATTGCAATAAAAAAGAAAATTATTATTATTATTATTAAAATAAAGAATATTCTACCGGTTTGTGCCCAAAACCATCCTTAGATATTTCAGGGCAGCAATGACAGATGCTAAAAGGGTAATTCTATACACACCCCATCAAATACTAAACACACCCCATCCATACACACATTCTTTTTTTTTTTTTTTTTAAGAATGTGTGTATGGATGGGGTGTGTTTAGTATTGATGGGGTGTGTATAGAATTACCCATGCTAAAATCCGGTTTATTAATCAAAAGAATATCTTATGTGCACCATTAAATACTTATTTTCTAATTTTATTTCGTCTATTAAATTAAACATAATATTTGTTACGATGTGTTACAATTAGACTTAGTAATATTTTCCGAGACAACACATTCAAAGCATTATTTTACAAAGATAAAAACTTTTATGCATCAGGTGCATGGATCTTAGATCCATGCACCCGACCCGACCCGCGTGTGTACGCGCTTCCACGCGCGCCTGACGCGCCCTCACGCGCTCCCACGCGCCTGGGCGGATGCACTCAAATTCGCTCGTTAAGGATACCTTTTAGTTATGTTAAGAATACATTTCAGTTATGTTAAGGATACCTTTTAGTTATGTTAAGGATACCTTTGAAATCCTGATTCCAGGTTACATACCACATTATGTTAAGAATACATTTTAGTTATGTTAAGCATACCTTTAGGTTATGTTAAAGATATCTTTAGCTATGTTAAGAATACCTTTTGATTATATTAAGCATACCTTTAGGTTATGTTAATAATACCTTTAGGTGATGTTAAGGATACCTTTGAAATCCTGATTCCAGGTTACATACCATGTTATGTTAAGAATACCTTTTAGTTATATTAAGTATACCTTTAGTTGTGTTAAGAATACCTTTTGATTATATTAAGTATACTTTTAGGTTATGTTAAGAATACCTTTAGGTGATGTTAAAGATACCTTTGAAATCGTGATTTTAGGTTCCTTTGAAATCCTGATTTGACACCCTTATAATTCGCTCCAGGTTACATACATTTACGTTATATTAAGGATACCTTTAGGTTATGTTAAGAATACTTTTATGTTATGTTAGAGATACCTTTGTGTACAAAATGTGTAACACAACTACCTTATGGATAAGGTATCTCTAACATAACATAAAAGTATCCTTAACATAACCTAAATGTATGTTTGACGTAAATTAAATGTATGAAATTTGGGCATAAATGTATCCTTAACATAACTTAAAGGTATCCCTATACATTACCTAAAGGTATTCTTAACATAACCTAAAGGTATGTCTAACTTAACATAAATGTATGAAATTTGGGCATAAAAGTATCCTTAACGTAACCTAAAGGTATTCTTACACATTACATAAATGTATTCTTAACATAACTAAAAGTCATGCACCTGATGCCCAAGAAACTTACTCTTTTACAAATAAATTAATAGTCGATATGTTTGAATAGTAGTCAGTGAAAGTGAAGATATATTTGAAAATTGGATGCAATAACTCGACAACTTCTTAAAAGTAATCTTTATAGCCAAAATAGACAGCAGACTTAAATCAAATTTGACTTGGTCAAAATTTTAACTATAAATGAATTGGTCAAATTCCTTTTTAACCAACTTTATGTTAACATCTTATGTATTTTAACAAACTCGTTTTTATAAGATTGTGATGATACTAGTATTATAATACTATGAGTCATGAATTGAAACTTTACTACCAAAAATTATCCATATCTACTATGAATTTAATCAAATATAATAAACCCACAAACAAATATATCCAATTCTTCAAAACAAAACAAAAATCCCTAATATTTCAAATTAGACGGTATCATGTGCGACCGCACTCACGCACGATTGTGTCTTAGGACACGTTGGACCAAAATAAAAACTCATACTTATAGCTTTACAAGACATACTTATATATAAAAAGTACATACTGTGTCCTGGGAGACAAACATATGTCACACACTGCTATTTTTTTTCACGCAAGGCACGACCATGCTCGAGGAAAAAAAATCACATACATATAACACAAAAACACATACTTATACACCATTCTGGGACATGGTCGTGCATGATCGACCGTGTCCTGAAACATGACTGTGCACGAGCGACATTGCTCATTAAACGGTCTCACATGAGTTTTTTTAATTCAAGTGATATACTCTCACCTTTATAAAATGGTGATTGTGCAAACCTGAGTCACACGAGTTTTCCTTCTAAACAAAAATGTGAATTATATTTATATATTATAATACATAGAGCAATTTAGAAGAAGGGTGACATTGTTATCCATAAATAATGAGTCATAAGTTTGAATGAAGTTATAAAGAATAGGAAATAAAAAGAAGAAAGGATAAAAACGAAAAGAAAGGATCAAGACTGGCATTGAGACCACACGTTTGTCGAAAATTCTAACATCCTCCCATAAATTTCTCGAAAGAACAATAAGTTTGACAAGGAAACAAGACACGGCACATTAAGATCACGCTGACATGTCAACATAATTCTTCTATATTAGATTCACAATTTCAGACAACATGAATCCTACATCAAAACACCAACTTCATCTCTACTGAACTGATCCTTCTTCTTCTGCAAAACATCGAAAACGTTAATGGCGTTCGTCCCGCGTTTTCTCTTTCTCTCTTTGCTCGCTCTCTCCATTATCCACGTAAAATGTGATGGTGAGTTTTTTTTTTTTTTGTTGTGATTAAGGATTCTTGTGTTACTTTTTTTATATGGTTGCATTGTGAGTCATTATATATGTTGTGCCGGTTTTGATTTGAAAGTGCTTAGATTAGTTGTATGATGGATTTGAAATCTATAAAGTGATTTTGATTATTTGAAATACTCTCTTTTTACGACGTTTAGCTTACTTAGATTCTTTAATTCAAAATTGACCTTATTTTTTTAGCACGAGGGAAAATAGAAAAATATAGAATAGGTCTGGCGTACCCCGGGACACCGTGCCCCCAAACACTTATAATAAACACTTATAATAATACATTTAAGTAATATGATCAATACCTTAACATGTAATAAGTAATACTTTGAATAATACCTTCACAAAACATATATTTCAGTTATACACGAAATACCTTATGAATATGCAACTAATACCTTATGATATATCACTAATACCTTCAAGGATATACCACAAATCTATTACCTATATAAAAGTATGGATGTTTCTTACAAAATATGGATTTCCTAATATATCCTTATAAAAGATTTTATTTAAGGTTATAATTGTAATTTGTGATTTTTATATTTAAATAATTTTACATTAGAATTTTAAATTAAAATCATATAGAATTCTATTATAAGTAGGACTCTATTATATAAGGACTTTAATTTATTAGATTTTTTTAATTTAATATAGATTGTATATGCTTATAAAAAAATTATTTAAGTCTATTAATAGTAGTATGATATTTTTAATTAAAAAATTCATTCTCCACATGTAACGCATGTGCTGATACTCATACCTTATAAATACATCAATAATACTTCATGAGTATATAACTAATATCAAATTAATAATACTTTTGGGGGTACGCAAGTTTTTGCCAAAAATATAAGGATATTAGTAATTTTAGTTTGACCATCTTCATACACATATCACTCTCTCGAGTTAGTCTCCTGTGCAACTGGTGTATGTACAATTCGGGTCGGGTCCGGGTCGACCCGGATCCGTGCACTTTTATTTATTTTATTTTTTTTAATTTTATTTTTTCACTTCAGGTTGTTACCTTTATGTTATATGCATGTGACCTTTATGTTATATAAGTGTGACCTTTATGTATAAATGTAATGACCTTTATATACTCTAACTTAGAAAAAAATGAAGAATTTTAACAAAATTTGTACATATTTATGTTTATGAAATATTAGCTGCACATATATCCATCCTTAAAATGCACTGAATTTTGAAAATTTCAATTTTTTTCAAAGTTATGGATTATAAAGGTCATAATATTTGTACATAAAGGTCACAAGAACTGTACATAAAGGTTACAACAATACAATATAAAGGTCTTAATCTGAAGCGAAAAAAACCTGAAAATCTTCATTTTTTTCCTAAGTTACTGAACATAAAGGTCATAACATTTATACATAAAGGTCACACTTATATAACGTAAAGGTCACATCTTTACAACATAAAGGTAACAGCCTGAAGCGAAAAAAAAAAAGAAAATCCAGGTGCGCGGATCCGGATCGGGTCGCCCCAGTTGCACCAATCCAGATCCGTGCACCTGGTGCACAGCAGCATTGCATAAAGATATGTTTTTCTTTCTTTTTTTCTCGTTGGAATTTTATATAGCAAATAAGTTTTATTTATTTATTTATTTTTGAGGAAAACATGGTTTCCAGTTTTCATTCAATACCATTAATACATATGGTGTACAAAACTGTATTTTTGTGAAAGGTTTTTTACATTTTTTTTATAATTAAGATATCATTTCTCCCTCCGTCCCAGTCAAAATTGTCTACTTTAACCGGACAAGGAGTTTAAGAAAACGCAATTGACTCTTACTTTTTGCTTACTTTTTTATTAAAAAAATATTTTTATACTTTTTGCTTTATAATTTTTTTGCCATTTATGGGCTGATAAATTTGATTGGGACAAACGAAAATGACAAGTAGACAAATTCAATTGGGACGGAGGAAGGAGTACTATATTTAATAATTGCAATAAATAATAAACGAAATATTGTTTCAAAATCAAGATTGAGAATATCGTGTCCAAACATACACCAAGTGTACGGATAAATTTAAAATGTACAGTTGGGTAAGGTATAGCATACTTATTACTTGTTCAAATCCCTTCTCTTTTTTTCGTAGTTCTTCTAAATTAAGATCTGATCTTTGAATTGAGTTTAGCTAAAAAAAGATTTAGAATAAATTAGGTTAGCACATTCACCATATGCCTTATATCATCTAGTACATGTATATACGTCGCTTTTCAATAATATAAGAAAAGAAAATAAAACACTATTTGAAATAGAAGATATAATTTTCTTGATTTTCTTGCATTCCGAATGATCCTAGCATAATCTTAAGCTACTTCTAATGATCATATTTCATTCACCTAGATTTATCTCACTCAACCAGATCATCCACACATCATCTAATTCCACACTAACGATCCATATATCTTTCGTATATCTTTCGTATCTCTTAATGTAGACGAGGATCTAGTCCGAGGAATCAACCAATACCGAACATCCTTAAACCTCACAGCTCTAACGCCGAACGTTGGAGCAGAATGCCTAGCCGATGAAGTTGCAGAGAGGTTCAGGACCCGACCCTGCAACAACACCATCGTACCCCTACCCCGCCCTTCCGACTATCCCGACATTCTAACCAGGTGCAATTTGAACGCCGCCACTGTAAATGACAGCCAGATACTTCCTATTTGTGTCTCTGACAATGAACCAGATCTTGTTCTTCTCAATCGTACAATGACACAGTACATGAGTTACCTGAACAGGACCCAGTTCTCGGGCATTGGTGTTGGCTCGGAAGATGATTGGACCGTTGTTGTTCTGACTACGAGCACACCCAGTGGGTCTTCACCACCTGGCAGTGCTACTCCACCATCACCTGGTAGTGGTAGTACTACTCCTGGGAGCGGCAGTACCAGTCCACCTGGTAACGGTAGTAGCCCACCACCTGGTAACGGTAGCACTACTCCAGGGAGTGGCAGTAGCAATCCTGCACCTGGTAGTGGCAATAGTAATCCAAGCAACGGGGTGTCCAGCCTTATTGCTATCAGCCCTATAACGGTTATACTTATCGGTCTTTTCGTATTGGTTTGAAGTAGAGTGATGTTAATAAGTATTGTTTATTGAGTGCTAAGTCCTTTCTAAGGCTTTGTAAGAGTATGTACCTGACAACCTATTCTTTTACTTTCTTTCTTCAGAGATAATAAACATATTTGTTTCCTAAATTTTGTTACAATACTCAAATAATTCTATATCTTATTCTATCACACTACCTACAACATAACAACATTGACAAGAAATAAAATTAACTGATCATATAAAACAACAGGGTAAGACATCTACTATTGGAAATATCTCTATTTACTAAAAATTTCCCCGAGAATTACTGAAAATAAAATCAACATAAGACAGCAATAACTGTGGCCTAACGTTGCTCTAATCAGTTAAATCAGATAAAGGCTGAGGAGTTAGTCACACTGTCTTTCATACAGATACACTGAGGAAGAGCAGTATCTTCGAGCACTGAATTTTACGCTGCATAGCAATAATACTAAGGAGAATAGTTCAATGTATGGAAAATGGTAAACAGAGAGAGGAAATGACTGAATGTAACTAAGAGGGAATAATTGACAAATAGAAACCTTCAATACATCATTCAAGTGGTCTTTTACAACATAATATTCCATGGATGATATGTCTGAGAAAAACTGGTTAAAGTATATCCAATCTTCTTATTCTTACAATTATCTTTTACAATCACATTATGGCCATGATGTACATGAGACAGGTGATCCTTAATATGATTCTCTTTAGTTCTTTTCTTGTTCCACACAAATAAATAATCAACACAATCTTGCTGTGGTATTTGGACAAGGGTGAATGATATTTAATGCAAATCTCATGTCTATGTTCACCTCCAAATAACCACTACCAATCTTTCTTAAACCTTATTCAAATTGGATTCTGTCATGAGAATACAATCAACCAGGATCAACTTGCATGTCAAATATAAGATTTGCATCATCACATTCTATTAAGATCAAGAGTTTGCTATATGATAGACCCTAAAAGCCTTCCTTTTGTTCACATTTATTGCACTCAAGATGGAACATCTCAATGTACCTGCTGGACTCTTCAAGAGCTTTTGATCTTAGGTCTCGTTGTCAACATATACCTCCTTAGTGCAATCATCAGGACCCATGTGGTCTTCGTGATCTTCTCTTTTATCATCAAAAGCAGTGCTGAGGTTAGCACAGTCTTCAGCATTTGTGCCTGCAATCCTTTGAAGAAGCCCAATATCCCTTCTTTTTCCCAGATAGAACATACTGTTCCAGAGATTGTTTTACGGGGTCGTGATTGGGTCTTGCCATCATCATTTTCATCTGGTTTTGATGCCTGAATCATCACTTTGCACCTGTGCATTATTTAGACGACAGCCAAATGTTCATACAAAAGCAGAAACATCACAAAGTAAGAAAACCAATAATAAGACAAATCTTTACTAGAGCAGGTTCATGCTTCAACCTCACCATGAATACAAGCAAGCCCTAAGAGTTCAAAAGAGTTGGCCGGTGACAAGAAAGGGAGACAGACATTTTACCTTATAGCTGGGTAGGTCAAACAGGTTGCAATACACTTAGAGACAGCACCTAAAACAAAAGCAGAAAATGCAGAAAGAGCCTCTGGAGATGATACATCATCCCCGTGTTTCGTCATCTTCCCCTTTAGAAGTCTGTGTTTTAACTGATCAAATACTGTGTACTGCATGGTGTTACAATCACTGTTAAAATTTGATTGACCTCCTAAGGTAATCTATATTCTAAACAGTAAACATAAAGAAGCTCTCCAATTTTTGCAATCTGCTCATATCAGAAAAGAATAAAGTTTGAAGATGAAAGTGTGATACCTGTATAGAAGGATTTGTTGTAAGAAGAAGGGAAATACCCAGACCATCAAATGCATCACTCCAACTGCCCTCTGTGAGGGATTCCAACAGACCTTTCGATTTCCCAAAATCACTTGTTTGCATTCTTGAAGATGCTGTATCAAGAGGCTGTAAAACTACAATCAGGAAGTGGAGAGAGGCGCTAACAGAAAACATATATTGTGAGCTCCATACAAAGATTTGGTAGAAGCAATCTTCATTCGAGCATGCTTCTTAGTTATGCATTACTTCCAAACTTCACACATAAGCTTATTGGTAAGTACCAATATGAGCTTACATCTCAGCCATAGTGTTATTAAATATAATGGAAGCAATCATTATGCAATATGAATAATGCCCATCTTTACAATTAAAAGCAGAGCATCAACGGCATAGTGACTTGCCTGTGTCACTATGGCTGTGCATGCTCCAGCAGCAGCTGCAATGAGTAAGTTAGCAGTAGTTCCTATAGATTTAGAATTACTTTCCCTCAAGTACAGCCTCTTAAAGAAGCTATATCCATAGAAGTAGATAAACTGTGAAGTGAAGGACTGCAAGTTCTTCGTGCCCAAGCCCTGGTACAACGACAGTACTTGACCTTTGGAAATTGCTTCCCAGAGTACATCTGAAATATTCCTGTTAAAACAATATAATCCATTCAGATCATCTTTAAAAAAAAAAAAAACTAACCCATGTACGCATCATCTGATATTCTTATTAGCTGATACGTAATGTTTCTTGGTCAGAAGTTGCTGAATATGATAATGGATTTAAATATGAGCACATCAGCATTCATGTGTCAAGGCATGTAATACACAAAAAAAAAAAGAAGATGTGAACTTAGACACTATTCGTGGCAGTGAACAGATGGGAATATAATGAGACAATTTTGTTTTTTACATGAACACAAGATAAAAATGCATTTCCAAAAGAAGAAATGTGAGTCTTTCTTAATTTAAATGACTATTGAGAAAACGATACAAATAAGGACACCAAGAATATGATATGACTGAGGCAGCAAAATACTCTTGTCCATAGTTAAAGGACTACACACTTGTCGCTGTGATGCCATATTACTTGCCAACACAAATATTACATTGCAACTCTGGGCACCAAAAGCCATAAAAAGATTTTCAGAATATTTATAACTTATATATCACCTCTAACATCATAAAAAAAATTATCTTTTCCTATGAGTTTACTTATTAATTCCAACAAGATTGTAGAAATCCTGATGAACAAAGATCTATTCTCAGTGTTAAGCTATATGAGCCATATTTTCTTGCACCTATCTAAATCTTTGGATACATAGAGTCACAAATATATCACACAATAATGATAATCTTTTCCTCTCTAAAAGTTCAAATCTTTCAAACAATGGAAAGTAGTGACAGGGAGGATTCCAAACCATTGATCTGGCTTGATCTCCTCTCTCTAGTAGAGAATCTTAACTACCTACTCTCTTAGTGGGGTTCATAACAATTATGATATGGTTTTCATTTAACTTATAGCCCATAAAATATCCAATTTTACAGGTCCACTCGCTTCATGCCCGGCTATAGGGCAAGTAATTTGAAAGCAAATAAAATCAAAAATTTGCAAACTAAAAAAGAAAACTGTATGCACCAAAAATCCTGGTGCAGAGGATCGCATCAACCAGCATGATCCAGCAAAGTGCACTGCAACATAAGATACACGAAAACATAGCAACGAACTGCAAATTAACACTAAAAACAGCAATAAATTAACCTGTATCTTTGGTGATGATGAGCTCGATTTTCAGCTTGGTATTTCGTTTTGCACGTGTCGAGCGGATACAAAAAGGTTGTGCTGACCAGTGCACCCACCGCACCCGATGAGGCCTCCACTAACGACTCCATATCAAACGCCATCGGAAACTTCCAACCTTCCACACAAACCAGAGGACAAATTAAAGAAGCTGAACACTCAATTCAGAAGCAAAAGCTACGGCGCCATCATTTGTGCTCAGATCACATGATTCACCGATCAAGGAAAACTATCCGACCATAAAACCGAAAAAAAAAGTAGGAGATTGAAGAACAAAGCAAACCTCGAGTCCTCGGCGGCGGCGTAGATTCGCCGGAGAGAGGAGGACGGCGGCGGTGATTCCGTTGTGGTTGGTGGAAAGAGTGAGCGGTCAATTAATAATCGTATTGGGATTTGGAAAATGGTAGTATGGGAAGTTGCCGTCTGGTCCTATTCTACTTATATTACTTATATAAATTGCTTACAATATATAATATTTGTTTTTCATGTTATAATTAGTATTTATTAATTATTCACTTCAAATAAATATACTAATTATTTTGCCAAAATGATAACTACATTTCATTATTTGAATTTTGATTCTTTTGATAACAAACAAACAATTACATTTGGGTGGACAATCCCCACACTTTCTAAACAATACATTTTTTAATAAATATTTTTAATTTTAGAATTTTTAAAAAAAAAAAAAGCATTTTTATCCTTTAAGAATTTATTTTAAAAAAAAAAATCATTCCCTACACCCTCTTTCTCTCATCTCTCTTCTCTCTTTCATTTCTTAGTTTTTTTAGGAATGAAACAACAATATAATATAATGAGAAGTATATCACCAATTAATTAAATATGTGAAAATTGTATGAGAAGGAGAGGGTGAAGAGGAAGGGTTTCCGTTTTTTTTTTTCCTTTCCATTCATCTAATTGAATTTTTTTTTATTCTTGTAATTAAACTATATAAAAAATAGGATTTGTTTAGAAAAAAGTGGGCTATGATAGTCGAAATATTTGTATATTAATTGAAACACAAGAAAACAGTTACTCTTATAATAAAGAGTAGGACTTCTGTAAGACCGTCTCACGGATCCCCTGTCGTAAGACGAATCTATTTAACCCACAATTTAAATCCATAACCAAATATCCAATTTAAAGTCAAGCCCACATCTACCTAATTTGAGCCCAAACCCACCTAATCTTGAGTCCAAATCCACATAAATCATATCTTGCTAATTAGAAAACACAGAATAGTCAGAAGTCGTTGCACCGTCATACAATAGGAAGAACAACATTACATAGTCAGAAGTCGTCGCACCGTTGCACAAGGAAGTGCTGTCATTCGAACTCGATCGCCTGAGAATTAAACTATTGTTGATCCAACAAAAACCCCCGGTTCATTTGCTTAAACTTGTTGTTCTCCGATGAAGTGTCGCCGCCGGAGTACAGTTTCTACCGTCAGTGCTCTTGAGACGACCCTAGATTCCGACTGAAAATTACCACTATTCGAACTTGTTGATTTGATTTATATATGTGGGAAATGAATTGGTTTTTGATTCTTTATGCAGGTAGCACAATGTTCGATGCATCACCGTATGCATTTTTGGGAAAAGATATAATGGATGAAATTGAATTAGGAGGTTTGGAAGAAGAAGAGGAAGGAGAAGTTATTCCTACTATAGAACGAGGATTGGGTGGTGAAGAGGAGTTGAATGAGTATCATTTGTTCGAGACATATGAGGTTAAGAGATAGATAAGGTTAATGTGGGAAAATTGGTTTTGACCAATGTTTATAATGTGTTATGACACATGTTTGACCATCGATTTGAAGGATCAAATGTGGGCTATTATGAAAACAAAAGGCACAAGATGAATCTACGTTTTGAGTATATGAATATAGTGTGTTGAAACGCTCTAAACCGATTTTCGGTGAGTGAGAAATTAATACACGAAAATGGGCTCTGCCCATTGATGCTGGCCCAGTTGATGTTGTCTGTGGTGTTGGCAACACCAGGACAACACTGTCGAGTCTGGCCTGTGCGAAGCCCATTGGACTTGCGATCCATTTCAGACTTGTGGCCCATTTCCATGAGGCCCATGGTCGTCCAAAATGGTAGCCCACTTCTAGAATGAAGGTGTGGGCAAGGGTGGTTGATTGGAAGTTACAAAGAGTGGAGAGGTGGTTGCACCACTCACTTAGTGGGGTAGTTTTCCCCTCCCATGATCTACATGAGTGTGGAATGAAATCTATATCATAGGACATCTTCATGCACGAAAATCATACATTTACATATCATCAAAAAGACTCTTGAGGGCACCATCTTTTCATGTTTTAATTGCATTAAAGTTCATAGCATCCTTTGAACAAAAAGTGCAAGTTGCATACGGTTTTCCATATAGATCATACATTCTAGTCCATCTCCCATTCTAGTTCGCTGGAGCTTCAAGTTTTGTGGTGCTACTAACTTGAAGACGAAGTCGTTTTACCTTTGGGGACGTTACGTCAAATCATGAGCACTAGCCGGGACGTATTCGTTTTTGAGGGGAAAGGTCTAACCTTGACTCGACTTAAATCTGGTTCGTGTGCTATTCTTGCTGCTGTAGAGGACTTTCGTTCGTGGTTAAAGGCTGTTGTAAAGTCGGAGAAAGGAGGAACAAGAAGGCTGTCCCGTTTTTTCTGTTTGTTCGGTGTTGCCCATAGTGTCATGTAACACCAGAGGCAACATCAGTTTCTGTTTTTTATTTGCTTTCTTTTTCATTGTAATTGGGCATTGTTCGGTGAACCTATAAACCCAATAGTTAATATATACAAATTATATTGAATGATTATTTTGTGCAGTTGTCGTTCGATGAAAGTTTAAGTGTTTTATTGTTCGTCTTAATGGTTTACTTGGACTTATGTTATATATGTTGCTTGCCACAGCAAAATAGATTACTCTGTCATTTGTATTTTAAAAGTAATGAATTAGTGAGACCTTAACAACCAAGTTTGGTTCTTTATCACCTTACATTTGAAATTTAAAAGTTTTTCCCTTAATATCTGTAATATATTGGTTTGCTCCTACATCTTTATATTATTTCTTAAGCCCACTGTAAGATGTTGTAGCTATAAATGCTTCCTAGTTGATGCAGTTCTGTTCATGATTAGAAAATCTCAGACCATGGATGGGTGCACAACTATATTTTATCTTAATATAGAATAAGCACTAAAATCATAGTGTCATATTAATTATTATTTAATATGACACTATGATTTGAGTTTGAACATGAAGTTTTTGTTATGGGTAAAAATATACTTATAGACAAAAAAATTAAATAAAAAAATGCATATTTATAGCTGTAAAAAACATTATTATAAATGTAAAAAACGTATTTGCATACTTATAGGCGTAAAAGCATACTTGGACAAAAAATATGACATAAAGTCAGAATACATACTCATTTTCAGAATCAATACTTATGTGCGTAAAAGACATACTTATGTGCTTAAAAGTCACACTTGGACCAAAAAAACTTATGCAAACAAATTAAAAACTGTAGAGTGATAATCAATACTTATGTGCTTAAAAGACATACTTATGTGCGCGCTTAAAA
Source organism: Scutellaria baicalensis (assembly GCA_005771605.1). Taxonomy (NCBI): domain Eukaryota; kingdom Viridiplantae; phylum Streptophyta; class Magnoliopsida; order Lamiales; family Lamiaceae; genus Scutellaria; species Scutellaria baicalensis. The sequence goes on along the minus strand of CM016729.1, from coordinate 18,924,982 downwards.
GACATACTTGGACCAAAAATATGAGAGAAAGTCAAAATACATACTCATGTTCAAAATCAATACTTATGTGCTTAAAAGACGTACTTATGTGCTTAAAAGACGTACTTGGACCAAAAATATGAGAGAAAATCAAAATACATACTCATGTTTAGAATTAATACTTATGTGCTTAAAAGACATACTTATGTGCTTAAAAGACATACTTGAACAAAAAATATGAGAGAAAGTCAGAATACATACTTATGTTCAGAATCAATATTTATGTGCTTAAAAGACATATTTATATGCTTAAAATGTATACTTGGACCAAAAACAATTATGCAAACAAATTTAAAAGAGTAAAGTGAGAATCAATACTTATGTGTTTTAAAGACATACTTATGTGTTTAAAATGCATACTTGAACTAAAATATGAGAGAAAGTCAGAGTACATATTCATGTTCAGAATTAATACTTATGTGCTTAAAAAACGTACTTATGGATACAAAAGACATACTTATATCTATTTTGGTGTTTTGAAACTTTATTCTAATGCATGAAGTGAGTAAATAAAACTAATACTTACAGTTACTAGTGGAAATTAAAGACGTACTTATGGATGCAAAAGACATACTTATATTTATTTTGGTGTTTTAAAACTCTATTCTAGTGCATGCAGTGAGTAAATAAAACTCATACTTACAGGTCGAGAAAGACGTACTTATGGATGCAAAAAACATACTTATATTTATTTTGGTGTTTTGAAACTCTATATTTTAAAAGACACACACACATGTATATATATATATATATATAACACATACTTAAAATCGGTGAGCACTTCAAGATACACACACACACATATATATATAACACATACTTAAAATCGGTGAGTACTTCAATTGGATAAAATACCTTTCCCTTCTCTTTTTTTATTATTATATTAAATCGCTAACTTAAAGAACTACAATTATCATAAAGAACAATAAGTGAAAATTGGATGGAAAAATGAAATACAAACAACAAATACTTATAGCTTTAAGATGTACTTGTAGATTTAAAACACATACGTTTACTAAAATTCATTGAGAAATTAAAAATAACATGAGAAATAAAAAAAAAAACACAAATATTTATAGTTTTAAAAGACATGCTCTTAGATCTAAATGTATACTTATATTAAATGAGCACTTCACTTTGATTAAATATCTTTATTTTATTTTATTTTGATAATGATCGACTAACTTAATAGCTACAACTTACACGAAGAATATTAAATCAAAACCCGATGGAAAATTTGAGAAGATTTATTCACACACCCACCCTTTAAACCTTCTACCACTTGAGACCAATAATACTCATAATTTGCATTTGAATATCTGGATTATTTTAATAAGCAGTAATGTGCACATGCTTCACTAAATCAATAAAATGAAGAAAAAGTGGACGAAGGATAATTGAATATTACAAAAAGCCATGAACTAAAATAAAATAATTGAAGACTCTTTAACATTGCACTTGAAAGTTAAAATAAAATTATAACATAGATTGTAATATTCAATAATTTCATTAAAAAAAAATTATTCAACAACAAATTAACAAATCAACAAAATAAAAAATATGTAGTTAACAATTTCATTAAAAAGATAGAAGAGATAAGGATTAGAAAATAAAAAAGAAAAAAGAAAAGCAATATAATGTGAGAGGGTGCCACAAAAAACTGAAAATTGAAATAAAATTAGTTATTTGTGTATGTTATGCTGATTCAAAATAAATTTGTAGCATTTACCTTTGCATCGATACAGCCATGCATCTTCTTCAACTGCAACACCCTTTCCTTTCCATAGATCACATAAAAAGATGAGCAATTTTCCAATGAAGATGATAAATTATGAGATGAAATGTATAATATGAAACACTCGAATTTCAAAGGGATGAAATTAACTAACTCGGAAAAAGAAAGAGATGGAAGGATTCTACATTGGTGGTCTTCAAGAACTCTCTTTAATTTGTGCAATGCTTAAACCAAAGCATGCACATACTTGAATCACTCACTATACATGGTGTCACCATTTTTGAGGAAGTACTTGAAGAGACAAGAAAGTGGAAGTTAAGTACTAATTTCAGTATAAGTACTACTTTTAGGTTTTATGGTTTTCAAAATTGGAGAACTGAGATTACGTTATCCAAAATCAATTGTGTCCACTAATTTTATATATATATTTTGTCCAAGACTTGGTATATATATGGATATATGCTTCATTTTGAAACCTATATATATAGAATTAATTCATGTCACCAAACATGTAACTCAATATACAAACAGGAACGCGTCAAGAGCTTAGAATGTTGGTTGTATATATATATGATTAGCTAGCAAAATAACATAGATAGATCTCTGTAAGGATATTGGCAAATATTGAACACTGCAAGTGGCAATTTTTCAGATACACAAAAAGGTTAATTAACAAATGACCAACGACTTTTACACCTAAACAATATCATGAGCATTTTAAATGCATATTCAGACTTAATTTAATTTATTTTTTGTTCACTATAATTAAGTCTAAAAGTATTCTTATTCTCAAATTTAAAGTTAAAGAAATTTTAAGATCGATATTTTTTGTAATTTTGAAAAGTGTTGTATGTAAGTAAATACTTCAAAATTTATATTATTAATTGGTCACGTGATCAACTCAAGAAATTAATAGCTTATCAAATTATATATAAAGTGATGAAAAAATTCAAAAATTTATTAAGGGTGAACTTTTGTGTCAAAAAAAATAACTTTTTAATATTATCAAATTTAATTTAGCAACATATACTATTTATGTTATTTGAATTTAGAATAACATGTAAAAAAAAATTCGAAAAAACATACACGAGAAATAAGCTGGGTGAACTTTTGTGTAGATTCGTGAAAGACATTTTATATGATATTTTGTAACATGTTCACTTTAATTATATTAATATGTTCATTGTTCAACAATAATTATAATCACTTTAATGTCAAGAATTATACTCATTATCAACTTTAAAGTTTAAGATATTTTAATTATAAGAAATTATGTATATAAATAAATATCAAAATTTATATTGTTAATTTGTCACTTTTAACCAATTACGACAATCTTTTTCTTATCAAATTATTTATCGAGCCTTTCAAAAAAATTCAACAAAAGATAGAAACAAATAGAATGTAAGCTTTCAATTTTTATTTTTTATTTTTAATGTTAGTTACTTAATGTCTAGAATTATTCTTATTATCAATTTTATAATTAAAAAAAATCTAAAGATATTTTTTGTAATTATGAGAAATGTTGTATACAAATAAATATTTATTTTTAATTGGTCACTTTTAACTAGCTCCAAAATTATTGGTTTATTAAATTATTTATTGAACCATGAAAAATATTCAACAAAATACGAAAGTAAAAAGGATGCAATCAGGTTTTAAATTTTATTTTTTTGGGTTAAATTGTAGTTACGTAATGTTTAGAATTATTATATTCTTAATATATTTTTTGTAATTATGAGAAATGTTGTATATAAATAAATATTTTAAAATTTATATTGTTAATTGATCACTTTTAACTAACTCCAAAATTCATTGTAATATTCAAATTATCTATTAAGCCATGAAAAAAATTCTATAAAATACGAACAAATAGAATATAAGTCTTCAAGTTCATTGTTTAAGTATTTATAAATTTTGTATTCCAACTTTTTAATATTATCAAGTTTAATTTCGAATGTCATATACAATTTTTGTTATTTGAATTTAGAATATCAAGCTACTAAAGTTGTAAAAGACAGACAAGAGATGGGGTTAATTCAACCAAATTCTATTTTCTTCGGTTAAAACTCTACTTTACCTAACAATTTTTTCAAATTATAAAAATACATTTTTAAAACTCAAGATAAATATGAAAACCATATTTTTATACTATACAAATTAAAATTTGAAATAATAAAGATATATGAATAACTTTTTATATAATAATTTTATTATATTATTATAAATTGTATATATTACAAAAATAAATAATAAATCGCGCATCGCGCGGGTGAGATACTAGTGGATAAAAAACATGACCCTTTAAATATGTATGAATGTAAATAATTTTTGTGACATATTATAATATCATGTTTTTTAAAAAGGTTTAATTTATTCTCGTCCATTGCACTGACAAAACACTAATTTCATGTATATTATAACTATGATGATTTAAGTTTCACCTAAATTTAAAGATATTATCCCAGTATTGTAGTGAAATTATTATATTAAATAAATTAACAATTGTTTTATTTATAGGTTTTAGTCTCACAAATACTCATATGCAACCGTCTCACATGCGACGGCACTCGCGCACGGTCGACCGTACCCCAGGACACGACCGTGCGCGACTGCAGTGTATAAGTATGTCTTTTTCAATAATAAGTATGTGATTTTTCACTATAAGTATGTTTTTTTTTTCTCGCCCACGATCGTGCCCTGGGACAGACCGTGTCTCGCGTGAAAACTAAAAGCAATCTGTGGCGCACGGTCGTGTTCTGGGACACGGTCGAGATAAGTATGTGATTTTTGTCTATAAATATGTCTTTTTATGCTATAAGTATGTGTTCCCGCGCACGACCGTGTCCTGGGACACGACCGTGTCCCAGCGCACGACCGTGCGCGAGTGCCGTCGCACATGAGACAGTCTCACAGGAGTCCAGCTCTTTTAGTCTTTACTTAGAAAAAAAGTTTTAGTCTCACAAAAGGGTGGAAATAATAATAATAATAATAATAATAATAATAATAATAATATATCATCAAAATATTATATGGTGATAAATTACCAATAAATGAAGAAGAGTTTGATTGATGATAAGCCACTCAAATAGCCCTCGATGATCTCTTCTTGTCTTAAAAACTGGTTTTCATTCATTCCCAAGCCAGATACGAATCTAACGATATCCACTTTTCAAATCCAACTTCATAAAACAAGAAGCAATTGGTCCAAAAGGTCATCAAGACCTGGAATATTAGGGAAACAATAGCGGACTATATAATTTTGAGTATTTGATGCACACTCAATTTCATATCATTTGTGTTAAAAAGCATCCATTCATGACATTTTTATTTAAATTTTATTATCTTGTTAAAATTTTAATTTCTTGTTTGATTTGAAAGAAATTTGATAAATTTAGCACAAAATGGAAGCCAAATTGAATTAAATTTCAAGTTGGAGTCAAGATATGGAGTTGGAAAGACATAGTTGTGGGACCAATATTTTATCTTGTGCTCCAAAGGTCCAAATTAATTCAATAAATCTTATCTTGTTGGAAAGCTAAGAAGGAGTTCTACGATTTTCATGTTGAAAGTTTCTCCAATTCGCTATCCAAGGAAGCGAAAAAGCACAAGACGTTGGCAGCTGTGCAAGAGCTCTAGATTTTTATCTTGATAGGGTGAGTATTTTAGGCATAAATTTGTGTAAAAATTTGATATTTGGCTGAAATTAGTTTCATTGGATACCTGAATTTTAGGACTACAACTTTCATGAAGAAGTTGAAGTCAAATCTTGAGCAGAATAGGGTCAAAACAAGACTAGAAGTTAAAATTCGTTTCATCCTAAGTCACGGACCATGGATTTTTCACCGTTTTTACACTTTTTTTTTACAACTCGTCCTCAATTTCCTTTTACTAATGGTGATACACATGCAAGTACAACTTATTGGGTTGCATGTTGTGTTACTTTATTAAGATAGATGTCTTATGAAAAAGAATTATAAGGATCCAAATTTTCAGCAATAGCATTGGGTAGACATTTTAGAGACCTGTGACGGATAACACCACACAACATGTTGAAAAATATGGTGGGGGCCCAGAGGGAGTTATGGATCATTGTTGTATTTAGGTCACTTAATTACATTATCAGTTATGCAATGCAATTACTACACTACACTATTTATATTCTTGCACATTAATTGTTATTATTAATTCAAATTTACATTTATATGATGCGTGTTTCTTTATCCGATAAGTTTGGGCCTAATCACGAATTACCTTTTTTAAGGCCTCGTAGTAGTAAAAATCGATTTAATATTGGAGTTATTAATGGTGCCATATGGTGCATAATATCATAACTTCTCACACAGCCTCAACAACAATATTAAGACTATTCCAGAGTGTAGACAGACAAACTCCAGGGTTAAGTGTACAAGAAGGATACCAACATGTAGCAAATGCATCGCTACAAATTTTGGTACACAAATATTTTCTATATTTATAAAGAGTTTTTTTTTTTTCGCCCAGTAAATTAGGAGGTCTGGCAACAGATCACGATAGCAAAAAAACATTTCTTCAAAGCTTTTCTTGAGAGGAACCGAGTGGGAGAGTATTAGAAAGTGATGCATATTTCTAGAATATTTTAGAAACTTGAGTTAGTCTCCTGTGCAACTGGTGCACATACAATTCGAGTCGGGTCCGGGTTGACCCGGATCCGAGCACTTTTTTTTAAAAAAATTTTAAATTTTATTTTTTCGCTTCAGACTGTTATCTTTATGTTGTATGGGTGTGACCTTTATGTTATATAAGTGTGACATTTATGTATAAATGTAATGACCTTTATATACTCTAACTTAGGAAAAAATGAAGAATTTTACACTCTGAAGGTCATAATATTTGTACATAAAGGTCACAACAATACAACATAAAGGTCTCAATCTGAAATGAAAAAAAACTGAAAATTTTAGGTTTTCCTAAGTTACTGAACATAAAAGTCATAACATTTATATATAAAGGTCACATTTATATAACATAAAGGTCACATCCTTACAACATAAATGTAACAGACTGAAGCGAAAAAAAAAAAAAAACCAAAGTGACCCAGGTGCGCGGATCCGAGTCGGATCGCCCCAATTGCACCAATCCAAATCCGTGCACCTGGTGTACAGGAGCATTTATGTAGAAACTTATGAATGATGTTGTATTATGTAATGTATAAGAATAATAGTATTATGTAATATATGGAATAATCTAGACTATACTAGAAATTAAATAGATAAAGTAGAAAAAAGAAAATTTTAGATTAGATTATGTAAGAAAAATCTAGAAGTTGGTTAGTAATCCTATAAATAAGTCCAAATGAGATGAAAATAGTAGAATGTACAACAAAACTTGCGTGCAACCGTCGCACATGTGACGGAATTCCAGATCACATACTTATAGCTGAAAAATACATACTTATGAGTGTAAAAGACATACTTTTAAAACTCATGTTTATACCTGTAAAAATATACTTATAAAACACATACTTATAGATGAAAAACATATACTTATACCTATAAAAGACATACTTGAATTTGGTCGCATGTGAGACAGTCTCACAAGAGACCAACTCTAGAATGTATCATTGCATTTGTAAATGAACGTGAAAATTATAGAATATATCATTCCTAACTTTTTATTAATTTGCCTCCAAAATTCTTTCGTACTAATCTTTACTTCATACAATCCTTCTCTCATTCTAATTTCACATATACTAAAACACTATTCATGCATATATTCAACCTCTAAATATCATCTAATCTTTACTGCATACAATCATTTTCTCATCCTAATTTCACATGTACTAAAACACTATTCATGCAAATATTCATCCTCTAAATAGCATGAGAAGGATGAAATTTTTGAAATAATGTTGTTAAACTAATGTTGTGTGCATATGGTGTGCATGTCGTTAAACCCGATGTGTGTGCATATGTATGTGATAATTTTTGAAATAATGTCGTTAAACCCGTATGTGTGTAATGCCGTTTAACTCGTCAAACTCTATGTGTGATATGTGTGTGCATATGTATATGATGAAAATTTTGAAATAATGTCATTAAACCCGTATGTGTGTATTACAATTGGGGGTGATCGTATGTGTGTATTAGAGTGGGGAGTGATTGGTAGTTGTGGGGTGGGTGAGACATAATATTCTTTTATTAACCAAAAGTTATATAGTCAAGATATATCATCTATGCTGATAAATGTAGAATCTTTTCAGAATTCGTACCACAATTGATTTTTAGCCAACAAAATTATAAGGGTGGATAGAATTGTATTGTATTATATGAAATTAGGTAATATGAATTGAAGACTGTTAGAAATATATAATTATACAAAAAAAGGTTGAGCCAACTAAGTAACTAACGCTTTTGCATGTTGCCCTCTTGTGAGGCATCAATCCTGCCACTTCTAAAAGACTCCCGGATTTATATCTTGTGTCCTAAGATAATGCAGGACATCCATTACTCGAGCCGGATAGCCAATTGCAAGGCTCCCGGATTTATATCACTCCCGGATTTATATCTTGTGTCCTAAGATAATGCAGGACATCCATTACTCGAGCCGGATAGCCAAATTGCAAGGGATATTCGAGCCACATAGCTAAATCGCGAGGGTACCATAGATATGGGGAGGCCAAGGATAGTACACACATACACATAATCTGGATTTAATCCCAATTATTTGAACCATTCAAGTACAAATTAGCAGGAACCACATCACCAATTGCAAATCCGTAACAAACCTTTGAGCCAAAAATAAGTTGATTACAAACTTCTGAGAGCCAAAAATAAGTTAATAATCAAATGAATAACTACGACCTGGTCCTCATTGGAAGAAAGCAAGTGTCTAGAAACAAGGATCATGGATCAACCAACAGAAGTCAAACAAAAGTCAGCCAGATAGAAACAAGGATCATGGATCAACCAAACGAGTAATACATGAGCAAATAATATTTATTATAGACTAAGTAATATTGATCAAAATGATGTAAAAATTCACACTTCTTTAGGAGTGGTCATTCTGAAAACGAGCCCGATAAGAAAACAAATTTTATACATTAATACCATAACAATATTAGGCAGATTAGCTTGTAAAAAAAAAACAAATTCCCTTTAACTCCAATTAAAAACCAATAAAAAAAAAAAAAAAGAAGGGGTGTTGTTTTAACTATTGTTGCATAATGCAATTAAAGAAATGACAACATATGAGCCCATATTCAAAATCATAAAAATTCAGCATCAAAAAATCAATCACCTAATCAAGATTTCTGAATCAAAGTCATAAATAAGATCGTTTACAAACACCAAAGATGAAGAAAGTTAAGTAATAACCAAGAAAAAGTATCAAAAATTAGGGCAATCAATAATCACACACAATATTATTTGAAGATACTCATGACTGCATTTAGACAAGCAAGCTGACCATAAGAATCATTGTGCGAATTGAAAATAAAGCATGGTGAAGATCGGAATCGGGATGGATCGCCTGTTATACTTAATGGAATCCGATGTATGAAAACAAGCATGGTGAAGATCGGAATCGATACATCTATATGAAAAACAAATAAAAATTATATGGTTATTCCTTAGGTGATATATATAAACATACAAGGTTATGGTATTTGTACAGAAATGTTATAGTAATATAACGTAAAAGTTATACTCATATAACATAAAGGTCACCGTATAAATTATAAAAAAAAAAAATATTCGCCGTGGATCCGGGTAGGATATTGAGGTCCGACTCGCAAGCGCCCAGTTGCATGGATTTAGATCCATGTAATTGATGCATAATAACAATACTCATTAAAATTTTTTTTTCAATATATAAATCTATACTATAATTGTTTTACAAACTTCCTTGCTATTATTTAACAAGGAAGTCGACCGTGTCCTGGGACACGATCGTGTCCCAACACACGACCGTGCGCCAGTGCCGTCGCACATGAGACGGTCTCATAGGAGTCCAGCTCTTCAATTTTAATCAAATTAATTTCAAAATTGACCAATTTTTGTCCTTTGGGGGCGATTGAGATACAATCGTCCCCAATTTTGAATTTTCAGGTGAATTGTGCTGATGTGGCTTATTGGAGTGGCTGATGTGGCTTATCGGAGCACACATGACATTTCTTAAATTGATAATTAATTTCAACAATATGATATAAAAATAATTAAAAATGAAAAAAAATGAAAAATGAAAAAAATTGAAAACGGATCTGCCGTCTCCATGTCTCGTCTTCTTCCATAGTCTTCGCCAGCGACTCCACCCAGCACCTCCTCCACCAACCACCACCACTTCCGACAAGCGACGCGGCCTCGACTCCATACACAGACACAGACACATACCAACCACACACAGACACCACTTCTGGCACCTCCTCCATCGCCACCCCTCTCTCCTCCACCACTTCGATTGCTCTTCCCTCGTTCCCTCCTCCAAGTCCCATCGCGTCGGCCTCTCTTGATAAACACCCAAATCAAGATCAATCAAACAACACAGATTTGTTCTCAAGATTTCTCATGGAGATTGAGGTGAAGCTTTGATTGCCAAACAAAGCCTCCCATCAAAAGTTCCTCTCAAAATCATACCATACTGCCACTCACCACCAGCGGAACACCTTCTTTGACATCACGACAGCCGAATTGAGCTCGAAGAGAGTCGTTCTCCGCCTCCTATTCCACAATGAAACCCAAATCAACGGCGAGTTGTGGCTTCCCCTTTGCCGCCGTCGCTTCCCCTTTGTGCTTGTGGACTGCCGATTGGTTGTTGTCCGAAAACCCCTCCGCCGCCATCTGCTTAGGAGCCTCCCGATGTCGATCTGAGGTAGACTATGGAGGGCGCCACCGGTAGGAATATGGTAGTGAGATGGGTGGTAGTGGTGGTGATGTGATTACAGAGAGAGATAAAGAGCGTGGGGATGGGCGGCGAGAGTAGCGGGCGTGAGTGGTGGCGGCGAACGAGGCGTCCGAGCGGCGGCAGCGGGCGCGAGAGACAGGCGGCAGCGGCGGCGGGGAAGAAGAAGCAGATTTTTTATTTTTCATTTTTTTAAAATGTTTTTCATTTATTAATTATTATTAGATCTATATGATTAAATGGTGTTTTGCCAAATGTGCTCCAAAATGACACATCAGCTGAACACAGCCTGAAAAAATAAATTGGGGGCGATTGACATTCAATCGCTGGTAAAGTGACTAGAAATTCAATTTCCGACGGCCAAGGGACCAAAATTGATCGATTTTGAAATTAATTGGACTAAATGTGAAACCCTAAAAATTAGTGGATGTAAAATGGGCATTAGCGTTTTAAATGGACATAAAATGAATTTTTCTCTTTTTATATGAGAGTGCGCATTTTGAATTAAGATAACTCAACTGATTATTTAAATTATGTGTTTAGTTCTAATTATATTGTCGTCGTCATCATCACTACTACAACATTTTGATTTTGTTGGGCATAAATTGTAATGATAAATGTCGTGCTATATCAATTAATTACGTGATAGTTATAATGAAATAATTATCTGTCATCTTCAATGTTAAGCGATATTAAAAATATTTTTCTAATTCAATTTATTTTAAAATAAAAGTTTCAAAATATATAATTGACAATGCTTGCATCAAGTTTTTATGTAAAATTTTATTGTGTATTGTTTCTATATATACATACGTACTCACACACATATATTTAATTTAAGTAATTGAATTTGATTTTTAATTCATAATTTATTATTAGTGGGTTTAGTTTATTTAATTTAAGTAATGACTAACGATATTGGTTTGTAACATATGATAAAAAATATGGCTCAATTGGAAACATTGTGTATAAAGAAGTTTTTCAAAACTTATAAACGTTGCAGGTGAAATTTCCAATTCTAATTTGAAGATCATGATTAATACTTTTGTTTTTAGTATTAATCATGGATTAGTGAATTGTATGTGTATAATATCGATAAATTATTGTGAATTGAATTTTCTTAGGCAAATTTATTTTTTAGTTATTAAATATTATAGTGTCTTTTGTGTACAAAAATTACTTATACTAGATTAACAAATAATTAATATTTACCAACATTATATCACAAACCGTGCATCGCACGAGTGCGAATACTAGTAATAAATAAAAGAAAATCAATTGATAAATAATAGAGTTTATATTAACAAATGTGGAGTTTAGGATGACATATTATTCAGACTAAATATATATTATATATATACATATATGTATATTCACATATCTTTAATAGTGTTATATTTATTTGTTAATATGATATAAATTATCCCCATGCAAATTAATATTTATTATTGAAATTATTGTATGGATATCTATTGTTGGTAGTTAAGAAATTATTCAATAAAAATTAATTTAGTTAAGATCAATAAAATGAGAATAAACTAATACAATATTTATATTATTAAATCTAATGAATTAAATAGTAAAAAATGCAAAATAAAAAAAATTGTTAACGGGACACTTACAAATATTAATTTAAAAAATACTTAGGATGACATAAAATTTCACACGAAATACATATTATATATATACATATATGTATATATCTTTAATAGTGTTACACTTATTTATTAATTATATTTATATTAAATATAATATCAATTATCCTTCAACAAATTAATATTTATTATTGAAATGATTGTTTGGACAATATCTATTGTTGGTATTTAAGAAATTATTAAAATAAGAATAAACTAATACAATATTTATATTATAAATTGAATGGAAAATAATATAAAAAATACAAAAAAAAATTGTTGAAGTGACACTTTTTGTTGGAAAAAGGGTATTTTTATAAATATTTCCAACTTTTCCTCTATTATTATAGTATAGAAATATATAGATAGATTCATCTAATTATTTTTCTTTTGAATTTTTATACAATAAATATAAAATTAAATGTCTTAAATATTAATACTTATTTATACTTTGGTTAATAAATATAAAATGAAAGTTATTAATGACTTCTTAAAATGGAAATATTTAATAAATGAGACATTTATTGCAGTTATTTTTGGCAAAATATTATACTTTTATAGATATATAGATTACCCTAAAAAAGATATTTACACTAATAATCATCAATAATATTTTGTAAACTAATAATAAACACATTATAGCTAATAATATACAACTTTAAATAAACCTATAAATATTTAGAAGACATTTCAAAAGATAACACTCTTTAAAAATTATATATCTTATCATAAAACTTAAGAAAATCAAACTTAAAAATAAAAGAAAAACTTAAAAAATAAAAAAGAAATTTAAAATAAAATTCATCAATAATATTTTTGTTAACTAATAATATGTACATTACAACTAATAACAAAATACTTTAACTAAAACTATACATAATAAGAAGAAATTTCAAAACAATAACAATGTTTACAAATTATACATGCTATAGAAAAACTAACAAAATTAAACATAAAAATAAAAGATAAACTAAAACAATTTAATAAAAGTAAAATATGACAATGCTGTTAGTGGGATCGAAACCTAACAAAATTAAATATAAAAATAAAGGAGAAACTAAAACAATTTAATAAAAGTAAGATATGACAATGCTATCGATGGGAGTCAAACCCTAACAATATGTGAAACAGAACAACTCATGTTTCCACCAGGCGACAAGAGTCTATAACACAAAAAAATAAAGGGTTAGTTGCATGTACTACCTATATTTGGTCTAAACCAACCATGAGCTTTTGAAAACTACTATTAGACGCCTTCAATAATGATTAAAATTTTCAACACGATTCTCATGAATTTCGTAGGATAATAATATGATTGTTATCAACAAAATTAAATGAGTTTGAGTCAAATTACTTTAAAGCCGTTTGAAATATTGTGTTGAGTTTTTCGATTTTGCATAGGTAAAAAGGTTGGTTTGGTTGTAATCTTCATATTTTCGTAATATATATTGTTAAGGGATTTTCGTAACACAATATGTGGATTTTGTAACTTTTAGAATATATATTGTTAGAGTAAGTCTCTTGTGCAACAGGTGCATGGATCTTAGATCCATGCAACCGGATCGGATCCAGGTTACCCGACCCGCTTCTCTGTTTTTTTTTTTTTTCGCCTTAACTTTTTTAAAAATTGGTTATGACTTTAGTTATGTTAAGGATACCTTTATGTAATGTGTAAGAATACCTTTACGTTATGTTAAGGATACCTTTATGTCCAGATTTCATACATTTACATCATGTTAGACATACTTTTAGGTTATGTTAAGAATACCTTTAGGTAATGTTTAGGATACCTTTAGGTTATGTTAAGGATACATTTATGCCCAAATTTCATACATTTACTTTACGTCAGACATATCTTTAGGTTATGTTAAGGATATCTTTATGTTATGTTAGAAATACCTTATTCATAACATAGTTGTGTTACACATTTTGTACACAAAGGTATCTCTAACATAACATAAAAGTACTTTTAACATAACCTAAAAGTATCCTTAATATAACGTAAAGGTATGTGACCAGGATTTCAAAGGAATCTGGAATCACGATTTCAAAGGTATTCTTAACATCACCTAAAGGTATTCTTAACATAACCTAAAGGTATGCTTAATATAACCAAAAAGTATTCTTAACATAACTAAAGATATCCTTAACATAACCTAAAGGTATGCTTAACATAACTAAAATGTATTCTTAACATAACGTGGCATGTAACCTGGAATCAGGATTTCAAAGGTATCCTTAACATAACTGAAAGGTATCCTTACCATAACTTAAAGGTATCCTTAACATAATTGAAAGGTATCCCTACCATAACTTAAAGGTATCCTTAACATAACTGAAAGGTATCCTTAACGAGCGAATTTGAGCGCATCCGCCCAGGCACGTGGGAGCGCGTACACGCGCGGGTCGGGTCGGGTGCATGGATCTAGGATCCATGCACCTGATGCATAAAAGTTTTTGTGATATTGTTAAGGGATTTTCGTAACAAAATATGTGGATTTTGTAACTTTTAGAATTTTAAATGTATTTTAAATATGTATATTCTTTAATTTGAGATTTTTTGTTTAACAATATTACAATTATTTAATTTGAGAGTTTTTGTTTAACAATATTACAATTATTTTTGAGATTTTTTGTTTAACAATATTACAATTAATATGTCACATTGCATTAGTAAAAGTCTAGAAAGTAACTGTATTATTGTTATTACTGTTGTTATTATTATTTGAGAATATGTGTGTTGTAGTATATACATTTTTGTGGCACTTTGTGAGAAAATATACAAATGACCACGTTGTCATTGATCCAGTGTATTATTGATAATATATAAGGGAACTATAACAGAGTTGGAAAAATAAATGGAAGGAAATACGGACGTGTGATGTGATACCTACAAAATATATACAATTAATTATGATTTATTTCCTAAGAGTAGGACTTGGGTGCCTAGGATCCGTACCCCCGACCCGACCCGAATTATATATATATATATATATTCTTTTTTTTTCTCTTCTTCTTCTTCTTCTTCTCCTCCTCCTCCGACGATCTTCTTCTTCTTCTTCTTCCTCCTCCTCCTCCTCCTCTTCTTCTTCTTCGATCTTCTTCTTCTTCTTCTCCGATCCTCTTCCTCTTCCTCTTCCTCCTCCTCCTCTTCTTCCTCCTCCTCCTCCTCTTCTTCTTTTTCTTCTTCTTCGATCTTCTTCTTCTTCTTCTTCTTCTTCTTCTTCTCTGATCCTCTTCCTCCTCTTCTTCTTCTTCTTCTTCCTCTTCTTTCTCTCCTCCTCATTTGATTTTGCAAAGGATAATTGTATGGGTTTGCTCTAGGGTTTCTTTGCACAATGTTTATGTGATAATAATTCATATGAATTCTGCAATTTGCAGAAAAAAAGAGAGGAAGAATATGATAAAATCGTTGTTTTATTGTTTAGAAGTATTAAACTCACCATACAGTAATATAATACCTATAGAGTAAATATGTAATACCTATAGAGTACACATGTGATACCTATAGAAAAAAAATTCGAACAAATAATTCATACCTTAATTGAATTAGTTTGTAATACCTATAGAGTATACATGTGATACCTATAGAGTAAACATGTGATACCTATACAAAAGTAAAAACAAATAATTCATACCTTTATTGAATGAACACATGATACCTTAAGAGTATACATGTAATACCTTAAGAGTATACATGTAATACCTATAGAACAAAAAATCAATACCTTAATTGAGTAAGTTTGTAATACCTATAGAGTATACATGTAATACCTATAGAGTAAACACATAATACCTATCATTAAATCTCAAGAAATATAAGTGTAATACCTATAGGGTATATGTGTAATACCTATAGGGTATACATGTAATACCCATCACTGAATCATCAACTAGGTAATCAGGTGTGTGTGGACGCACACCAGCTTAATTAGGGGCGCGCGTGGGCGCGCGTGGAGGCAGCCCACGCGCCGGGTCAGGTCGGGGGCACGGATCTTAGGTGCACACAAATTTTTGCCATTTCCTAATCATCCTTATAATCATCCTTAAGTGTTTGGGGGCACGCAAGACCTACTCTTACCCCTTCAAGCATTGCATGATGTGTAAGCAAAATCAAAGTTTGGATCATTTCTATTATCTCTATAAAAGTATGGACATTTCTTATAAAATATAGATTGCCTAATATATTCTTATTAAAAATATTATATTTAAGGTTATAATAGTAATTTAGGATTTTCGTATTTAAATAATTTTTACATTAGATTCTAACAAAATCATATATAGAATTTTATTATGAGTAGGACCCTATTAAATTAGGATTCTAATTTAATATAGATTATATATTCTTATAAGAAATTATTATTTTAATAGTAGTTTAATATTTTTGGTTTAAAAAATTCATCATTCACGTGCGACGCACGCACTGTATACTCGTAAATTTAAAAGTCGGATGAGGTAGACTATTCGTGAAAATATGTGCAAGCTGGAGATTTGAAGAAACAAATTGAGTTCGAAGCTCGCCAAAGGAGACGAGCTCACGGACAAAGTGGCAATCAATATCAATGTGGCTCGCCTGCTTATGTGCTAGCTACAAGATTCTGACTTAAATAGATGACATCTTGTTGTCACAAAGTAGCAGGTGAACAGATGACAAGACCTTCAACTCTCGAAGAAGGTTCGTAAGCCAAATAAATTCTGCAGAAGCATTAGCCAATTAAGACCATATACTCAGATTCACAGCTTGATTGAGCCACCATAGGTTATTTCAAAAAACAAGATTACCTAGCTCCAAGATAAATTGAATATCTATAAGTACGTAGAACATGATCATGTCTCAACTCAACAAACTCAATCAGCATCCATCAGAATATCCAACCATCGAGGAGTTAGACCTAGATTCGAAAGAAAACTCAAAATGCAAAGTAGCCTTAACATATATAGGGGAGCATCTATTCATTTGGACTGCATTGATGTGATGAATAGTTGGAGCTTGAAGAAATTGACTGACGAGATTAACCGAATACTATAAAAAAATATAAGTATTTATGAATCCATGCACCCGACTTATATAAGTATTTATGAATTATTGTAAAGGATTATAATATTTCTATACTACTTATTGTTTGATTCGAGTTATTAAACACAAAATTCATAAAATGTGATATCCTAAAAGCAAAGAAAAATAAACGTAAAGAGGGACAAAGGCATGCAATATTCCCAATTTTCATGTCAACTAATCTTAGGGTACATGTATAGATTGATGTTTGCAAGTCAGGATTTGCAAAATTAGATTTATTCAAATCCTCGTTTGTTTAGAGGTTACGAAAACCTTATCAAAATTTTATTTTATTCAAAAAAACACATCATGAACCATATAGTATAACCTATTAATACTCATAGCAATACATATTTTTACAGTTATCCAATCATTATCATTACATCAACTACACTTGTATTGATTTCACATCTACAATACTTATCCTAGCCTACAAAATATCAAAAAAAAAAGAAAAAGAAAAAAAAGAAATCACTATTCATCTTTATTTTAAAAACCTAGAATTTCAAAATTGAATTTGTCAATCCGGCGTAAATCTAAACAAACAATAAATAGATAAAATGTGGGCTCTTTCAAAGCATTGGGCTGAGCCCATTAAATCAATCTCAAAGTCCAATTATAGATTATTATTATTACGTTGACAATTGCTGATGATATTACAACGGCTCATTCCTGTACTTTCAAAAGTGTGTGGTCAAAAACATAAATAGATAAAACTATTGGGGAAATTTTGAAATATTTTCTTCCATTATTTTATTTTCAAACCTTCGTTTCCCTCCTCTCTCTTCACTTGCTTCACTGAAAATCTGAAATGAATAAATTCACAAAAAAGCCCTAAATTTTTCGCCACTACTGTTTACACCCAACTTTTCCCCAAATTCCAGCCCGTATCTCTCCGGCGATGCAAGATTTTGTGGGATCTGTTCGCCGATCCCTAGTTTTCAAACCCTCCGGCGAAGAAGGCTTTGGCGGATTTGTGGATAAAATCGGGTCTAGCATTCGGAAATCTCGAATCGGACTGTTTGCTAAGCCTCCGGTTCGTGCTCTGCCGCCAATTGCGACGCCGCCACGGAAGACGGTGAGAGCGGTGCCGCCCATGGAGGAAGAGCAACTTCCGCCGATGGAAGGATCCACGGATGATGAGCCGTCGATAACTAGGGATAGAGATGATAGAATCGTGATGGCAAAAGCTGTAAAAGAGGAAGAATCGAAGAAGAAGAAGGAGGTTGGTCTGCCGCCTCCGATCCGGTGGAGGAAGGGGGAATTGATTGGCTGCGGCGCGTTTGGGAGGGTTCACATGGGGATGAACCTTGATTCTGGAGAGTTGCTCGCCGTGAAAGAGGTCAATTTTGTTGCCTATTTAACATTTTGATCTTTATTTCGTTCGCAAAGGGGTATAATTTGTTGATTGGTTTTTGGTTATGTTTTTCTGGCTTTCTCTGTGCAGGTTGCAATAGGGGCAAATAGCGCTTCAAAGAAAACACAAGTAATGGCACTGTTTTCAGCTGATTTTAAATACTTTTCATGCTCATTATGTTGGTCTGGTTCCAAGTAATTCTAGATGGATATGGCACCAATTGTATACTATTTTTGCAGTATCTTTTATATACCTCTAATTAATCTTTTTTCCAGCTTATATTTCATCAGAAGCTGCCTTATGTTTCAAAGATCAACTTTTTTTTCTTTTTTTCTAACTTTCATAATTTTGTCAATTTGAAGATTGAACTTGATGGATCACTGATATATGAAATTTTCAGGAATATATAGGGGAGCTTGAAAAAGAAGTTAATCTATTGAAAAATCTCTCACATCCAAACATTGTGGTGAGACAAAATATCTTTCATATTATAATTATTCATTGACATATGCTCAACCTTTGTTCTAAGAACATCTTGTCTTCTTTCTCAGAGATACTTAGGAACTGCTAGAGAGGAGGATTCACTGAATATATTACTGGAGTTTGTGCCTGGTGGATCAATTTCATCTCTCTTGGGGAAATTTGGGTCTTTCCCGGAATCTGTAAGTGATTACCTTATCTTTGCATTGAACATGCCAGAAAAACTTGAGCTATATGCTTACATTAGATGTTTCTTCCTGGTCTTCAACTCTAATGTTAGCAGTTAATCACGTTGAAGATAAAATCACTGGTCATCCAATTTTGACAACTGAAATGAATTGTGTCCATGTTGCTTTATGCAGTCAGCATTTTAAAGTTTATGCTTCAAGAAAATATTTGTCAAATTTCTGCAGCCTCTTTGTTTTAGAGTGCTTGTAACTATGTGCACTAGGTTATGTACTTATGGAACTTAAACCAATTGTGGAATCTTATAATACTGTCTACAAGTTTCTGACAATTACTTTGGATATGCCTTCTAGGTTATCAGAATGTACACAAAACAATTGTTGGTAGGACTAGAGTACCTGCACAAGAATAAAATTATGCACAGGGACATTAAGGTATGTAATCTCTAATGTGTACATGTGTTTTCAAGATCAGGCATGCTCAGCTCCTTCTCTAACAGTTTTTATTCTTATCAGGGAGCAAATATTCTTGTTGACAATAAGGGTTGCATTAAACTTGCTGATTTTGGAGCTTCCAAGAAAGTGGAAGCACTGGTATTCTTTCTTCTGTTTTTTTATTGAAACTTCCTATTATGCATTAGTGGAATCTGTATCATGACTAGGGAATCGATGCTACTGCAGGCAACCATAACTAATGCCAAATCAATGAAGGGTACTCCATATTGGATGGCTCCTGAAGTTATTGTTCAGAGTGGTCACAGCTAGTGAGTATAAAACATACCTCAGTTCATGTAGCTAGTAAAGTAAGCATTTGCAGTATAGCATGCTGAACTTGTAAGTAGTGTATACAACACCCAGTTTTACACATATAAAGTTATTCTAGAAAAGATTTGCTGCTAGACCTCTGAGTTTGGCCTTTGTGAAACAATTTCATCATCAACTTCTAAGCAATATCACCAAAAGGTAGGTGATGCTAATTTGAATGCAACACTGAAGTCAAAGCCATTTTTAAGAACCCCTGTTGTCACTATTGAAACATCTGCATAGCAGATTTTGGTCCTAAAGTGCTGCTAGTACAAACACAATATTATATCACTTTTGTGCATGTGAGTTATTGCATAACCAAAGCCTGTCACTTGTTCAACGATAACTTTTCCATACTTAAAAGCATCATTTCTCCCCTGACATTTTGCTATAATTTTACCACTTTTAAGTAACCTCAACTAATATTTTTGATTAAAAACCTACAGTTCGGCAGATATATGGAGTGTTGGATGCACAGTTATTGAAATGGCTACTGGAAAGGCTCCTTGGAGCCAGCAGTATCAAGAGGTGTTCCATTTACTTTCTACAGAATTATAGATTATATCATTAATTTTGAAGTTGTCTGCTTGTATTATCATCAGTCATTTGGATTCTAACTGTTTTTGTCATTTCAGGTTGCTGCTCTCTTTTATGTTGGGACAACCAAATCTCATCCACCAATACCGGATCATCTTTCTGCTGAGGCAAAGGACTTCTTGTTAAAATGTTTGCAAAAGTAAGTTAGGTGAATGCTTGGATTTATTAGCCAAATTTTCATTTTCCAGGCAGTAAATTGACCTATTGAAGAAATATAAAACTGAGTATGGCACTCTTTCATTCAGTATTTTCCCCCTCTTAATTGAATTTTTATATTATTTGTAGGGAGCCAGATCTGAGGGCCACTGCATCAGAGTTATTAAAGGTAGTACCAAGGATTACATTACTTAATCATTCTCGAATATCATATAAATGAATCATGCCACTGAACTACAATATTTTGTTCCGGTGTTGTATTTATGCCTGGTGATTTATTACTATGGAATTTTCCTCTTCTGGTTGTTCTCAGCATCCATTTGTAACTGGAGAAAGTCGGGAATCCCATCTTGTTCTTCGCTCTTCACTAGCGGTTAGCAAATGCTTGTTTCCTGATGTTTATGTTCCTAGTTCTGATAGTGTATGCTCACTATTAATCTGGATATCTGGATCAACAGGACAGTTCTGGAAAACGTATTGCCACACGTGGGTTCGAAATTAACAAGTCGTAAGTGTTCTTTGGGAAATTATTTTGGTATCTTGTTTAATTATCTTGAATGAGTTGTTATGTGATAAAATTCTAAAACTTGAGGCTCTAATCATGCTACAGAATGAACCTAGATGCAAGAAGGTCCTGTAATGGTCTGAAGGACTTTGGTGATCTGGGTGGAACCAGTTGCTCAACCATTCATCCTGAGCAGTTATCTGAAGGAGGATCTTTATGGCAACCTGTCAACTTTGAGGATGATATGTGTCGAATTGATGACACCGATGATCCTGCACTAGGTGCATCCATGAAATTCAAACATTCTCTCCTTTCTAGCGATGTTAATCAGGTTAAGAAGAACACTATAATATTGTCTATAAATCCCAAGTATTCTACATAGTGTGTTGATTGATGTTCTGCCTTATATTCTTCTAACAGAGTTTCAATCCTATGTGTGAGCCCAACGATGATTGGCCATGCAAGTTTGATGAAAGTCCTGAGTTGACTAAAAGTGGAATGGAGATTCTTCCTAGTCAAACTGTTCAGCCTGGGAACAGATACTTAAATTCTGTTGAGATAGATTCAGGCTTTACATTTCCAAGGGGGCAGTCAGCACCTGAAGATGATGATGAAGTAACTGAAGCGAAGATCAGAGCTTTCCTGGATGAAAAGGTATCAACTGATTCAAATTTTACTCGACATGTTTGGCTACACTTTAACTTAGCCAGGAAAATACAAAAGTTAACAGTATTACAGATAAAACTGGTCTGTTAGATTGTTCAAATTGGCGGAATTGAATTTCGTGCATTTTGCTCTAGAATTTATGTGACCATGAAAACTAGAAAATTCCATTTTCATCTTTTCTTCCTCCCTCCTATTATTATTGGGTAAAGAGCAGACTCTTATCTGATATGGATATGCTACTATTCTTTAGGCTTTGGATCTAAAGAAGCTGCAAACACCTCTTTATGAATTCTACAATTCCTTAAATGTTGTTGCGCCTCCAAGTCCTGGTGGCATTGGCAACAAGGAAAATGTTTCAAATAACTGCAACTTACCTCCTAAGAGTAGGTCGCCTAATAAGGTGGGTAGTAGAAGACTTTCTACTGCCCTTGATGTCGAGTACAGCTCAAGTCCTGGGAGGTATTCCAGACGTGTGTCAAATATTGGTGATGTGAACTATCGAGCTTCTCAGGATGTTAAAGAGCTGCCTTCGACTATCAAGGGGAGCCACTTACTCCAAGGTATGCAATATCCTTTAGCACATCTTCATGATTATCCTTTTCTTCTCTAAGATTTGCTGCTTAGAAATAATGCATTGGCTGTAGCTCCAGGTTCTCTGAGATACAAAAGAAATGGAAAGAAGAACTTGATGAGGAGCTGGAAAGGTCGAGAGGCAAGTTTTATCTAAATTCCTACAGATTTATTATAACTGCAGTATGCCTGCTTTGTCTCGTAGGTTATTATGTGGTTCATAATCTTAAGCCGTATTTTGGAATCAATCTTCTCAAAATGTGAAATGCGTTTTCTGTGAGGATCAAGTATTTTTGTTGTGTGAGCGTTCTAAAACATGAGTAAACTTTTCTAAAGTGTAAGTACTATGATATTACTAGAATTAATATTATTTCCCAATTGTAAAATTGGCGAGCTAACTGTTAACGAGAGCTGCATTAAATGCTTCTGGATAACAAATGAAACACCAAATAAGTTCTCTTTCCATAAAATAAACTGTTGAAACTGATCTTAGCTACTTCAGATTGAGTTTAATTTAACTGAGAATCTGAAATGATCTCAAGAAGATGTTCTACTATGAAACATAATTGTCTGTCCCTTTATTGTTCAATGGCTTTAGATATCCTCGTAAACACTCTGTAAAATAGTTTTCAGAAATGTGTATGCTTAATATTTTGTCCTTCTCAAATAGTTCCATTTAAAATCCCTTGGTATCACTCTTATGTAAATTTCTTACATGTTATATGCTTCTTGTACTAAGATTAGGCTTATCTGAAGCTTGACAATTGTCATATTGCAGAACTCTTGCGTCAAGCAGGGACAGCCAAAACATCATCTCCCAAGGATCTAATCATGAACCGACAAAGAGATCGATTAAGGTTTGCATCACCTGGAAAATAATAAATGTAAGTTTTCATAGTCATAACAAAAGTTCTAGTTCAAGCCTTTTTCCCCCTTTCTTTCTTAAATATGTGAATCTACAATGCAGTTGGGGGGATGGTGACTCGGGGCAGGTTGAGAAAATCTCTCGTCTTCGTGTGGATTGGATTTCCTCGGAGCAAATCAAATTTATCAGTACTTATGGTAAAAGTATATCTTGTTTCCTTGTCATCACTGTGCATAGATGGTATCCTTGGAATTTTTTACACAATCATAGTGGCTACCTTGGTGACAACATATCATGTAAGAACAAGATATATAGAATAACATATCCCTATAAAATCATTTTCTCCTTTAAGCTAAAAGAATTTGAAATTTGCAGAAAAAAAAAAAATTACAGAAGGAAGAGTTGAAGGTATTGATGATGTGTACTTGTAATATTTTTATGTTGATTTTTTGACAGAACGAATGAGTTGTACTCATTTTCTTCATGTCCATGATTTGAGTTTGGCTTGAATATTATTAGTATGACTGTAAGAAGCAATATTTATATATATAGCTATAATAATGTTATATCAGATTTTGCAGTCACCTTTAAGAAATTCTCACTATTGAAGTGTATGTATTGAGCTTGAGTTCGACTCGATTAATTAATAGCAAATCAAGTTATGAATGTTCTTTTATATAACTTGTTTGGTTATATCCCTGGTAAACTTGCCTAATTTTAAGTTCTTTCTTGTTTTGCCTACTAGCCCTTGTTTTGATTAAGATGTAGTGTTTTAAACTCAAAACTAGAATTTTCATCTGTAACTTCTAAATCTCTTTAATTTTTGGTTTGTCTTATATATGTAAATCATAATCTTCTATGTAATTGTCTTGTACAGTATTTAAAATATTAAATTTATCAAGCTGTGTATAAATGTTTAACTAATTATTTTATTTTCAATTTAAAAAATTACAAAAGGGTTCAGACAGCAATTATGAAAGTAATTTTTAAATATCAAGTAAGACTAATAGTAGACAACCACAAATTTTCTCTAACTTAATTGTAATATTAGTTGACTATTTTAAATTTGAAAAATTATAAAAAACATATAATGTAGTAGTTATGAAAATGGTGCGCTAATTATTGAAAAATGAAGGTTCTTAATTGTATAAAATAAAATCTTGAGTTGGTCTTTCATACATCTAGATCTATGCAACTGAGTTGACCTAAAACAACACCCCTCCTCTCCTCCTCCCCTCCTTTCTTCTCTCTGCAACAGCTCCGCTCCTCCTCTCCTCCTCCCCTCCTTTCTTCTCTTCATCTTATCTCTGTAACATCTCCTTCTCCATCATACGCTTCTTTCTTCTCTTCTTCATCTCGCTGCAACATCTCCTTCTCCATCATACACTTCTTTCTTCTCTTCTTCATCTCGCTGCAATCTCTTCATCCTCATCTGCTGCAACTCCTTCTCCATCATCTTCTTCTTTCTTCTCTTCGTATGCATTTTCATCTCATGCTGTAGCATCTTTTTCTTCATGTTGCACTCGCTTCATTGTCCATTCATACATTCCTTTCGAAACACCTATGAAATCAACCATTAACAATTGAAGTTCCAAATAACAAGATTAAACATAAATAATCTACAAAATATTGTAAAGATATGAATTTTATAACTTAAAGGTATTAATCATATAACATAAAGGTAACATTTGTAACTCATAAAAGTATAACACCAATTACATGAAGGTATTACCTTATGTAATATATAATAGTGCAACTAATATCAAATAAAGGTATGTTCATCAAAAAATTATCTAAACATCTTCATTTTTTTTTTCAAGTTATGGAACATAAAGGTCATGATATTTGTATATAAATGTTACAACAATACAACATAAATGTCACACCAATACAACATAGATGTCTCAACCTGAAGCAAAATACCTGAATATCTTCATTTTTTTTCTAAGTTACTGAACATAAAGGTCATTGAATTTATACATAAAGGTCACACTTATATAGCGTAAAGGTCGCACCCATATAACATAAAGGTAACAACCTGAAACGAAAAAAATAAATTCAAATGGGCCCCCAGTTGCACAGATTTAGATTCATACACCTGGTGTACAAGAAAATTTGCCTAAAATCTTTTATAAATACCATTGAGTTGTAGTTCAAATTCAAAATCCTACAATAAAAGATAAAAAATAGTGATATCTATGAAAATATTCTGTATAAGATAAAAGTAGACTGCTAACCCGTGACACAATTACTGTATTTCTAAGGTTTTATTGAATTATTTGTTTTCTATTTTAAATTTAAAAATTTACAATAAATCGAATAAATAATGCTACGATAATTGAAAAAATTACTGTAAGTTCTGAAATATTGTTGAGTCAATACATGAGTGATTTGATTAAAGATAATTTTACGCTTCAATTTGTTTTATGAAACACATACACAGAGTCTTATATATATCCCAAATTAAACACTGATGATCATTACCAAGTCTCTCAATTTCCAAACAATAAAATCCTCCTAAATTCTAATCAAATTAAGTAAGATCTAATTTCTTCAGTTGCTTAAAGTGGATTACAATTATGACATGAAGAATTAAATATCTATCTATAAGTTTACAAAACTATAAACGTAAACATACATGCATAGTTACATTACTAAAAGTTGCATTTTTCCATATTAAGATGAAACTAATTATATTGACTAAAACACACGATATATTTTTTTATAAAAATCATGATTATATAAATTTTCCACTTGGGATTCCATTGATGGCAAAATATTTGTCGGTGAATCGTGTGTTAGAATTCAAAGAAACATGATTTAGGATGGATGATTATGACAAGGATGATGATGATGATGATGATGCAGGCAAGAACATGGTAGTGGTGGTTTACTCAATCAAGATCCAATGTCATAAAACCCTAATGTTTCCCAACAAATGTACATAATAAAACCTAACATGTCCCCAACAACCTAAAATGATGGCCAAGATTCTTGAGATCATGTCATTAGTTGGTTGGTGAAAGTCAAAGGAATATAATCCATATGTGTGTGTTAGAATTCATACACCCTTTGAATATGGAGACCATTTGGGTTTTCTGCACACCAAATAAAGAGCCATATGGTGTGCTGAGCTGGACATGTGAATTTGAATTTTGGTCATGCAGATTGGACTCAGAGATATATCATCATGAAAATGCTAAAATGTCAATGACAGACATTTTTTAATATGTACATCGCCGACGTGTAATAATCTCATCATTTGGTTATATGGAAAGTGAAATTAATTGATATGTTGGATCTGATACGCCAGTGGTAATGTACCACACAGTGGATAGCGTAGCGGGACTGTGTATCATCGTGTTTTGTGAAAGATGAGGTGTGCAATTTTATTTTACTTTCTTTAATTACTTTTGTTTGCTTACCACTTTTCCAAGATCAACTAAAACTTTGTGTTGGTTGTATGTTGATTATGACCTAGATTTTCAACACTTCTAATTATCTTCTGATTTCTATCATGTTGGATTTGGTAAACTTAAAGTTGGACAAATTAATTATAACCTAGTGCAAGTGTGTCTGTCATGCATTGATTTGTTAAATGAAAAATCCCAAGAAAGATTATACATGTCTGTTTTTTTCTCAACCTTCAATGAGGCTTTAGGAATTAGGGTTTTCTTTTTACTCTTCTTTTTTTTTTTTTTTTTCCACTTGTCATGAAAAATGATAGTGTCTATATATTGTTCACCAACAAAAGCAAATCTCCTTGTTTCTCTCTCAAATCCAACAAATAGTGAGCAATCCCTTTCATTTTGTCCTTCTCAAAGAGTTATAATCAAAAGGGCTTCTTAGACAACAAGTGATTGTGCCTTTCTTGCCTTTAATTTGCCCCCATCTACATAATAGACCCAAATGGATAAGCATTAACATTCTAGTGGACATAAGTGAAAACCACCTAATACACATATACACATTATACTCATCAAAAAATAGAAAAAGAAATTTAAAAATGGGCCTTTTCAATTCTTCTTTTTTTGACAAAAAGAATTTGCAACTTTATTCATCAAACCGAATTGTCCAAGCTACAAGAATGTTTCTATTTTTCATTATTAATGACACAATATAAAAATTTATTAAAAGATTATACATAATCAACATAATCATTATCTACAAGTTGAAGTTATGCAATGAGGATTGAGATAGCTAAAAATTGAAGAAAAGATAGATCTTGGGATCAAATTGGGAAGACCACTCATTTAAATTCATTATTTTCCTTTAGACAGGCTTTATTTGTGTGAGTGTATAATAAACAATGAATTAAAATAGGAAGAAAAAAAAAATAGGTTGAAATAGACAGGGATTTTGTTGGTTCAGAGAATTTTCTGCAAGAATTATTCGCAATAAAAGCATAATCTTTAAAGTTTGTCTGCCAACGCAGCAGCTTGTACGGACTCGTAACATTTCTTGTGGTTAATTTGGCTCTGAATTCAAATCAATTTTTTTCTATCAACAAATCCTCTTCACCTCAATTATACACATAAAAGGAATAATATATATATGTCTTCTTGCCTGTTATTTTTTGTTTGAATAAACCAACTTTGCTTTGTTTTCTTCATGCAACTTGTTTCATATCATTAAATACTATTTCTTTTTTCCAAGAAATATACATACATATATTTATGTAGAATTAACTATTAGGTGTCTTTAAACTTCATCATCGTGTTGAATACATATATAGAACTTACTATCTCATATATATTTGGTTTGAAATCGACAATAAGAGCTGGTTTGTGTTCGGTTCAAAGATATCAAATTCGTCATAGTGTTTTACTTTTAATTTATTGTCAAAGATCAAAGATTGTCTCAAGCATCATAAAACAATAATCAAATTAAAAGAAATAAAATTTTCTAGACCGATCAACTCGTTCTATATGAGTTAAGCTTGTGTTTGGATTGCATGATTATAGTTAATCCAAATCTGAATTAATGAGTGGCCAACAAATTGTATAATCAGTAAGATTTATTCAAACAATCTTGAACAATAATATTTTCCATGTATCTTTGAATTTACTATTATATTATATTTGTAAACTTAGGTGCAACCGTCGCACAGTACGATGGATATAATTATAGTATAAAAAGACATAATTATAGTTATAAATAACATATCTATAGAACTTAAGCTTGTACCTGTAAAAAAAACGTACTTATAGAGTAGATATTTATAGTTAAAACTCATATACTTTTATCTGTAAAAGACATTTTTGAATCTCGAATCATACGATACAACTCTCATATATATATATATATATATATATATGCATAACGGTAAGAATGACGTTAAGAATGACGTTAAGTCGGCCATATATAATGTACTTTAATTTCTAGGAGTTTCAATCCATGGAATCTATTGCATGTGTATATAAAGGTCATTGGAGATTTTGCATATGTGGAAAATCCATCTAATAATTATCCACACGACTAATTTAACACGTGTTGAGCCATACCTTACAAGAATAGAGGGGCCTCACCACACTCCAATTTAAAAGGATAACAATGTTACTTTGTGTTAAATTTATCAAAAATAAAATAATTATATGTATTACAATATGCTACCATCTCGTATATATGAATATAGTTTTGTGATATTGATATCATTATTCATAAATTAAACACATTTTCATAAGTCAATCTTTAATTTATAGATTACAAATTGTAAGGTGATTCATCTAATCGCAAGTGAGATGATCTTATTGAGACAAAGTTATTTATGATCTTATGTGTAATCAATATTAATCATATTGAATGAGTTGATACATGTTATTGTTCCATATGAATCCCCTTTTTTTTTTTTTTAAATTTCACATAAGACTGTTTCACATGAGAGCTACTCTCATCTTATCTTTTATTAAAGATTTTTCTTCTTATTCTTATTTATTCTTTCAAATTAAAAGTCATTTGAATTTTGAAATCACTTCCAAAGCATCTTATTTATTCTTTCAAATTAAAAGTCATTTGAATTTTGAAATCACTTCCAAAGCATCCTTCAAAATCCTAATAATTTGGAATTTATACATTTTGTGATTGGATATTAAAGAATCGAACCTTCATCCATAGAATAATGAGTTATTGATACTACTAAAATATAAGGCCTGATCCTGTGTTTCCTACTAGATATGGATGTTACATGTTAATTAATATTGTATAAAATAAATTATACATAATGTTCAATATTTTTCCCACAAACAACGTTGATAAAATAAATGGTGATATTATACACCTGAAAACGTACTAAATGTATCCATTTTTTTAGAAATGAAAGATATAAGAGAAGTTCTTCTATAAATTAGGTGGATGGATGAGACAAATCAGGGCCGACACGTTCATTTTTTTTTTTTTTTTTGTCGACGCTTGAATTTTTATTTTTTGAATATGACCTTTATGTTATATTAGATCTATTTTTATGTTATGTTAAACATACCTTTATATTATATTAGATTTACCTTTATGTCAAGATTTCATACCCTTAAATTTAGTTTTCACACATTTTATACATGTACATTTAGGTTGTATTACACATACATTTATGTTATATTCGACATATATTTATGTTATACTAGCCATACCTTATATAATATATAAAAGTATAGTTAACATATTAAAATGTATGAGTAATATAACTAAATTAATGATATGTCTGACATTACTAAAAGGTATGGAGGTATAGATAAAAGTTTTTACAGGTATGAAATCAGGATACAAAGGTAGGTCTAACAGAACATATATAAAGGTATGACATTTGAAGCGAATATGCATGTGTAGATTTGAGCACATCCATCCAGACGCATGGAGGTGCATGAGAGCGCGTCAAATGTACTGGAAACGTGTTTTTGGGACGCGTGGGTCGTATCGAACCAAGTGCACCTGCTGCACAATTTTTTTTTTTTTTTTGGTGAAAGATATAAAAACATAACTTTTAGATACGTCTAATATTTTGGATATGTTAGCTCCACCTATAATCACTACAACAAAAACGCTTAAAGACAACAATTCTAAAGTGTTGTTGTTCTGGGTATAAGATTGTAGTCTATGTCAATGTTGTCGAAGAGGGACGCCCAAAGACAACACTTCCAAAGTGTTGTTGATTACTCATAGACAACACTTTGAAAGTGTTGTCGATATATGCCAAATGTTATCTTTTATATAGAAAAATCGAACATAAACAACACTTTGGAAGTGTTGTTATTCTCGTCGTATAAAACAAGTATAAAACTATTCACAATAATAATGCCTGATTACTCTATCCATCTCCACCGGGATTTGAATTCTTGTTCACCACCACTGGGATTTGAACCCTTGTCCACATATATGAAAACAACTAAAGTACCACTAGACCAAATATGTACATTACTTTATTTATTATCTAATATATATATATATATATATAAAGTGAAAAAGATAGACCTCCAATTTTCTTATTTTTTCCACGTGGAGTTGACTGACTCGTTTGCTTTTATAAAAGGTCCACCTGATAATGAATTATATTATCCACCAAAAATTAGTAAATCAACCTATCACCATTCAAAAGTTTAAATATGAATAAATAATAATTTACTCTCAATATCAATGATTAAATAATATCAATAAAAAAATCTCACCAATTTTAAGTTAAGATTCAGCAACATCATCAGTATTAATTTGATAAACCAAAAAATGAAAAAGATAAGGAAATTTTAATAATAATAATAATAATAATAATAATAATAATAATAATAATAATAATAATAATAATAATAATAATAATAATAATAATAATAATAATAATAATAATAATAAAAATAACAATAAATATTAGTATATTCCTCAAATATAATTATAATACTTAATTATTAATAATTATTTTGAACAGGTATGACATCAATTTCAATATAAATTTAGCATTATGCAAAATTAATTTCTTAAGAATTTAAAAATAAAGCAAAGTTAAAAAAAATTACTTTGTAATCATAATAATAATATAAAAAAATAACGATAAAATTATACATCAACATTATTAATATATAATCATAATTATTAAATATTAACAGTTATTTTGGAAAAGGTAAGACATCATTTGCATATCAATTTACCACATTTCAAAAATGATTACTTATAATTAAAAGATAACACTTTTCAAGTGTTTCCATAATAAAAAGAGTATGCTTAAAGACAACACTTGTAAGAAATGTTGTTATTGTCTAAGAAATGGAGCTCAAACACAACACTTCTCTAAAAGTGTTGTCATTGGCACAAAAAAACACGCCCAAAGACAACACTTTCATAAAATTGTTGTTAAAGTGATGTCTTTGAGTAAAAAAAAAATCTTTCTCAACACTTTAAGCAAAAAGTGTTGTAAATTTCAAAATCACAACAGTTTATGCTTAAAAATGTTGTCGTTGTGGTGTTGCCTTTGACTTTTTTGTTGTAGTGAATATACGAGAGTAATTAAGAATGCAATATGAATTAAAAGGTCGTATAAGGTGACATAATATTTTGTGTAGTTATCATGGTTTCTTTAATCAACAATTTGACTCCACTTTTAACAATTATGATAGACATTGGATTTTCTTTTGGAATGTTGAAGAATCAAAGCCTTAATGGTGAAGAAGGGTGGTTGATGAAGACAATTAGCATGCAATAGGGGACATTAGTGATGTTGCTTTATGTTTGCAGAAAGAAATAATATATATTTGTCTGTCTTTTTTTGGTTAAATAAATTGAAAATCTATTTAATTTATAGGAATTAAAACACTTTTAAATAAGTGCTTTCAAATAAATGAGGATTGATTCAAAAAATTGTTTGTTCCACTTTTTGTCACTACTTTAATTTTTGTCTTTCTTCTTGTAAGAAAGAGAAATGTTAATCTTGCTTAGTTAGCAAGTATATATACACTTTCACAAATCACTCTTTTTTGTTATGGATAAGTTTTACTTTCTTTAGTTCAATTTTTAGGTGAGATATATAATATATAGTGTATGTAATACCATGCAACACCTTAAATGTGTGTAATCTCATAAAACTCAAACAATAATTTAACACGAAACCTTGCGTGAGACGGTCTCACGAATGATTTTTTTGTGACGAATCATTTTTATCAATTAACACAACCCAAATCTACAAGTTTATATGTGAATTGTAGAGTGTGGATTATGGATGGATCCGTCTTACATGAAATGATCCTTGAGACGGTCTCGCATAAGACTTACCCATAATTTAATGGAACGAATTCACTATCTACAACTCAAATTAATTCATTTTTACAAATTGATATATATTTTATGAATTATAAAGTTTGAGTTGATTCTTTTCGTAAATCTAAATTCTTCAAAGAGTCTAGCTCATGCATCATTTTTTATCATGCCCCATTTTTACTGGGAAAATTGAGTTGATGACAAAACATAAAGGCCAATTGTTAGAATATTTGGCAAAAAGATATATGAAAAGTATACATTAACAAAACTTGGATTTAATTAATGTAATTGCCCTTTCACACCGATCCATTATGGAATCTCTTTTCATATTTTCCACGTGCGCAAATGCATGTGGATAACTAAAGTTTAGCTATATGATACGTCATGCATTTAAAATTTTCTATTGCAAAAGAAATTTATTAATTTGTATTTTATAATATACTTATTTGCTCATTTAGTATATTAATTTATTTAACCATCACATGATCATGAAAAATGAGGAATTAATTTACATACACCAATAAATATAATAAAAAATACTCCCACATTTAATTATCGGTATTTAAATCATAATAAATTGTAATTCGATTATATAGCAAGGATATAAAACAACATTTACAGAGAAGTAAAAATGAAATAGCAAGAAATTCATATGTAATTTGGATCTCCCAAATAACAATTCTGACAAAATTCACTACACAAATTGTTCTGATTTTCGTCGGACCTCAAATTTGGAGGGGTTGCTAATATATAATATTTTGAGTAGGGTTTTTATATATAATATAATGTAATGTATATATAACTTATTTTACATATATATATATATATATATATATATATATATATAATTGAGGCTTTGGAAATACAAGTGAGACAGGATAGATGATGAGCTAGCATCAAGTAGACGTATTGATACTCGAGCTCGTTTTTTGAATTCTAGATTAATGGGATAGAGTTCATTTCAATTTAGTGAGTTACATATGTGTGTATATATATATATATATATGTTATTTATCATTTACCTAAGTATAAAAGTAAATACTTGATATTGTATCGATATATTCATCAGATATAATATTTATATAATGAACGATACCATGAATAAATATTGTATAAAACCTGTGAGAGAAGGGGTCAATTATACTTGAGAGTAATTTTTAAAAAGTGGCAAATTAAATACTTAGATATATATTTCCTAGTTTTATCCATGAGTACTTTACAAATAGCCTATGTATATAATTAAAATTTATAATTAGCCAAAACTTAATTAACCCAAATAAAATACAAATACTTCATTGATTTTAACCCTCACTCATCAAATTCCAAGCAAAACAAGTTGCATTTCTTTTTGTTTTTCAAGTTTGTTTAACAAAAGGTAAAAAAACGAAAAAGAAAACATGTCATTTTCTTCCAAATTGGTCCCTTGTGAAGAAACTTCCAAGCTCATTAAAAATAATGGGACTAGGTTTCATGCAGTCCCAATCATCTTTTTTATTTTTTTAATCACATAATTATTTTATATTGTACTTTATCAATACATTAATCCATATATACATGAACATAAATAATATTACCAATCCTCATTATCACAACATAATGTACATCATCAATTAAATACAATAGTAAATAAAGATATCAAAAAAAGAAAAATCTTGTATATATGATACTACAGTAATATTTATTATACTTTCAAAAAGAAAATATGTAGGGTAGAAAAAAAAGTGAGTCTTGTGTGAGACTGTCTCACGGATCATGTTACGTGAGATGGGTTGACCCACAACCCAAACTTCCCAATTCACATGTAAATTAATGTATATGAGTTTGATCCATCGATAAAAAGGATCCACCTCACGGAAATTATCCGTGAGACCGTCTCACACAAATTTTTGTAAGAAAAAAATAGATAAATAGAATTAAATATGCATGGAAAATATAAATGGAAAAGGATGAGAAGGTTATCCAAAGTGATGAATGGATATTCTAAGTCCACGATCATCTTCTGTCTTCCTCTTGTATATATAATGTACTCTTTCATTAAATGCCAAATATTTATATGCATATGCTCTTATTTCTAGGTATGGCTGAAAAATCTACTTGAATATAACTTTGATAAAGACCCTAATTTTATTTTATATACTCTCCATTTTTCTTCTCATTAATTTACTGCAAATAATTAGTATTTTAAAAATAAAGAAATTTGTTGATTAGGAATAATTAATATAAAATAATTAATATAAAAATATTGTTTATGCTTAATATATACTCGCTTCCCTCCTTAATTCTTGCAACACGATCCATATGCATGTATCATATGAATGAGTAATATATATGTATATATATGCATGATTTCATCATATTAATTAGTTATATTAATGTTAGCATTGTCAAATATAGTTCCTACATTAAACTAATGAGAAGTGTCAAAATGACAATGTACATGGCTTTTAAGTTTAATGCAATGAGCACCATACATTTTTATAGTATTCTATAATATTTTTTCATCTTAATTCTTTTTATTTCTTTCTTTCATAATATCTCATCTCACATTAATTTAGGAATTAGGGGAAACAGATTGATATTGCTTAATTAAGGTCATTTTTATCTTTCTTAATTATCTCCACTGACAAAAGTTGAAAACAACATTTATTTAGAAATGAAAATATTACTATCTTATAGGATTGTAGTTAGATTATCAATTTCATATGTCTACTGCTAATGTGTAATGATCACATCTATTTTTTATATTAAAATAAGAATCAATTAATATACTGGATATTTGACACGGTAGGGATACGGAGATTTTAGACAAAGAGATGTCATCCACAGATGTGGAGGGCTGAAATGACCTAAAATGATGGTGGTACGAAATTGGAAGATTACATTGGAAAAATTAAAGAAACATGGTTAGGAAAATGTAGTACACTAGGTAGAGAAAACACGATTTAGTGTCTAGAAATTAATCTCGATACCTTTTGGTTTGGGGAACATATCGCACTCACAATTGTACTAATATATATATATATATATATATATATGTGTGTGTATTCCATTGTATATATCCTTTATATGTGTACATATTGCAGTCAAATTATCAATGATTTTTTTACATAAATTATCGAACTTTTATTTATGATATCAATATATGAATTATACAGGTTTTGACATTTAAACTACTAAACTAATCTTTCAACAATGTTTCACCAGATTTTGACATTTGACTTGTGTGTGATATATTTTTAAGTGTTTGATCTTTTGTCCAAAACAATTAAGTTGATGTATTCCCACTATAAACTTAAGGGCTTTTCCAAATACTACCACTCACATGTTTAGACCCAAAAAAATCGCTTAAATATGTCACGCGCAAACCACATACCAAAATCCGAAAAAAATGACTAGAAAATTAATTTGGTGGTTTAAATGTCAAATCTATATATAGATATATTATCTGTGCCACTATAATAAGTTATGTGATTTATTTGCAAACTTTTTCGAATAACTTGATGTGATTGCTGTAATTATACATGCATATATATATATATAATACATGCATCACCTATTTGATATTGATCAAAAAGAAAATTAAAATTAAGTTTGATCCTTTCAGCATGTGGTAGATAAATTTAATGTATTCATCATTAATGTCTTTCATGAGACCACTTGTATTTACCTTATAATAATTAATATTATCAAAAACATTTGCATCCTACATTCGAGGTATTTAAATTCATTAGAATAAATATTTATGGATTTAGGATTGATTTATTGTGGTGGGTAAGAAAATGGATGTGCATATCTTTATTAGAAGAGACACATGAGGTTGTATTTATTGAGGAGAATGTACTACACTTATTTATATACTTTTGTGTGTGTTTAGTATTGGAATTTTAGGGTTCCAAGAAGATGGCAAGAATCTCCACTTGATATATTATACAATTCTAGACAATGCTTTGTCCATTGGTCCCAATTTAATTTGTATGTTACCATTCGCCACAAATCTTTACTGCTAAATTATACCTTTTTCTTCTATATAGAGTTAGTATCATGTGCAACTGGTGCACATACAATTCGGGTCGGGTCTGAGTCGACCAGGATCCGCGCACTTTTTTTTTTGAATTTTATTTTTTCGCTTCAAACTGTTACCTTTATGTTATATGGGTGTGACCTTTATGTTATAAAAGTATTACCTTTATATATAAATGTAATTATAACTTAGAAAAAAATAAAGAATTTTAGCAATATTTGTACATAAAGGTCACAAGAATTGTACATAAAGGTCACAACAATACAACATAAGGGTCTCAATTTGAAGCGAAAAAACCTGAAAATCTTCATTTTTTCCTAAGTTACTGAACATAAAGGTAACATTTATATATAAAGGTCACACTTGTATAACATAAAGGTCACATCCTTACAACATAAAAGTAACAACCTGAAGCGGAAAAAAAAGAAAAGGAAAACCCAGGTGCGCGGATCCTGGTCGGGTCGCCCCAGTTGCACCAATCTAGATCCGTGCACCTGGTACACAGAAGCATTTGTGAAACATATATATATATATATATATACACACTAAAAATACTTCAAAATATTTATTTTGGTAATAAAAAAGTTTTTTTTTTTTTTTAACTTTATAAATTAACTAGAACAAATAATATTAGGAAGGTCATCTACGAACGGGAGATTTGACCCAACAATGAGGATTTGGTTCAGCCGTAGCAAGCTTATATCTCAACGTTCATCTCAACAACCACATTTTCTAACCCCAAGTTCTTGATCCAAGGTAAAGTTCGTTCCCTTTTTCAACTCTAAATAAACCCGGAAGAACCAATGAACAACTGATTTCCCTTCACTATCGTGAATTACGATACCCACTCACATCTCTTTTGTGTCTTAAATAAATGCGACTTCCACATTTACTTAGAAATGTTTTACAGGGATTTTATGTCATGTATTACATTGTTTAGTTATACCTCCTCTCATCCTATTTTGAAATAGAAGTTATTGCAAAAAAAAAGTCAATACCTTTTAAAGAATTATAAATTTATCCCCGCATTTCAATAATTGTAAAAAAAAATCAGAGTCTTTGTTCACCGTTACAATTTAGACCACTTTTGAATTTTCTGGCAATCGGAGTCCATGTATCCGGTAAACATGTTACATCACATGCCACATTGGATATCGCGTCATTTCCAACCAAAAAAAATATAAAAATAAAATTGCAAAATAAAATCATCACCTCTCTTAAAGTTGCAATTTAATCTCAACCTTTCAAAAATTAGCAAAAAAAAAATCTTAAAGTTGCAATTTATTTGAATTTATTCTTTCGTGTTTAAATTCATCATGAATACGTCACATAAACTACATAATATCTTATAAATATTTCTTATTTAAAATTAGAAAATTTGATATGACCCATTATTGTGGAATCAAGTTTATTTGTTCCCAATTTTATATTCTAAATTCGTTGGTTAAGTCTATATGTAATTATATCTAATTTTTATGTTCTTTAATTTATAGCAAAAATTATAAAATGAGAATTAATTATGATGGGATTGGGATAAGAGGAATGAGATATTAATTAACAAATTTTCTGTAAAAGAAATTGAAACTCGATGGGATGAGTGAAATGAGTGGTAGTTATTTTCTAAACTTAATCACAGTCATACCAAAATGTGAATATCATCAATTTTGTTTGATAATCTTACTTCACGGTTTTTCCGTTTTGGACACTAAAACAAGTTGATCCTAGAGGACGGTGGAAAAAAAAAACATATTTTACAAGAAAAAGAAAATCGAAAAACATAATAGGGTACTAGTTTAGAAATAATTTTAACGTAAATAAATAATTTTATGATTGTATACTTTATGTGACGAGTCCATGCTAAATTTAAACACCAAAAAAATAAATTCAAATTGCAAAAGGAAATACATGGTTCTTTTTGCTAATTATTTTTGAAAGGTTGTGATTAAATTACAACTTAAGAAAGGTGATGATTTTATAATGTAATTTTGATTTTTAAATCTTTTTTGGTTGGAAATGACGTGGCATATGACATGACATGTTTGTTGGACACTTGGACTCCGGTTGCCGGAAAATTCAAAAGTGGTCTAAATTGCAACGGTGAACAAAGGTTGTGTGAAAATTGGTTATAAATTTACAATTCTTTAAAAAGTTGTGATTTTTTTATTTCGCGTTTAAAATATTGGCATGACCGAATCTGATTAAATATGGTGCATACTATAAATATGAAGTACATTTTAAGTTGTAACTGAAAATCAGTCTTGCAAAATGAGACCTTTGAGCTAATTGTAAAAGGTGATAACCGACGGAAACAGCCAAATAAAAAGACGAAAATTTTACATAAAAGCTAATGTGAGACGGTATTACGGATGATTTTTATGAGACAAATTCTCATTAACTATGAATGGAACCTATTTTAACAAATTCTTATGTGAATTGTCAGATGTGAATTATCACCTGACATATCTCACATAAAAAGATTAGTGAGACGTTTACTAAAAAAATATATTCTAACCAAGTTCATAGGAAATATACATGTTCTTTTAGCCACAAAAAAAAAAAAAAAAAACGATAAAGAAAAAAGTATTTTGAACATAAATACCCCTAATTCTCTTCTCTTCCCTTTACTTGATCTCCTTCGAAGATGTTCGCTTCATTAAGGTTAAAAATATCAATTTTGATTATATTTAATATTTTATCATTTTTTAAGATATTTTAAATTTCTTTATCTTATTAAACTATATTTATTTTATTTTCCCATTGTAAGGTGGGTTCCTTGTATTGTGAGAAGATAATGAATTTAACTCGAGAACGTGTATGGTTTTCGAGAAATTTATTTTTTCTTTTTAACCATGTTAGTCATCAATAATATTTTATTTTACTGGTGCTTTTTTTTTTTTTATCAATATAGAATTTGAAGATGAATTAACTATCTATCTAAGACTTAAAAAATGTAAAAGTTATTGATTGGAATCGAAGCCTCAAAAATGAAATTATTATGTAAAATTTCAGAGAGGTAGAAATAAGTTTAATATCTCAAATTTTTAGTTTTAATATTATTCATATATTATCCATTTTTTCTCTTTATATATATGAGTTCATTCATATTTAGATTATCATTTTAAATATATTTTTGACACAAAAACTCATGTGAGATGGTCTCACAAATAATTTCGTGAGACAAATCCTTATATTCATGAATTGAACTCGTTTCCCCTAATTCTTATATAAATTACTAAGTGGGGGTAATAGGTTGATCTTCTCACATAATCAATTAATTTGAAACGGTCTCAAATAAAACCTACTATATTTTTAAATAGTTAAGAATTGTGAGCTACTAAACAAAACATTTATCTTTAAATCTCGAACTAGTATTTATTTTTCAAATCTCAAATTTACTTTTTTTTTGAAGGAAAAAATTTACTATTTTTAAGATCCTAATTAATAAAATTCCTCAATTACTCTACATTATAAATACCAATTTTCTCGATTATTTTGTGTTTCAATTCATTACAATTAAAACGAACATTTGAAGAGAGATGATTGTGACTGATCATGAAAGTTTAATCAAAATTCCTGTGTGGAAAGATTTTGTAGATTCTATTTAAAGTGAGGGCGGCCTCCGCCTCTTTTTAGGACAAAATAGGTCTCTTGAGGATTTTTTTGTCTCTAATAATCATTTCAATTTCCAAATACAATTAGACAATATTGAATATGTTGCAAGATTTATGCTTTAAATGGGCCCACTTTCATGCATGATATTATACCTTTTCATCTTCAACAACTAATATTATTAATTTACTATAATGCAGATACGCGATAAATGAAGTGATTGCAAATAATAAAAATTAGTCTAGAAAGTACTTAAAGTTCGAATTATAGAGAAGCTATATATTCTTCCCTCCCTCTTGGAATATGATTTTAGAAGGTTTGCAGGTTGATCCAAACTCAAAAACTGACTCATTCAAATATATTTCAGCATTTACATGATGTCAATTTAGAATGATTGAATTCCTACTCTCAAATTAATTGGGTTTTAAAAAAACCCTAAAAAGGAAAAGAAAAAAAAAGGTGTTACCAACTTCTCTTAAATCAGGTAAGTAAGGCCCCGCAGTTCCGGAAATTGAAAGAGTAATCATTCAAACCAATCACTCCCCATTTTATGCATAAATATACTATCTAAATACACAACATATGGACTGAATAATAGGGTAGAATCATTTTTCGTCACATTATATTTTAGTGTGTTTCGATTTTAATTTCTTAAGTATCACTTAGTTCTATAATTTAATGATCTATTTGACTTCAGAATAATTTTGACCGCAAAATTTCAATTTTGTTGGAAATAAGGTCATGTGTGAATTCGGCACATGTCACATGTAGCCACATCACTTTCAGTTCATTGATAAGTCTTAATTCGATGACATGGGATTGAAAATCAGTCAGACAGATTTTTCAAGTTATAAAAATAAATTGAAGATTGTAATAATTATGACACTAAAATTAGAAGAAGACGTCAAGGTTATGAGATGAAAAATGGTTTTAAATCTTTAAGGGGATGTTTGTTCTCAACTTAAAGTAGGATTTGGATTTAGAAGGATTTTGAAAATTTTGTGGGGTAGGATTATAATTTAAGTATGGAGAAATATGCTATGTTTGTAGGATTTTGCAAATTTTGTCCAAACAGAAACTGGACTAAGCTCATCAAAAATCTGGATGTGTCAAGTCGGGTCCAAACATCCCATAAGTTTTTTTTTTCCTTGAATTTTGATTGGACTGGAATTTGAATCAATTTTTCAGTATATTCGTGACTTTAAATTCAATTTCAATATTCTAGTTGTATGTTGCTTATTCTATTTTTTACATGTAATTATTGGTAATGCATAATATCATTATAGAAACTAGCAGTGTATTCGTGTGTTGCGCATTGCGCATATTGTTAGATAATCTAATAATTTTTATTATTGATGATATAGCATAATGATATATAATTTAAAAATAAAATTTTCCATCTCCTTCACCTCTCTTTCCTCTCAAGTGATCTCCTTTACTTCTCTTTCTCTCAAGTAGTTATATACTTTTTCGTTCTATTGTAATGCTAAATACTTTTTCTTCTTTTTGTATAGATTTGAACAATCAAGATGATAATGATCATATTATAGTGTTGATAATATCTTATTAAATTTGAAAAAGATTCATATCTTCTTATTTCCATTACTAATTCTTTTTTTTTTCTTTTGATATTTCTAGTCTCCCTTTCATGCTAGGTCATCCCTTTTTGTGCAACTGGGCACCCAGTTTGACCCGCCCCACGCACCTCTCACATGCGTTTTCACATGCCCCAACGTGTTCCCACGTGCCTGGTGGGTGCACTCAAAACCACTAAGATTCGTTCCAGGCAGTCATACCTTCATGTTATGTTAATGTTACATTTATGTTATATTAGTGTTATCTTCATGAAGGTAACACTAACATAACATGAAAGTCAGTCTAACATAACATGAAAGTATGAGTAACATTGTTTTTTACCTTCATGTTATGTTAGTGTTACCTTAATGTTATATTAGTGTTACCTTCGTGTTATTTTAGTTCAATGGTTTTAAACTAAGGGTATGAAATTTGTAAAAGAGGTCACACTAACATAACACGAAGGTAACACTAACATAACATGAAGGTAACACTTACATAACATAAAGGTCACGACCAAAACAAGCGAAAAAGTAAAGGCGCGCGGACTGGGCTGGCCCGCACGCGGCCTGGTTGCACTGATATAATCATACCATCCAAAATAATTTCCTCTATTTCCTTTTACCCATATATTAAATTAAAAGACCATTTATTATATTTAAAATATATATGAAACTTGTTCTATAAGATTTTCAAAAGTTTTTAGTTTTTTTTCCACATTTTTTTTATTGGTCAATGACAAATCAGTAATTATGTTCAATTTTGCAATTGAGTGGCAAATTAGTAAATATGTCAAATTTTTCATGTTTTAAATATAGTATAGATGATAAGTTAGAGTTGTTGAATGAATAAACATTGTTTATATATAGTAATGGCTGGCTTGGAGAGAAAGTTTGATTTTATTAATGGTCAGCTTGAATTTAATGGCTTGAGGTGGATGCTTGATTTAAAATTATTAAATTAATTTAGAAAATCTGAAATATTGAAAAGAAAAATATTTCAACAAAAATATGTTGCAAGCCAAATATTAAAAGAATTAATAATAACCAACTAAAAAAAGAAAAAGAAATATTCAAATCAATCCAATATTGACACTTGAAAAAAAAAAAGACAAACAACAAAATGGACGGAAAAATAATATTTTTATAAATATTTCAAACTGTTGTGCTATTAGTATATTATAAATTATAAATTTGAAAGAACGCAGCCTTAATTTTGTAGCTTAGTTACAAAGTAAAGCCGACAAATGTTTTCTAAAAATTAGAATAGTTAGACTTTTCTGTATGTTTCCTAAATAAATATGTGGGTCTATATCAAATAGACAAAATTTCCCCACACTTATAATAATAATTAAAGTTCCAAACTTTAAGGATTAAATTGAGAGATCGATGTTTAGTGATACTTTTTGGCTTCATCAAATGTATTTGTGTAAAGTTATTGTCACACTCAATTAAATCAACCACGTTAAATAAGTGCTTCATCAATAAATTGTTTAAAATAATATATATCTTTCAGTCAAAATTGACAGTAACAATGTAGCCCATTTAGCTATTTAATGAGTGTTTGTTT
Organism: Scutellaria baicalensis; assembly: GCA_005771605.1. Lineage (NCBI taxonomy): Eukaryota > Viridiplantae > Streptophyta > Magnoliopsida > Lamiales > Lamiaceae > Scutellaria > Scutellaria baicalensis. The sequence continues at coordinate 18,881,454 of CM016729.1, read as the reverse complement.
TTCTAAATATATCAAATTATTGATGATGCTTTAACAAAAAATTATATTTCCATTGTCCAACAAATCCATTTTATGTTCTATGCTAATATAAAATAATATTTAGAATATTAGAAGAATATTATGATCCTTTTACACACATGATCTCATAATTAACTATTAAATATTTTTGAAATTGGTGTAGAACAACCTTACATGACATTGAAATAGATGAAGTATAAATTGAGGGGCACAATAATTAATATTATATTTATTCTCATAGATACTCCTTGATTAAATTAATTGACTCTTCAATCAAATGGTAATCATTATCATGTAGAATTCAAGTCAGACACCATCTCTACTTCATCTCATATTTATCAATACATGATATCTTATGTATTTGAATAAATATCAATTTAAATCACTATTTTAACTAATATCTCATGAATAGTACTCTCATCTTCACCGTCAATATATATCATCAAAATATGTTAAATATTTAGATAATATCCTCTTTATAGTTTGGATATGTATTAATCAAATTAAAATTAGATGTAAAATATTTTTTAAAATAGGAGTGAGTTTCATGTGTGACCATCGCACATTTTATGTGAAGCAGGTCAACCCATAACCCAAACTTCACAATTCATATATAAATTTGTGGAAATAGGTATGGTTAGTGGGTAAAAAAAGATCACCCCATGAAAACTATCCTTGAGAAATTTTATTTGAGACCATCTCTAGATCATTTCATGTGCGACGTGTCAACCCAGAAATAGTATCTTATATAAAAATGATCATTTTTGTGTGGATTCAAACTAAGTGAATCGATCCCTTCTACATAATATACAATTAACAACTTAGTTATAATATGAAAAGTTATTATTAGTAATCAAGAAATAAATCTACTAAAATATATTACACATAGTTTTGTAGTATTCTGAAGAAGAACAATCCACTCATATATATGCTTTAGACACACTTTGAAACTCTAAACATTCTTCATATATTTAATTCTGAGAATAGAAGCTTATGGGTTTTAGGTCAACCATATAGTCCTTTTGTAGTGAAAGTGACATCTTATGTAATGTAGTAAATATAATATTATATAGTGCTTTGTGACATAATTCTATTAAAATAACTTTCTGCATCACCGTTTCTAATTCTAGGAACCATCATACAATATTATTTTATTATTTTACCCTTTATTTCCAATTTCACAATACTAATACATACAATTAGACTATAAATATACATTATACTACTATACAACAACCAATATATGTATATAACTGACATAACATATAATGTGTTAACTTATCTTATTTTTCGATCTATCATATCAATGGATACAAGCGTTTATAAGTACACATATTTTAGCATGTATGAATACATCAAAATCATCATAAAATAGTTTATTCATAATATAAGTCAGCATAAGAAAATAAATTTTGTTTCATATTAAAGACCCATATATAGTCTCTTAACACCAACAATAATTATTTTTTTAATTAATTAAGTCTATTAGCTATTGTGCAATTATTTTCTACATATAATAATATATACAAAATATCTTCATAATCTCCTTGATACAATCTTTAATGATAATCATTTTAAATTTGATGGAGTAATATAAGTTTCAAGAAGAGGATTTACATTGAATTTAGATTCATGCACTATTAAATTTAGAGTAGGTCTTGTGTGAGACCGTCTAATGAATTTTTTTTTATGAGATAGGTTGACTCATAATTCACGCTTAGCAAATCATATGAAAATTTGTGAATATGAGTTCAATTCATGGATAATAAGGATCTGTCTCACGTAAAATAGTTAGTGAAACCGTCTTACATGACTTTTTGTTTTTGTGATAAATTTAAGAATGAAAAGGAAAATTTCATTTGAGAGTCAAATAATATTACATCATCATCGGAAGATCCCGAATTTTGGGGTGGTAAAAACATGCAAGTTCATCATCTTCAAACTTCGATGTCCAAAACTCACATTCACTGCCAATCCACACCCCATTACCAACCCCACCGAAGAAGGACAAAAAAAAAAAAAACAACCAAATGAAATCCCAAAAAAGATGAATAAAGTACTTAAAATTATAGATCCAAAAAAAGAAAAAATAAATTTTGAGATTAAAGAAGTTAATTATGAAGTGGCCACCCAAAGTGCAGGTTTCCAGTTACTGCACAATCCTTTGTTTCCATGGCTTCCTTCTTTGCATCTACTCAGCCTCTGATACTTCTCTTTTCCCACTTCCAAATTCATCTCCCCATCAAATTCTTCAGCTTCATTGCCGGCCTCCTCGATTTCCTCATCGGCGGCGGTTTCTTCCTCCTCTTGTTCGTCGCCGGCGGTTGTCTCCGCCGCGTCGAAGGTGGTGAGGAAGCAGAGCTTGAGTCTGCCATCGCTTCTCTCGGCCTGCAAGTAGGTATTCCTGAAGGGGGCCTCCACCGCCTCTATGATCAGCCTGCCGCCCTCTCGGTGGTGGCGGACTTGCAGAGAATTCGAGCTGGTCAACGGCGGCGGGAAATTCGTGGCTTTCCGGCAAGAGGGGGCCTCCCTGTGATAAGGGTTTCTGGGCTTCTGTATCCAGTCATCGAGTTCGATGGTTTTATGGGGGGTTGAGAAGTCGCCGGAGTTCGAGGAGGTGGGGCTGAACGGCGGCGACGAAGAGAAAATGCTGCTGCAGTCGGAGATGTTATCGACGCCGGTTTCGCTGCCTAGGTTTTCGGTGCATAATTCCAGGGATTTTGGGCTGAGTTTTGAGAATGATGAGTTTTTAGTGTAGTAATTGTCTTTGTCCTCTGATTTCTCAGTTTGGAAGAAACCCCAGTTTCCGAATTCATTGTTTCGGTGATCGCCGCTGTATAGGGCCGCCGGAGGCGGCGGCGCCGCTACTTTGAGCTTGAGGGTGGTGGTGGCCTCGGTGAGATTGGACTCGAAGCAAGAAAGGAGGTTCTGACAGACTATGGTTGACATGGTTGAGATTGGAGTGAATTGTATGGACAAGTATGGTGTTTTCCTCTCGAAGTTCTTGGTGAGATTTAAGTTGGAGAGAGAGAGAGAGGAATAGGAGAGAAGTGGAGGAGAGAGAGAGAGGATTGAACGAGAGATAAGCGAGGGGATGGGGGTCAATTTGTAGTGTCGAAAAGTGCTGTGGAGATCTTGTGTGTGTGAGTGATGAGGTGGGATGGGTGGGGTGGGGTGGCTTTTTGCACCACTTGAAATTTTCAACTATTAATATGCCACACATAAACATTTGAGGGGGGGAAGGGAATAAGGGAAAATCACTTGTTTGGAAGTTGGAGTAAATAATATTCCATCTATATCTTTTGGAAAACAAGAAATTGAGTTTTAAACTATTCCCAATTAGAGATTGCCATTTATGAGAGAGGTTTGGAAGATGTTATATTTTCATTGAAATAAATGGCATCATATTTTCATTTTTGGTATATGAGAATGAGTGGGAAGGCCAAGAGATGAGTTTTGAATTCTATCTTGAACCAACTTTGAATATTGTTCCAATGGAGAATGTTAAAATGTTCATGGTGGACAATTTTTAATATGTCCACCGTTAAAGTGTAATGTTATCATCCCTATTAAATGGAAAATGAGATTTTGAATTCAATCTTGAACCAACTCTGTATATTATTCCAATAGATAATGCTAAAATATCCACGACTGCAACTCTTAATATGCCCACCGTGACGTGTAATGAACTCACTCTCATGATTATATAGAAAGTGAAATTAATTGATACGATCCGGGTTGGGTCGACCCATATTCCCTTTTTCCGCACATGAACTTTTGTTGTTTTGGTCGTGACCTTTATGTTATATTAGTTGTGATGCTATAAATTGTAATCAAGCCTAATTAGTCAAGAACCGGAGTCAATTAATCCAGAATCGGTCGAGTCAAAAAGGGAACCGAGCGAATTAATGTCGTCTGCGCAAGCAACAAAATTGCAACGGAAATTCGCGCATCCTCGAGGCTGAATTCTTGAAATTAGTTTAAGGGTTCTTCTCTATATTTATAGAATGGGGTTATCAGTTGGGAGATACATTGTATTTTTGCGGTTTAAGAGAGATTAGGTTTTGAGTTCACATTTTAGGGTTCATAAATTGGGAAACTTGATTCTAGGAGAGTCTCTTGTAATTGCTGCATACTTTCTTCACCATAGTGAATTTGATCGATTTCTTGACAGTGGATGTACCCCGATGTGGCGTGGGGAACCACTATAATTCTCGAGTGTGTTGTTTTTCTTTGATTTCCTTTCATACTCTGTTCTTGTTTTTCTGAAACTATTTAGGATTGTTGGACATTGATTGAGTGCGAGAAACCTTACAATTTGCGCCGTCTATGGGAATTGGAGGCGTTCGATCAAGTATGGGTTCAATCCGGTTAGATATTGAGAAGTTTAATGGGAAATCTGATTTCAATCTCTGGAAGGTAAAGATGAAAGCTTTATTGATTCAGAATGGGTTACAACGTGTTTTGGTTGAAGAGAAGTTTCAACTGGTGAAGCATCCTCATCCGGTGAAGATCCAAGGCCAGAATCATCCACTGCTGCAGAGAAGAAAAGGGAAATAGATCAGAAGGCTCACAGTGCGATCATGTTGTGCCTTGGAGACAAGGTCCTTAGGGATGTATTCAAGGATGACACTGCATTGAAGGTATGGAAGAAGTTGGAAGAAATGTTTCAGGCCAAGACTTTGGCAAATAGACTATTCTTGAAAAACAAAGTGTTTTCATTCAAGATGGTGGATGAAAAGAGAGTGTTGGACAAACTGGATGAGTTCATCAAGATCATTGATGATCTTGAGAACATCGGAGAGAAAGTTCCAGATGAAGATAGGGCACTGATGCTTTTAAATTCATTGCCCAAATCTTTTGAGAACTTTAAAGACACACTGGTGTATGGCAGGACAACTAAGCTCACTATGGAGGATGTTTTGGTTTCTTTAAGAAGTAAGGTGATGAGTAACATTGTAGAGAGTAAATCTCAGAATCTTGGGGAAGGACTTCATCTCAAAGGTAAACCGGGCAAGAAGGGTTCTTAATCAAAGAAGAAGAAGGGTGAGAAGTCTGGTACTTCAGATGATAAGACAGAAGAAGACATAGAGAAAAAGAGACGTTTCAACTGCCACAAACCAGACCACTTTAAAAGGAATTGTCCTGAAAAGAAGAATTTCAAGCCTGTAAAACAAGAAGCAGAAGCATTTGTGGTTGAAGGGGGATATGAAAGTCCAAGTATGCTATGTATTACAACTGATAAGATGGCCTTGGAATGGGTGTTGGATACTGGGTGCAATTTTCATATGTGCCCAAAGAAGGAGTGGTTTGAGGTTTTCAAACTAATTGATGTTGGAATGGTGATGTTAGATAATGATCAGACATGCAAGGTTAAGGGGATTGGAGTGATTGGGCTTCAATTGCATGATGGATCAGTCAGAAAACTATCTAATGTCAGGTATATTCCAGACTTGAAAAGAATCTCATCTCACTTGGTTCTTTGACTGATACAGGTTATGGATTTTCAACTAAGGATGGAGAAATCCACATTAGCAAGAATGGACAGAAAATAATGAAGGGCAGAAAGTTGAATGGTTTTTATACACTTGTTGGCCATGCTATAGTAGGAGAAAGCTCAAGTATTATGTCTGAGAAAGAAGCTGAGATCTGGCATCAAAGAATAGGACATATAAGACAGAAGGGTTGTTGCATCTATCAAAGAAGTACTTTCCAGGTGGAGCCATCATCAACAAAGTACAAACATGCAACCAGTGCATACTTGGGAAAGCCAAGAAGCACAGTTTCCCAGAAGGTAGACACATTACAAAGGAATGTATGGAGTATATACACTCTGACATATGGGGCCTTTCTAGAGCTACAACCAATGCTGGAGCCAGGTATTTTATATCTTTCATCGATGATTTTTCTAGGAAGGTTTGGATATATACCATGAAGCATAAAAGTGAGGCTCTAGGAAAATTTAAGGAATGTCTATCCTTAGAAGAAAACAAAACTGGTAGGAAAATTAAGCACCTAAGAACTGATAATGGCTTAGAATACTTATCTGATGAATTCACTCAATTTTGCAAAGATAGAGGTATAACTAGACATAAGACAATAGCATTAAATCCTCAACAAAATGGTATAGTTGAGAGGATGAATAGAACATTGTTAGCGAAAGTGAGAAGCATGCTCTTAAGTGCAAATCTTCCTAAGTCTTTTTTGGGGAGAAGCTGTTGTGACAGCAGCTTATCTCATTAATAGGTCTCCATGTTCTGCTATAGATATGAAAGTTCCAAATGCGGTTTGGCATTGTAGAATTCCTAACTATTCCCATCTAAAAGTGTTTGGTTGTCTAGCCTTTGCACATGTAAGACAGGATAAACTTGAAGCAAGGGTCTTGAAATGCATCTTCATAGGCTATCCACCTAGAGTGAAGGGCTACAAGTTGTGGTGCTTGGGAAAGGGGCATCAAAGGTGCTTTAACAGTAGAGATGTGATCTTTAGAAAAGAGATCAAGCCTTATCAACAACAGGTTCAAAGTTCTGATCAAACCCTAGAAGAATTAGATACTATACAGGCTGAGGTGGGACAACCAAGCTCTAATCCACAAGCTGAATCAGAGGAGACAGGAAATGAAATTACAGATGGTCAAGAGCACACATCAGAATATCAGGGCAGCCAAGAGGAAAATGAAGAAACTGATGCTGAACAGATTGATCTAACAGATTATCACTTAGCAAGAGACAGGGAAAGGAGAATTATTCATCCTCCTATCCGATTTGGTGAGGCTGATGTAATCTCCTATGCCTTCTCAGTTGCTGAGGACATAGAAGCAGAAGAACCAGCAACTTATAAAGAAACTATCACTTCTGCTGATAAGGATAAATGGCTCATAGCCATGCAGGAAGAGATAAGTTCCCTAGAAAGAAATCACACCTGGAAGTTGGTAGACAAGCCAGCAAAACAGAAAGTCATAGGCTGTAAATGGATATTCAAAAGGAAGGTGGTGGTTTAACAGTCAGAGATAATCAAATTCAAGGCTAGATTAGTGGCCAAGAGGTACTCACAAAATGAGGGAATTGATTACAATGAAGTCTTTCCTCCAGTTGTAAAGTACTGCTCAATCAGAATGCTTTTTGCCTTGATAACACAACATGATATAGAACTGCAACAAATGAATGTTAAAACAGCCTTCCTACATGGAAATTTGGAAGAAACCATCTACATGAACCAACTTGAGGGCTTCATTTCAAAAGGTAATGAAGAAAGGTTTGTTCACTTCAAAGATCATTTTATGGTTTAAAACAAAGCCCTAGGCAATGGTATAAACGTTTTAACAGTTTCATGTTGAGTATAGGACTAACCAAGTGCAGGTATGATAAGTGTGTGTTCTTGGAGAAAGAAGGTAATTCAATTCATACTTATTTGCTCTTGTATATGGATGACATGCTCATTGCAAGCAAGACCTCAAAAAGGATTCCAGATCTCAAAGCTAAACTCAGCAAGCAGTATGAAATGAAAGACTTGGGAGAGGCTAGGAGGATCCTTGGCATGGACATTAGAAGGAATAGGCAGGAAAGGAAACTTATGTTGTTTCAAACTGATTATATTCATAAGGTTCTAAAGAGTTCAATAAGCATTTGTCCAAACCTGTGAAGACACCTCTAGGAGCTCAATTCACTTTGACAGCAGATCAGAAGCCTAAAACTGGGGAGGAAAGAAGGTATATGGATGGGGTTCCATACTCAAGTGGAGTTGGAAGTTTGATGTACACCATGGTGTGCACAAGACCTGATCTAGCCTATACTATCAGTGTAGTTAGTAAGTTCATGGTTGAACCTGGGGCAGAACACTGGAAGACACTCAAATAGATTATGAGATATCTCAATGGCTCAAGCAATTTAGGGCTGTTGTTTAAGAAACAAGAGCTAAGTGTAGAAAGAGCTGTTAGAGGATATATAGATTCAGATTTTGCAGCAACCCAGGATACAAGGAAGTCCCTAACAGGTTACATATTCACTATGTATGGGACAATAGTGACTTGGAAATCAGTTTAGCAAAGCATAGTGGTTTTATCTACAACTGAAGCTGAATATAGAATAATGACAGAGGCTATGAATGTGTCTATATGGCTCAGAGGAATGTTAACTGATCTAGGAATTGAACAGAGCAAGGTGGAGGTGTTTTGTGACAATCAAAGTGCTCTACAGTTATCAAAACATCAAGTGTTTCACAATAGGTCTAAACATATTGATGTTAAGCTACATTTTATCCGGGATATGGCTGAAAAGGGTGAGGTTATTACTTCCAAAGTTGATACTGAGGATAATGGAGCAGACATGTTAACAAAGCCATTACCATGGGCTAAGTTTGCTCACTGCATGAACCTGGTAAATCTCAAGGAATGGTGATCAAGTATTTTTTGGAATACTAATTGTTGTCTATTGTGTGTTGGTGGTTGTTTTTTTTCCTTGTTTTGTTGTTTAATTTTTGCAGGAGGTAGAATAAAGTTTAAGGTGGAGAATATGATGCTATAAACTGTAATCAAGCCTAATTAGTCAAGAACCGGAATCAATTAATCCAGAATCGGTCGAGTCAAAAAGGGAACCGAGTGAATTAATGTTCGTCTGCGCAAGCAACAGAATTGCAAAGGAAATTCACGCGTCTTCGAGGCTGAATTCTTGAAATTAGTTTAAGAGTTCTTTTATATATATATATATATATATATATATAATGGGGTTATCAGTTGGGAGATACATTGTATTTTTGCGGTTTAAGAGAGATTAGGTTTTGAGTTCACATTTTAGGGTTCATAAATTGGGAAACTTGATTCCAGGAGAGTCTCTTGTAATTGCTGCATACTTTCTTCACCATAGTGAATTTGATCGATTTCTTGACAGTGGATGTACCCCGATGTGGCGTGGGGAGCCACTATAATTCTCGAGTGTGTTGTTTTTCTTTGATTTCCTGTTCTTGTTTTTCTGAAACTATTTGGGATTGTTGGGCATTGATTGAGTGCGAGAAACCTTACATTAGTCATACATCTACTATATGTTAGTCATATCTCTATGTTATATTAGTCATACCTTCATTTCCATATTTCATACCATTAGTTCAATACTTTAACTTTTTAATAAAAACTACTAACCTTTAAGCTATGTTAGTTATACATTTATGTTATAGTAATAATACACTTAAGTTATATTATCATATCTTTATATGATATTACTTATATCTTTATGTAATATATAAAGATATAACTAACATAACTATAATATATGACTAGCTAGCATAACTAAGAGGTATGAAGGGTTTAATACGGTTGTCAAAAAAAAAAAAAAAGCGAAAGTATAGTTAAAAACTCAAAATCAATAACTAACATAACATGAAAGTATGACTTAAGGTAAACCTAACATCACATAAAGGTAGAGCACCTAGAGCGAATTTTGATGGGTTTGAGTGCACACACCAGGCGCGTGAGAGCGCGTTTTTTAGCACGTTGGTCGGGTTAACCTGGGTGCATAAAGTTCGTGGTGTATGCTGAATATCTACCATACACGTTAGTGGGGATCACATATTAATTTGTTCACCCACTGGATAAGGCAACAACATGATCTATTATAAATATTTTTTTATAGATAGTACAACTAAGGTTTTATTTTTTTATGATATATATAATCACATATATAAATATAAAACATTTATAGTGATAATGGGTATAAATAGTTAAATATGATAGCAACAAATCTTATTCTAGTCAAGTTCAAAGAAAAACATGTTTTTTTAGCCAAAAAAATGAAAAATTGTATACAAATACTCATGTGAAACGTTCGCGCAATATAAAATTTTGTGAGACAAATCATTTTATGTAACACCCCAAATAAAATTAAGCTCTAATAGAGCTCATGAGAATTTTATAAGTTAATTCCTGAAATTTAAGTTCGATATGTCTTTTCGAGGTTTAGAGTTAAGTCTGAAAATCAATCCGCCAATAGAGTTTACATATAAAATATTATAGTACACTATTATAATAATCTAAAGTTACTTATTAATTACGATTATTTTAAGTTGACGAAAGAGATGAAATAAATCGTTAATAATAATCCAATGTATCAATTAATTCTTATGACAAATAAATTATATATAGTGTTAAATTGTTTGATCCCATTTTAATTAATGAGATTGGATTCGATAGATAATATTTATACGAGGACTCAATTGTCCACAAACCGTACACAAAAATAAAGTCTCGACCCAAATAATAAATATCCTAAATAATTTAATTCAATGTCTAATTAAATCTCGGTTCAAGAAAATACAAATCCCGACTAAATTGGTACTCCAAAATCCGGTTCGTTTCTTAGTACGGAAAATGGGTGAGTCATCACCCATTGCCAACTCATCCTTTCTCTTTCTAGGGGTGACAACTCACCCCAATCTCTCTTCTCTTCCATCTCTTCTTTCCCTATCTCTCTTCTCTTTCGCAGGAACAGGGGATGGAGAAAAGGATTCTTTCTCATCATCTCTCACTCTCTACCTCTTCGATCTTTCTCCCAGAAATCCACCTAGCCACCGCCGCTCTTCCGTCGCTGTTGGAGGGACACCGCCGCCGCTTATTGGCTGGCGAGAAAGGTTGCCCCATTTTCCCTTTGGCTCTCTGTTGCTGCCGTCGACTCGGCTCACGGCAGTGGTCGTGTGCGGGTGAAGGGGGCGGTGCCGTGAGCGGCGCCGCCGTGCTATGCAGGAACGGGGTGTGTGTGCGTGAGTGAGGTGTGTTGTGTGCGTGTGTGTTTTGTATGTGCGTGTGTGCGTGGCTGTTGTGTGGGATGGAGAAGGGCACCGCCACGTCGGGGCGGCGCCGTGCAGGGTGTACGGGTGATGGGGGAAGGCTGCCGGCGACGGGCTGTCGCCAGCAAGGGCCGCGGTGGCCATGGTGCAGGGAAGAAGGGGGGAGAGCAACGGGGGCTGTGCAGGGGTGGGTTTGGGGTTAATTATGGCAATTTGATAAGTTGCAGGGGCTAAATTGCAAAATCCCAACTTTACTTTATTCATGTTTCAGCCCCTGAATTCTTGCTTATTTGTTCTTCAGCCCCTGCACTTTCCTTTATTTATTTCTCAGTCTACAGTTTATAAGGTATTGTATTCCAGTCCCTGAATTTATGTTGTATTGCTTTATGACCCCAAAATTCAGCGATAAGTACATTTATATTATTGTACTGTGTTATGGACATTGGTTTTAATCCGTGATTCATACAAACAACAAATTAAGCTTCAAATGAGAGAAAAAACCCGAGTTTATTTACTTACACCTTTATCCTGGAATCTCCGATTATTATCGCATTTTAGGAATTTAATATTGTATCTATATTTTATAGATATTTAAGTTAGAGACTAAGTCGACTCCTAATAATTGTAGGAGAAACGAACAAGGGACAGGAGTAGGAACGCATACTGAACGGATGAACTTTTGAACAAGATCGAGTAATATCCAAGGTGGGGGTAAACTCTTGTTGTTTACTGCTTTATGTTAATGTGAATGAACTTGATTAAATGGGACTGTGCTAAATGTGATTAAAGTAATTATGGTACCTTTATGGGACCTGAACGTTGACCTTCAGCGTTTATTTCCAATATAATGTGAATTATGTGTAATGTTAATGTTCATGGTCATGGTGGAATTCCAATTCACGGCGGGTTAAATACCCGAAGGGTTTCAAATATGGCATTTTCACGCTGGACTTAAAGGCTCCAGGTTTCATGGTGGGCTAGCTACCCGAGGGTTTCAATTATGGCTCATTTATATTGGACTTAAAAACTCCAAACTCATGTCGGGCTTAAAAATCCGAGTAACGCTATGATGATTCAATGTGATTACGTGCAGTGAATAATTGATGATTGTAATGACATGCTTATGTGTACCCCTATTCCACCCCACTGAGTGATTTTTCTTGCACTCACCCCTATATGCTTAAATGTTTTAGGACAGGGTACGCGGACGTGGAATGCCAGTAGCCGATATTATCAAGGTCATAGAAGATTTTAATAAAGAGTTTTATTTTACTAAATTCCAAATATATTTATTTATGTAATTGATTTATTTCTATAACTCCGTTCATGGAACTAAAACTGTGTTTGTAAATAAAGGAATTTCAAGGTAAACGTTTCCGCTGCATTTTCCAAAAATTCGTATTTCATACCAATGCTTCATGGAATAATATTTTACAGTTATTTCCGGAATTTAGTTTTCTTTATTATTACTGAAAGGGTATATTTTTAATATAAGTAACGCCAAAACATGATTTAAAAAAAAAAACGGGGTGTTACATTTTAACACATAAATTGAACCAAATTTTATAAATATTTATATAAAATATTAAGTTATTCGGGATATTAATTGACCCGTCTCATTTTGATAAAAGTGTTAATTGATTTCATTAGGAGGTGGACCCTATATTATTCGGGGTAAAAATGACCATGTTTGTTATATATAATGTTTTTTTTTCATCTTCTGTGTATCTTAAAATTTTCCTTATAAAAATATATGTACATGACGCAATTAATAGTTAAATATATTATGATAACAATTACAAGGATATGACTTCTAAGTAAAAGCAAAAATAAAATAATGACCCATGCTGAAAATACCATTGAAGGTTTATACAGATCAATGTGCTATCTTCTATTTGGTATACAAATTTAATACTATATTTATACTATCAATACATCAAATATAAAAATGGAAAAATTATACATGTAACTAATTAGGTAATAAATAAATGTTTATCTGAACATTGTGGATAGATTTTAATATAAACAATAAGTTTTAATATTAAAAATTACTATATAAAATTCAAATCATTAATTGATTTAACAGAGAAAAAAAAAAACCCTATCATTATTCCCCTACCATATAAACTATTCATTTAGTTATTTACATTTATATATTTAATGTGTGTGATGTATACACATACATGTATGCAGTAGAATGGGGGACAGTTGGAATTTTCAATGAAAAAGGATTTGATGTTTGATTTTATTTTTCATAGTAAAAGGCCACATAATTTATTTATTTATTTATTAATGCCAACAAAAAAGAAAAGTAATGTAAATGATATTCGCGAAAACTCATGTGAGATGGTCTCACGGATAGTTTCCGTGAGACGGATCTTAATTACCCATGAATTAAATTTATATCCACAAACTTTAATATGAATTGTTTAGTGTGGGTTATGGGTTGACCTGTCTCACGAAAAAAGATCTGTAAGACGGTCTCACACAAGACTTGATCAATGGTATTTATGGAATTATGATTTTCAAAAGACAGCTAAAAAAGAGTCAATATCGACCCATATATTAATTTTATAGTATATTCCCAAGGATGGACAAAACAAATAATTATTTGCTCAATAATTATGGTTGGGATAGGGACTTTTATTCTCTCTAAATTGGAAATTATTTGGAAACATAAAATGGTGTTTTCGTGTGTATCATTATTTATTAGTCAAATAGCACACAAGTTTTGAAATTTCCTGCACGTGAAATTACTGAAATGGACATCATTCATGGCCTTCAATTGACTGAACCAACCACTCATGCACATATTGGGATTTTGTCGAATTATTCGAATTTATATTGAAACCGTTCATTTCAATAAATTTGAAATTGATTAATTTACTATTTATATTATGTATCTTGTAACTCCTTTGTAATTCATATGTCATTAGAACATTATGTATTTATCTTGTATTTAATTTATAAACTAAGAATATAAAATACTTTGAATAATACAATATAAAAAATTGCAGTTATTAGTAAAGAAGTGGGGGTATTTATGTCACTTTGAGGATTTGATGAAAGTGAAGTACTTTCATTTCAATTCTTTAAATTTTCAAAAAAATAAAAAATCATCATATTACATCAACATGTGTTTTTATTATAAGTTATAACTTCATTAGTTCATTGTAAAATAACATAGTTTAAAATTGGTAAAAAAATTGTAAGACTGAGATGGAGTTCTATTGTTCTTTCGTTTTTACTTTTAAGTCAAAAAGGTCAATCACACTTGAATTTTTTAGATTAATCATCATCTTACAAATCAAGATTCGAAAAATAATATCATTAGAAAAAAAACTTAAAATTATATATATATATATATATATGTGTGTGAATCTAAAGAGAATCTTCTCTCTCTTTCTTCCTTCATTCCCTAATTCACATTTGGAGGAGGAATGTATAGTGGCTTTGATATGAAAATTTTGCAAATAAAAAAATAAAACATTAATTAAATTTCATGTTAAATGTTTATCTACATTAAAATGAAAGAATGTGCAGTGGTTTTTCATGAGAATCAAAAGACAAAATTATTTATATATAGTATCTTCCATGGATGTGACGTCATTTTGTAATTGTACGGACACCAACTATAAAGATCTGTGAAAAAGCAAATTTTCACATACAAAAACACTAGACCCCTTTGACAGCACATGCTATTTTTTATTCAAATTTAAATTTGATTAATACTTATTTTACATACCTACCTTTTATATTTTACTTAACTTTTACTTTTGATGAAAAATTTCACTATCCAATCAAAATAATTTAAGCTTACATATGTAGTAATTTCTGAACGTAGATCGGTTTTTTAATCACATTCACATATCAACTTCTTTTTTTCCACCTGAATTGATTGAGGTCAAGAAACAAATTACATTTCTAGAATTATATTATTTTGACCAATAATAAAAAGTTAATGAATAAAATCATATTTCTCCTAGAGAAATATATATAGTTAATATTATAGTATACACATAACATATGTACTGATAATATTGAAGTAACATAAATTTAAAAGTATCATCAATTTCATCTCTGTTTTTTTATATAAAATATTTGTTTATTTTCTATTGTTAATTTCTTATGATGTTTCACCATAATATACTATACATGTACATCATTAATGTTTTGACAATATATATACACAAAATTTTATCAGTAAATGAAACACCATATAAAAGGCTGAACAATTAGAAAAAAAAATTTAATTATACATATTGACTCATGATAATATTAAAATTAATACTATTTAGAAGAAAAAAAGTATGGGATAAAAAGCTCCCACAATTAAATGAAATCATCCCCCACTAAGCCAATATCCCTTTTTGTTTGTCGGCTAGGTGTTACCTATATATTCAAATCAAATCAAACACTAAACCTATCAATACTACTTATTTCCATAATTTTTTCAAATTAGTAAATATTCTTTAAAAAAATCATCTCAAATATCTAATTCAGTGAAACAGACCAACAAACGATCAATAATTGATTACAGATAAAAGTCGACTCATAAAAATTGATTCAGATAATGGGTATACAGTGGATCAGAGTTTCATTCGACCAAAATATAAATCATGCGACAATAGATGTATAGTTTAATGAAATAAACTTTTGTGTGATGCCATCACTTGCCATTAAATAGAATCCATGTGAGTAGACAACAAATTGCAAGACCTAACCTAGGCTATAAATTGGAAGCCCACATGAATTGTACTGAAAAAATACCAAGTATAGTAGTGCTGAGTGTGTTCTAACCTTGTAATATGGAGAAAATGGTAAAAGCTAAATAAAGGCACAAATATATATATACACCAATATATATATATGTATATATTCCCTATATACTATATAGTAATATGGTAGTACTATACAATGTTCTTCTAACATGGAAAATTATGCACCACCAACACACTTGAATCATTTTGTGTCCTAAATTGAAATGTTTAGTCTAATTTATAGTACTCTTTTCTTGTTTTTTTTTTTTTTGGAATTTAAGGCACAAAGAATATATGTGTGTGTGGTTGGCATGATCTGTCTTAGAATTACTATATTATTAAATAGATAAAATTGAATTCGAGATGATGTATTGCATTAGTATTCTATAGATTTTTTTATTTGCACACTTTTCATTGATAGTGATATATATAGTGATTGTGTGGGTGTTAGTTTGAAATTGCATATTTAGCCTACCTTATTATTCTCCCCAATATGTGTTCCAACTAGACTTATTATTCTTGTATGAGTAACTTGATTTTTTGGTTATTGATGAATTTGTATAAACTATGAACTTATATTATATGTAGTTTAGTTATATTCTTGAATTAATTAACCCTAGAAAGGGAAAAAAAAAAAAAAAACCTTCCTAGATTCAAAGAAAATTAAATTGAATAATATATTTTGAAAATTTTATATATTTCTATGTACATATTCTTAGAATATTTTTCATTATATTTTTTCTTAGAAGAACGAAATTCATGTATGTAACTGATTTGCAAGTGGAATTCTTGTGATACTGTCACATGAACCCCCACAATCCACCACCTTCAGTTGAGCTGAGTTTGCAAAAATTAATTTGATTAATGAATATAATGGACTCTGTTTCACGTAAAATATCAAAAAAAAAAAAAAACAGTCTTACATAAGTTTTATACAGATTTTTCAGTGTTGTATCATTTTGGGTGATGAGTGTTGTTCACTTGTCATTGTGTATGTGATCATAGTTAAGGTCGTATTCTAAGGGATCATTAAGTTGGATATATTGCTACGATTCAAATTTGTGTAGTACTCCATTTAACTCTATATAAAAATGTTTACATCAAACTTTGTCACATAATGAATTGAAGCCTACAACTTAAACCCAATAATAATCTCATATAAATATTTTGAAAGATGCATGTGTCTGCTCTCCCAGCAAGACACGACTCACAATTCTAATGGGACATATCTAGAAAAAGATTGTCGATGTGATATTTTGATATATGGAAACCATTTCGAAAATGATATATAAACCTAATCATATCCATAAATTATAAAATGGAGTTGGATGGCTAAAATGCCAAAATTGATCGTATGAGAGATTTTTTTTAATTATAGAGGATAATTTTGTTAATTTTATCATAATTTAGGATATTTAATTTAGGTCTCAAAGCCCGTCTCAACACCCTGAACACTGTCAGGTAAAGTTTTGTGTGAAACAATTTTGACTGGATCGCATCATGCAAAATGAGTCGACCCACAATTTACATCACAATTCACATATAAATTTGTGAAATAAATTTGATTTGAGGGTAAACACAATCTTACTCATGAAAATTGTCCGTGTGAAGCTTGTCGGTCTCATCACCCATCTTTGCACCTCTGTTCACCTGTCTCATTACCCATCTCAACACCTTTGAAACCCGTCTCACACTCTGCTAGTTTCAACGCACTTGTCTCAGCATCCGTCACCCTAAAGGTCGTCTGAGCATCAGTCAACATGTTGTCTTCTCATTGACAATTGCTTTTTTCCAACTTTCATTAAAATGATAAATTTGTCGAATTTTCTGAATTGTTATAAAATTAACCAGACTATCGCTTGCGAATTGTGATAGAAAATAATCATAAATTGGGGTGGTTTAGAACATTATTCCTTATATAATACTTAGGTAATAGGTAAATCTTTTTTTATGTCTATCAAATATCATATGATCTTGATAGGTGATTCAAACATCATAATGCGATAAATGGAGGATTATGATTTATACTTCTTAGGACTCTGACGTGTTATCCTTTCGATCTGCAGATTTTTAATTAATCAGGCATATATATATATATATATATGTAGAAATAAATATTTGAAGAATTTGTAGAATTATCCATAGTAGTGTGACATATATAAGTAAGTAGTGCTTTGATAAAAGCATAAATTTGGTGGTACTATGCAACTTGAAATCCTCCAAAGAGATAAGGGGACTGATTATGAGGTCATTTTTAAGTACAGCTAGCTTTCTGCTTCTAAATTATATATCATACCAATTTTTTTAAATTCAATTTTTATTTTTGAAGAGGTAAAAATCTATGCATGAATTATACTATTAAATATAAGATAAAGAGGGCATATTTTTACAAAAAAGTGTGGCTTATTTATTTACACGATGCTCGTCCCATCGTTTTACATAACAAATAACTCTGGAAATTAATTCTGTGGATAATCTTAATGGATATATATTGTATCTAAGCCTTATAATTTCAAATTAAATTATTTAGTATTCATAATTACATCAATTACTTAGACAAATTTAAAAATATTTCCTTCTCAATAAAATTTAAAGGGTATTGATTAATAAAAATACAACGAATTGAGTTTGAGCTCGATTTGAAAAAGAAAATAAAAAAACGATGAAATATATCTACCAATTAAACTAAAATACTTAGATTTTAATTGGTTAAAAAATAGTTTATGCTCAAATGAATTGATAACTAAACAAGTTGTTATGTAATTCTTCTTATTCAATAAAACTTCAAACAAGTTTGAAACAATAACATATAAGTTCACGATTGATTCATTAACCTTAGAACCTAACACAAAAATTATATATAAAGCCATTCGAACTATGAGTATTATATCTCGATCGAGAAGCCTGCAGTCCAACAACCCAAACTATTTTCAGGAGTACTCAAACTATTAATTAATTTTCATCAACGACACAATCTCATAAAAACCCTACTCCCAAATTCATACTCTTCTTGTGTGAGATGGGTCAACCCATAACTCACCCTTAATAATTCATATTGAAATTTGTGAAAATGGATTCAACACATGGGTAATAAGGATCCGTCTCACGGAAACTATCCGTGAGACCGTTTCACATGAGTTCTTGTGAAGAATGGCAAAATATTTTGTGCAACAGGTGCATGGATCTAGGATCCATACACCCAGGTCGACCCGCCCCACGCACCTCTAACACTCGTTTT
The DNA here is from genome assembly GCA_005771605.1 of Scutellaria baicalensis. Taxonomy (NCBI): domain Eukaryota; kingdom Viridiplantae; phylum Streptophyta; class Magnoliopsida; order Lamiales; family Lamiaceae; genus Scutellaria; species Scutellaria baicalensis. The sequence continues at coordinate 18,862,665 of CM016729.1, read as the reverse complement.
CACGCCCCCCAACGCGCTCTCACGCACCCCACGCGCCTGATGGGTGCGCTCAAACCCACCATGATTCGCTCCAGGCAGCTCTAACATAACATGAATGTATGATTAACATTGTTTTTTACCTTCATGTTATGTTAATGTTACTTTCATAGTATGTTAGTGTTACCTTCATGTTATATTAGTGTTACCTTCGTATTATTTTAGTTCAGTGGTTTTAAACTAAGGATATGAAATCTGGAGATGGGGTCACATTAACATAACACGAAGATAACTCTAACATAACACGAATGTAACACTAGCATAACGTGAAGGTAACGACCAAAACACGAGAAAAAAGTAAAGTGCGGGCTGGGCTGGGCCAGCCCAGCCCGCACGCGGCCCAGATCCGTGCAACTAGTGCACAGGAGAGTAACTCGTGAAGAATATATTATGACGTAAACTACAAACCGAAAATAGAAAGAAAAGAAATCAAGAATCACACAATACAAATATTAAATTGGTCCAAAAAAGGTTAATGAGAGTGAAAGGTATTGGTTACTCAAAAAGGTAGTGAAAAGTATGGTGATGAGAAGGAACAACACTGAAAATTTTGTAATTTCATTGCTGAGATTAGAAATCATGTGGTCCAAACTACATTCCATTAACACTGGAAATTAAATAAATAAATGAATGAGTCTTTTTTTTAGGACAAATAAATGACTTTTATTTAAATAAATGAGCAGATTTAACCCTTGGTGACTCTAAACGAGCATGCCTTTTAAGCCCCTTTATTTAATTAGCAAAGTACAACAAAAAGCCTCTTTCATTAGCAAGCCTAAGCATATATTAGGTCAGAGCACTTAGAGCAAGAGGACAATTTAATTAGCATCAAATACCATCTGTCTTTGCTTAATTATCTTAATTCTTGTATTAAATATGGAGTTAAAGAAGGTTACATCATGTTTTTTTCTTTCTTTTTTATTGTGTGATTGTGATTGTGTTTGGATTTTCACCAAGGGCTAACTAGGAAGAAATTGTGGGTTCTAAGGGATCTTATACGCTCTCGCAATATTTTATAAGTTGTTTTCAAAGCTTCTATGTTTGTGGATTTTATTTTCAAAATGAATTGTCTGAATGTTTAGCTAGATAAATTAAAAAGATCTAACTTTCTAATATAAATATTTTAGTATATTTTAGTATGACTTTTTATGTTAGAATGATGAATATCAAAGGAGTCTATTGGGATTTAAATAATTTGATAAGCTTTAGAGCTTATAAAATCTTATACAAACTAGCTAATTGTCAACAGAGTTACTGCAAAAGAAAGAAAGATCAGAGAAAGTGTCAAATGAAGGACACTGAAGAGAAAGTTGAAAAGGAATCTGGTGAACTAAAAGGATACTAATGACTACAGAAAGCTACTGGAAGAGATCTCGCCGAAGCAGAATACAAAAGCAGTGAGACAGGAAGCTACCTGAGAGACCATGCCAAAAGCATACTGCAAGGGCAGCATACTATAGAAGCTTCAAGCCACCTGAAGGAGCAAACAAGAGAAGGAAGCTCCAGAGTGAAGCACGAGGAGGAAGGTACAAAGCAAGCATGGGAAGAAGGTCAAAAGTTACCGGTAGACACAAGAAGTTACCGGTAGAGAGAAGAGAAGAGGAGCCAATCAGAAGAAGACACGTGGAAAGCGAAAAGCTGGCGTGTGTCAGGAGTGCGGCGCATCAATGATGGAAATTTACCTACCTTCAACGGGCAGATTTCATAACCTATAAAAGAGGAGGACTGAAGACTGAGAAGAGAGAGAGAATAGAGCGAGCACAACAGAATATACAAGCTCACAGAGAGAAGCGCAAAAGAAAAGAGAAGAGCTCAAAAGAGAGAAGACTCATAAGAAGAAAGCGCAGAAAAGAGGGGGAAGGCTACATGAAAAGAAGAGAAAGCCTAGTGGGGAGCAAAAGAAGAAGAGAGAAAAAAAAAGCTCAAACACCCAACATCCCGAAAACGCTACTCAGTCTCACAGTCGAGGCAGCAAGCTTCAGCAGATCAACCTACAATCGAAGCCAAAGCTTGCTGCATTTAGTTGAAGAAGGAGAAGACAAACCTTTCTTTAAAGGACTGTCTTGGAGTGCTCAGTGCGAGGAATAGAGTCCTGCTAAGCTGTCCACTTTCTGAAGAAGAAAGTGAGGACCCTGGGTGGGTAGAATAGAATCCTGTGTGGGTCAGTGAAGAAGAGTAGGCAAGCAGCTGTGTGAAAGCTTGCTACTTACTTGTTAAGTGAGGGTTGTAATAGATATGACTATGTAAACCAACTAGCTTAACAAGAGTTCCCTCTTGAGAAGAGACAGAAAGGATATAGAATGATTACTCCACCTTCGAACCTCTGTATATCCATGCGTCTCTATGTGCATACTGCTTTATTTACATACTTTATGTTAAGATGCACATCTTCTATACTCGACTCCTCAATGAGAGAAAAGTTTCCACAATCACTCTGATCAGTAACCTCACAAAAGGTTACTGATACTGGAACCAAGCCGATAGAAGAGAAAAAAAGTTTGAAAATATTGAGTAGGCTTATTCACCCCCTTTAAGCCTACTACCACTTTATTTGGGACCAACACTGAGGCAATTAACCCACCTCACAACTATATTCTTGCACATTTTAAGAGCTTATAACTCTAAATGTCTTACTTAAATTAAACATTATGAGTGCCCAAATTACACTAAATTTTTTCAATCGAGCTAATCCATTTTATAAAATTATATGCACGAGACAGTCTCAGAAAAACATTAGAAAAAAAAAAAAGGTTTCAAGATATTATCAAGTCAAAAAATGAAAATGTGTACATGACGATTTGCTTTCACTATCAACAAATGGATTCTATTAATCAGAAGTTATATTCCACTAAGTCGTATTCTCATTCTCCAAACAGACAGTGTTTTCACATTAGACACAAGCTTAGAAAGGTGACAAAATAATTAAGACGCTAAGTGCAATTAACAATAAGTTAATCACCTAATTAATGATCTGGGTAAATGGATATGGACATATTGCATCAGGATCCATCTCTATTATAATATTTTCTTCATAAATTACTAATATATATTTATAATTTGGCAAAAAGCCACATCGCATGGCAGAATATTAAAACGACGTCATCTTGGGGTTGTTCTTGATTGGGCTCAAAAGGTTGGCAAATTGAGATTTTTTTGGTGGCTTAATTATATAATATTAAAGAGTGATTAAGAGAGACAAGAGAATCCAGTTCATGCATGGGCTTTTTTTATTTTTATATCTTTTTGACCACCATGTTACTGCCGCCTTTTTCTTTCTATTAATAGTAAGTTATTCCCATTTATTTAGTTTTAGTTTTATTTTACTCACAAAGTCTACCTAGCTACACAATAATAATTAATTAAGTTAAATAAATACAACTACCTATTATGCATATGTGCATGAGTGATTGCCATTAATTTTGTTTTCTTGCTTATTATAAGATATAATCGAATTAATCGTTTGTAACAAATTCTTGTGAGGATGTGTGTTTGGATTATCAGTGAAATCGGATTTTGATTTAGGTAAATATTTCTCAAAACATGGAGTGTGAATCAAACCCACGTTTAAATTGAGAGACTGATGAAAGGATCTGAGATTGAAAGAATCACTTCACATGATTGTAGTTCAAATGGATTTCAAATCCATGAAAAGTATATAATAAAAATGAATTGTAACTAATCCATTAAATAAGATTGGGTTTTTTTTTTCCTTTCATATGAATTGTAACTAATCCATTAAATATATGATTGAGTTTTTTTTCTTTCATATGATTTGGAGATTCATAGCCTAGATACATTATTTAAACACTAATACACCACAAGCTTAAACGGGTTAGCAATCATGCACACTTCAACTCATTATCATCTCTTTTTTTCCTTTTCAAAATATTTATGTTGATTATAAGTTAGCACATAGCATTGAAGTTGTAGATCTCATCTCCTTTTTTTTTTTTTAACACAAAAATTCATGTGATCAGACGATTTTAAAGAATTGAACATATTTTCACATGAATTTTAGATAAATTGTTAAGTGTGGATTATGAGTTGAATTGTCTCACATAAGAAGGTTCGTGGGACAATCTCGTCTACGACCTTTTTCTAAGCCTTGCGCAAGTATACAAGATCTATACCAACTTGTTCCTTAAAGTAAAATATGTTATACTCACCTCTTCAAAAAATATTAACTTCCACTTTGATCAATAAAAAATTTTAAAATACTTTTCATCCACCAAACAGACACAAATATCATGAGATTGCTCGCAATATTTGAAATATGTTGGTATCTCAACCATCATTTTATATATATGTGGGTGAGATTATCTCCAGCACTTCGTCAAAAACATTTGAATTTGATATTTTTTCAACACCCTATCCCTACTGTAAAAGATATTACCATCTCTGCATTAGGTTAATGTTGAGTCAAAACGTGCTAATCTTTCCTTTTTTTTCTTCTTCATTACTTTTATATAATAATAATAATAATAATAATAATAATAATAATAATAATAATAATAATAATAATAATAATAATAATAATAATAATAATAAATATCATGAATTATTTTTAGTGCAAACAGTTGGAAGTGAAATAATTTTTCACATTAAAATAACAAAAAATTCACAATAAAATATCGTACAATACAACCCTAAAAGAGATTCAATTCATTAAAGGGCACCTCAATCTTTTTGCACATCATATGGATTATTTTTTATTTTTTTGGAAAGTGGTAAAAAAAGGTTGCTTATCATGTAAAGCATAACTGTATACAAAGTCCAACATATATAAATTCTTTTCAATAAACAACAAGTTTAATGGAGACAGGCTCAACATCAACATAAATTCTCTTGTGTGTTGAAATTCAACAATTTACACCCTAATTAAAAGAATAAAGTTATCCATCAATAATAATAATAAAATTAATAATTGCACGTCATTAATTCCCAGCTTTGGTAATTCTAATAACCTACTACTATTAATTAAAGGCTAAAATTGAAAGAGTTTAGGTACTAATTCTCGAGCCCATGAAAGCAAATATAGTAATAAAATAGTTAATTAAGACAAGTTGAGATCGAGGTACTAGGTTGTAGCTTTCCAGAAAGACAATTAATGTATTATAGGTACTTTGAATCGCATCTCCAAACAGGGAATAATATTATTAATCATCATTATCTTAATTCCAACTTAATTCTGTCATTTTCATCCCACTTAATTAATCACAGTTTTTTGTTAGCTGCGACCAGATAATAATAATTATACTATTTTTTTTTATATTCATAAATTTTACCAAAAGCCAACAGACAAACAGAATCTGAACATAAAAATACACACCTATATGAAATTAAATAATCATAAAAAATGATAATATATTAAAGGTTATAAAGTAAAGGGAAAATAGGAAGGAAAGAATGTAAATATACATGATTTTCTATGATAAAATTAAAGGATTGTAATATAAGTACTATTTTTTCAGTGTTTTTTTTTTTTAATCAAAGTGAAGCAAATTATTAATGAATAATGTCATTGTATTGTGTCATGTATTAATTAATTGTAAGTTAAATTAATGTATAACATGAAAGAGAATTAATGTTTCTAATATATAATGGTACTTAATCAGGAATTGTTCTATCTTGTTGGAATATAGTTCAAGTTACCAATTATGGTTAACACAACCCGAATTAAGTGTATGAGAATCATATTTGTGTGTGAACTCAATTACAAATTATTGACCAAAAAATGATTCAAATATTAAAAGGATGTCAAAGTCTAATTAACACTAACTAGGCCACTAGATAGGGAATATTATAGTACATATTTCATAATAAAATTAAACTTCTATTATTTAACATTCCACAATTTATATTTCTTATATATAATTTGCACAATTTGATTTAGGGTTAAAAGGGTAGATTAATAATTTTGATCAATTGATCAGTTATAATACTTAAGCCCTAAAAATCCTTACACTAATTCTTCTTAATTTGGCACCAAGGTAAAAAGATTTTTTTTTAATGAGATTGTCTCATAAGTATAAGAACTTGTATTGAAAATTCATGAGAATTGTTTCACCCATATTTTTTGAAAGATAAAATTAAACTAATGTAAATTACGTATCACATGTTATGATCATATTCAAAACACTTGCAAAAATAGTTGATTCATAAATTAATACTATAAAATAGTTGATCCAAAATTTCTGACTTCATTCTTGGAAATTATGGGCTACACCAACTTTGTCGACTATGCATCAATTTTTTATTTATTAAATCCAACTTTAAAATAAAGGACCAACACTCAAAATCTATATATAAAATACAACCAAAATGAAAATAAAAAATAATAATAATAAAGAAGAAGAAGAAGAATGAAGAAAGAAAGATTCTTCTATATATGATATCCATATCTTCAAAATTGGTTAATTTCAATGTTCTGTTTTGCAGATTGCAAATTCCAATAATTTTGTTTGCTTGAGCCTTGATAGATTACACGTTTTTTTATTTTTTCTATGATTTACAGATAGTGTTATGTCTCACACTTTGATATCATAAATGCACTTTAAGTTATTTGTACATATGAAATGTGTAAATAATATTGAAATAATAGACGAAACATTAATATTTATTACTACGTGATTAATTGAGATTTGTCCCACGTCTATTCCATTTGATAATTTAGAAAAAGAAAATTAAAACATATAATTTGAACTAAAAAAAATACAATTTTGTATCTATAATTTTACTATTTTATGTAGGGATGTTAAATGGGCTAGCCCTATCGGACTTCATACTAAACAGGTCAGGCAAAAAAGACCCGATTTTAAATGAACTACAATATTGTGAACCTAACCCTAATCATATCGGACTTCGGGCTAAACGGTTCACTATCGGGTTGTAGGTTAAAAATTCCAAAATTATATCTTTAACTCCAATTTTTTTAGTTAAAATGCATATCATAAGAAACTAGACATACAGTTGCATAAAACTAAATGATTTATCATAATAGAAAGACCATACAGTTTTAATAAAAAATAAAATGTACTCCAAAAACTGTATTTTGTACTAAATAACAATTAGTTTATAAGCATCAAAATATTGGTCATGAGTTTCATATCATAGCACACACATCTTCATCAACATTAGATCATTCAAAGTAGAAAGTGTCGTTACTCTTTGTTTAAGATTCATAAAATAATTAAAGTTAGTAATTATAAAAAACTTATAAATTCTTAGTGGTGTATTCTCAATATGTAAACCTCAAATGTGAAAAATTAAGTTAAAATAAATTACACAGTTCACGGGCCAACCCGGATTAACCACAGACCAACCCTACTTGCGCACGGGCTTAACAGTCTGGGCCAAAAAAACCCGGTTTTAAACAGACTCCTAATACTTGAATATTACCCTCTCTTTTTTCGATTTAAACGGGCTGACCCGTCGGGCCGTGACCATTTTAACATCCCTAATTTTATGTTTTCCCTTCAATTAATTAATAGAATTAATATTCTTGATATATTAGAAAATATATAATTTTCTTTCAAAACTTTTGTTGGAGGGTGAATCAAGATATAAGGCCCAACGAGATGTGGTTATCAATTGGGCTATGGATCACAATTAAAGTACTGCTTGGCCTAAAATATATGGGTCAAAGTTGGACTCTTAATTGGACCCCATATTTATTTTTCATTTTTTTCATTTACTAGATATTCATATTATTATTATCACAAGAAATAAAGGACTCTAATTTAAGATCTTTAAATTAAGAGGTCATCCATTTACTGACTAAATTTGTAAGTGTTTATTAGCTTATTATTTCTAAAAATATTTAAAATAGAGTTTTGAACTATGTGACTAAAAGGATATATAAAACTGCATTTCTTTTAGGGAATCATATTATCGAAATATTTCCTTATATCTAAAAAAAGAGTCCTTTTTTTTTTTAAATCAGACCTTAATGTATAGTATTCATTTATATAAAACATAAATTGACTAAACACTTGAGATGTAACAAATTTATTGGAACACCTGGTATGATTTGATAATGATTGCAAATCCCAAATTGAATTGCATTTTCTTACCTAAAGTCATTAATTTAGTTTTAGCGTACACTCTTTAAAGTAATGATGTTCGAGTAGGGTTGAAGATATAATTAATTCATCATGATTAATTATGATTTAGTATTTTGCTTAATATTATAGATAAAATATCAAGATTTTACTTAATTAATTTGAACAATAATCTTTCATAAATTTAAATCAATTATAAATTAAACCTTATTTAAATAAAAACATTCTTATGAATTTATGTCTGATTAAATAATCAAATCAATTTCTCACAATATTTCCTCTCACGGTTCTCCTATCCTACACATCCTATGAACATATTAATATGTTCACACTCTAACGTGAAATTATAAGAAATGGATGAGATCATTACATTTCATCGACACATTTTAACCGTTATATCAACGTTGTAGTGATTTTTTTATCAAAATTATATTTTTGATATTTTAATTAAAATATTAAACTCTTAAATGTGATATTACCGTTGCTCTTATATTACTCCCTTTATTACAAACAAAAAATAATTGTAGCCATTAATAGCGGCCATCTCGCGAAGGTCAATCCATGAAATTTTCTTGCAAGATATGAAAATGGCGGAGTAATTAATCTCTTTGGATAATCAATAATTTCTGATCAGTACTCTGATGGAGATCGCAAGGCGATTTAGCAGCAGCATTTCGATATCATTGACGGTGGTTAGTGTTGGGACACTGATTCTTATGCTGCTCTTCATTGTCATCCTAATCCTCATTGCTTGCAAGCTCCGACCATGGCGCCGCTTCCTCTCCTCTTCTGACGCAGCTCGCCACCGCCGCCGCGCCTCAATCAAGGTCCGCATTCTGGAATTCCTGATTGTGGTTTTATGGTTCCTCTCTCTCTCTCTCTGATTTTGATATATTGGGGGTTTTTAAGTTTGTGATATATACTGCGTTTTGTTGGTCTGAATTTCGGTTAATTGGTGGCGATTGATGAATGCTGAGTATTTTAGTTATAGATGATTTTTTTGTAATTTTGCTTTTTTCGTTTGTAGTAAATTTGTTGTTGAGAGCGTTTGAAATTCTTTTGCATGCAAGTTAGAGTAAATGCATTTTCAGTGAAAGAGGCAATTGAGTCACTTAATCTTGTTTGTGGTTGAGCACTGATAGCATGAAAACATCACGTATATGCATCCCTTATTTTGCAATTTGGAATCTTGATATCTACTGATATGATATACGATTATCTTGGTAATATATGATCTAGAAATCATAGTTCTTTATAAGTGCATTTGGAGTTTTCCAATATGATGGGAGATTTGTGGAAATCTTGCTTGCTGTTTAGCTTGAGCTGGTATTGTTTTCCATTCTCATGGCACTAAGATCTGAACTATTAATACACATTAGCAATCTGTTCTTGTTTATTTGGCCGATTTTCTCCTCCCCTTAATGCTTGCCCTTAATGCTTGTCACATCCTGTTACATGTCTGATGCAGGTTGATGACATAGAGAGACCTCTTGTTGAGGAAGATCTTGGTATAGCTGAAAACCAGAGCAGTGAGTCTGTGAGTTACACTATTCAGGGGGCTGATAATCAAACTCATGGGAATCATTGTTCATCCTATTCCTCCAATGCACCACTTAAACAAAGTATCCCATCACCGCCTTCCAAGTTGCCTCACAGTTGTAGATGCCGTTCTTTTGCTTTGATATTTTCCCAGTTTATTCTTGTAGAATCTGTACAGAATTTTCTTGCAGTTCTGGTAAATTTGAAATTTCAAATTTGATTCTTGGTCCAGGTGAGAGTTTTGTTCTTGACATTCCAAGTACTTCAGAGGATTCTGTGTTTGGTCAGACTCTTAAACGTTCAAACACAGCTAATCAGTTTGCTGAAGACCGCATATATGAAAATGGAGATGATATATTTTATAGATCTACACATGGTGCCGACAAGGATTCTTTCAGAGGCTTTGATCCCACTCATACTGCATATCAAAGTAATTGTTTTCCAATTAGTTGCAATAATATTATTTTCTTGGCTCTTACTGGCAGAACATTTAAACTTGTGATCATGTTTTTTCTCTTAAAAGTGCAGAAAGCATTCTCGTACTTGAGGTGATCTCTGGGCCTTCTCGTGGGGTTTGCTACTCAATAAATTCAACAAATACTCTGAAGCTTCCAGTGACTATGGGAAGAGTTTCACCTGCTGATATATTGCTAAATGACTCGGAGGTCTCTGGAAAGCACGCAACAATCAACTGGAATGTGAATGTAAGCTTAGCACTCCGATTTGCAACTGGTAGATTATTATACTTTCTAAGTTTTGTTCTGTGATTAACTTCATACTCTTATAGAAGATGAAATGGGAGCTGGTTGACATGGGTAGCTTGAATGGTACATTCTTGAATTCCCAGGCAGTCCATCATCATCAATCTGGAAGTAGACATTGGGGAAAGCCAGTTGACCTCTCAAGCGGAGACACAATAACCCTGGGCACAAGTTCAAAGATTTTTGTAAGTGGGCATCGCTTTGTGGATTTGTATTGTATTCAGTGGTTATTTATGTAATCAAATATTTAAAGTTGATTTTACTTTGTTTATCATAATAGTTAACATTGTTTTCATAACTTCAACAATTCCCTATAGAGCAGTTATATGCTCTATAAAGAGGTTTTTTTTTTTTTTGTCTCTCTTTGCTAATATAGATGAATCTTTTTCTGTGTCCACAGTAGAATCTTTTGCTTTAATTTATTTGACAGAAAAGATTGAAGATTTTAAGATCTTATCTTACTTTTTTGGTTTAGAGATAGAAGGATCAATTTAATATGGAAATCAAGAGTGCATAGTATCATATTTTTATCAGACCAAATGGTTGCACACTTCTCACAGTAGCATATTCTCTTCCCCTTCCTAGTCAAGCTGAAGAATGCTTAAAAAGGCTTAACTAACCTTTACTAACGTGTTGATAATTTTGAAAGTATGCATTAAAAGTCACTAATAATAGAGAAAAGATATTCACTGTCCCTGTGTCTTCTGAGAGTAGAAAGTATTCATCATCCTCTTCTGCATCTTTCTTGCCATGAACCAAAGATATCTTGACTGCATCAGTGGTATTGATAAAAGCAATCTCCAAGCAGTAACCACCTATGGTGGTGCTTGATTACACTGTGCTGATAACATGTCACACAATTATTCATTACCTTTTCAATTGTTTCATTTCTGCTGCAGGTTCAGATCAGCGCTGAAACAGAGCGTCATGTCCCTTTTGGAATTGGTATAGCATCAGATCCCATGGCTATTCGGCATGGGGGGAAAAAGTTACCCATGGAAGATGTCTGTTATTACGAGTGGCCACTCAATGGATCAGAACAGGTTTCTGAGTAATCTTTTAATAATCCATGTGGAAGCTGAAAATAGCTATTAGTTCTTTGAATTTTCCTGTAACAGTTTGGAGTATTTGGCATTTGTGATGGGCATGGTGGAGCTGATGCAGCTACTTGTGTTAGCAAGTTAAGTATTTTGGCATCTTCTCTGCCTTGGATTTTGCATTATAGAGTGCATGGTAGCTTCATGTAAACCCCTGCTAGAAGTGGTCTATTTGGACTGGTCAACTGTTAGTGTAAACACGTTTTCTATAGATGATACGGCGTCTGACTCGTTTCTTTAACAACCATTTTCCAATCAATACAAATGTAGCTTTCCTTTCCATTTCACTCAACGGCTTTAGTGACTGTGGGATATTATAAAATTAGTCAAAGGAATAAGGTAATAAGCATCTGGAGTGTGTAGTGTATAAAGATTGTGATGAAAGGATTATTTGTCCCTCAAGTTTAAGGTGTTACATTTATACTACAAATATAACATCAACCCTCTGATTATTTTTGACTCATCTGTGGTAGTTGTTTGGCTAATCTCATCTAAGTTTGACTTTATTCCAGAATAATGCCTGAGGTAATTTCCAGCGTCTTGTCTGATTCATTAAGAGACAAGGTTATATCACAGTTTGATGCTACTGACGTCCTTAGAGAATCATTTTATCAAGCAGAAGCACGCATTAATCATTACTATGAGGTTTGTCTAGCATTTTTTTCATTGTTCAGGACAAATCTACATCTTTATGTTTGCCTGCTAGTGGATGATCTCATCCTCAATTTCATAGGATATTTGCTTTTACTCTTAATATTTTCCATTTATATGATTATTTTCATTTCCTATCTGTTTGAATTACTGTATTCTGGATTTTGTATCATAATAAAAGACCTATTTGTTTTGCTTTTGTTTATAGTTAGTCTCAGATTCTCAAAGAAAAAAGAAGAAGATGTTTTTTGTTTTCTTTCCAATCATCTTTCTTGGGATAGCTTGATGCATGAATGTGTTCATTATTAGCAATCTACTTACAAGGAAGAAGCAAAAAACACTTGATTGATGTATGTATCTGTGGTAATTATAAAACTGAAAATCTAGTTGGAAACATGATAGTCAAGTTTGTATTTCAATAAGAAAAACAACTGATGTTATACAGATATAGTGGTTAAATGGTCAAGACTTTAAAAACTTCAACCAATATTTAATGCTATGAACTGAGGGGAATGTTACCATTTGGATAGAATGGCATGTGCTTTCTCCTCAAATAGAAGTGGCGCATTGGCCTATCGCATTACCTTACATCTAATTGATGATGGGGACAAATACCATGAAGGCATTTACAACTGGTATATAAAAGTGTCACATTTCCATGTTATCGGATTGGTAAGGTTGCTTCTTCTGTGGCCATGAAATGCTCTTTCCCTGGTCCTAATTTGATTGGTTTGGTCACTAAACTGTATTTGTCAATCCATTGAGAACTATTATTTTGTCTATATGTTGAATTTGCTAATTGTGAGCTGTTGGGGAAAGAAAAAAGAGACTTTTACCACAATGTAAAAATGGAACTGAATTTATGCTCCCTGGTTTTGTGTAAATATCTCTTGCGGTGATTTATTGGATGTACATTCTATAATATTAAACACATTTCAGGGTTGTACTGCAACAGTGCTTCTTGTCTGGGCTGATGGCCACGAAAATTTCTATGCGCAATGTGCAAATGTTGGAGACTCAGCTTGCGTTGTAAAGTAGGTGTTGTTATCTTTCATGCTTACTTTGATTGGAATTTTTTTTTTAAGTTGTCCAATTCAGATTTTCAACAAGATATAATTGGTATTATTTAATACCTATCTAGTGATTTCCTGCTTTTGATCCGTTTTAAGTGGCCAAATGCCACTCAGTGGTAATATTGTCATTTATGACTTGTACTTGATCTTGATATTTGGAACTGCACAAAATACATTTTACTTGCCTTTTAAGTAGTTATTTAAGCATGTAAATGCACTAATGCTTATTTTCTTCAGTTCATCCTGGGGCTTATGATTGCTTAATATGCATGTTCAACAATCCTGGTATTTAGAGTGATACTTTGTTCCATAATCAGCTGCCTGTTCCTTTGCAAGAGTTCCTCATTTGTCTTTATTTTCACAGTATTGAGGGAAAGCAGATAAAGTTGACAGAAGACCACAGAGTAACTAGTCATTCTGAAAGAGCCCGTTTTCAAGCATCCGGGGCACCTCTCAGAGATGGGGAAACACGAATAGGAGGTGATTATATTATTCTCGCCTCCATTAAATTTCTCATTGTGCCTGAAGTTTTGTACTCACCTCTCCCAAAAATGCAGGCATAAACCTTGCCAGGATGCTTGGAGACAAATTTCTGAAGGAGAAGGATCCTCGCTTTAGTTCTGAACCTTACATAAGTGAAGTCATTCATATACACCAAGCAAGCAACGCATACGCTCTATTAGCTAGGTGATTTTGCTTATTTTCCATAAGCTCAAATATGTTGTTTATTCCCGAAATCTGGTAATTAGTTAATGATCTCAGTTTATATACAAGCACTCTAGTCACTGTTAAATTGATGTCAAGGTTTTCTTTTTGTGTTAGACGTAACGTTCACTTACTTACCTAAGAAGCACAATAGTCAAAGAAATCCAAAACTTTGTGGCAATTTTACTAATTTAATCAATTCTTCAAATATGTCGTTTTTTTTTTTTGATGTAGTGATGGCTTCTGGGATGTTGTTAGCATCAAGAAGGCGATTCAACTCGTGAATCAGGTAAACGTAATGGAGAAGAACATCTTTGTTTTCCGGAAACTGAATGTTCTCTTTTTGCTAAATCCAGCTTTTTTCTTGCAGAAAATGGAGGAAAGCAGCTTGATAGACAAAGACAATTCTGCTGAGAAGATAGCCAATTTTTTGCTGAATGAAGCCAGAAAACTGCGGACCAAAGACAATACCTCTATAATTTTCTTAGATTTTAGTATCAAGAAAAGGGTCTCCTCTTATAAACCTCGTTCCTAGAATGATGTCCTAATTGTTTCCTCTATATGTAGGTACATTTTTCCCTTCATGCTAGATAGTTTTGTAGATGCTACATCTAGTCAAAAACATTGATTCCCTTAGTGTAATTTAAACCATTTATCCATCAAAGTACGACTTATTTTTTGGTAAATAAATGGTGGAAGCTATATAGAGTGTGACATTTATTAGAATCATGCTAGTTTTTATGTATTATTTGTACAGATTAAAGGGCCCAATAGATAGGATATATATAATGAAGTAAAAGGATTTACAAGGGAAAAATAGCCTTATTTTTTCAAAGAGACTGTTCATTTGGGGAAAAACGTAGTTTATATAGAGAAAAAAAGCACTTCCCTGTTGAAAGAAGAGTAAGTCTTACATAAAACTGTCTTACTGTATCATTTATATTTGACGGGTTAGCCTATGACTCATAAATAAATTTATGAAAATAGGTTTGATTAATGGATTGAAAGGATTTGTATCATGAAATCTATTTGTGGGATCATTTAATTTAAATTTTTGTGTGAAACAATTAGTAACATCTAATGTAATCTTGCTTATACCTAAGTCAAAACAAAACAGGTCTAGTGCTTATTTGGTACCAAATAATAGTTTTATTTAATAATTTTTTTGGAAATTGGAAATAACGTACGATATGAAGAAGTTTTATTTAATTACCAAATTAGCCTATGGGACATGAGGATTCAACGAGGGCATTTCCGTAATTATACACAGCCACCAGCCAACCGGTCAAAATGTAACCCCTCTTCCATAAAGCCTCATTAGGCTTGAATCCCAAATCCCTAAAAATAATACAAAAAATTAAAGCTAATAGCATCATAAAAATATATATACTATATTTTTTCTTCCATAATTATTTTCTCGATTTGGGAATTTAGATCCGTAAAAATAAAGCGCTGAAAACACAAATAATTTTTCAAAAAACTCAAGCACGACGCCGTATTCTGCCCTCGCTTCCCGCCATGGTCGCACAGGTGGCGGAGCCTCAGCCTTCCGCCTCCCAGCAATTGGGCCTTCGTGAGACCGAGTCGGGGGCGGAGCCCGATTGCGGGCTTGGCAGTGCCAAGACCTTGATTTGCGCCCTCAATTTCCTCTCCCGCAATTTGCCCTTGCCCCAACATGTTTACGACGCCGTTTCCTCCATTTATCAGGACTCTTCTGCTCATGAAGCCGACGATGATGATGTCAGCGACGGGGCTACTCCTCCGTTTCCCACGGTTAGTGAGTTCGTGTGTGTGTTTTGGATGATGAATGAGATTTGAGCTTCTTCTTTTTTTGGGATTTTGGTGTTCTGGTTTTCTTGTTTTATTTTCTGAATTAGTGCAATCGGTGTTTAGCTGGATTAGTGTGTTATTCCTCGGCATTTAGTTCTTTTACTTATTTTAATAAAGATATTACAGTTGTAGGTTGAAGTAGTAGTATATATGTTCTTGTCTATTTCTTATTCAAAATTTAGTAATTCAGTGATTGGATACAAAATTTGAGGTACTGATGCTGTTAATTTTCTTTCACAATTGAGGTGTTCTTGGTTAATTTCAACTGCTCTTGTTTTTTGGAATTTTTCTTTATGGTATCCAATATGGGGGATTTTTGTTTTATGATCATTGATGCAAGGAAAGATACATTTTTGGTTTAAATACGAGGTTTCTTTTATCTTTTAGTTTTTCCTATGCTTTGGTCGTGATAACTGGTTGCAAATATATTGAGGCTATTGTGTTAGTTTATAGAAATTCTAGTTGTTAACTTAATAAGATTTTAATGCTGATTTGGTAATAATGGCGCAGGATAATTTTGATGGTTCAACTTATGACGAGTTAATGTTAGACTTTGAGGATGCAGTGTTGAAACAGAGATCAGGTTGTCTGCCTGGCTCCAAATTGTCACACCTAAAGGAAAACAGGTTTCAGAGCAGAATTCAGCATCGGTTAACTGAACTTGAGGGTAACTATCTTAAAGCATAATTGCTCAGTTAACATTTCAAACACTTTGCACCATTATTTACAACCCATTTTATGTAGCTTCCTCATAAGTTTATATGCTTGTAGCTCTGGTTCCTTTTACTTTGCTATTTGCCACTGTGGTTAAAAAAGTTTTCCTGATAAAATATTGTCGTGACCCTCAAAAATCCAAATCTAAGATTAATAATTCACTGATTTTGAACAATAAACTCAGGGATTTGCAAAACCAACCCCCATAGATCCTGGTCATCCAAGTACACTGCCTCATAACGTACACAAAGACATGTGTTCTAAAGGGCGTTGCTAAATAACTGTTTATATTGATCATCTTTATCTATATATATTCATCACATGCAAATATGTGCTTGGTGAAGATTCTTATGATTTATGTTCTTGATAAACAGAATTGCCCACTAGTGGAGGCGAGGACCTGCAGTCCAGATGCTTGCTTGAACTCTATGGACTTAAGGTAGAGTTTGTTTACTTAAGTACAAAGATACCTAATGAAATTATTTGCAAAAGGAATGACATTTAAAAGATGCTGAATGTGGTTGATCTTCTAGATTAAGTATTTTCCTTTATTCAGTCCTCTGTCAGAATATGCTCTGCGGTTTAACAAACGCCCCTGGATGAGAATCGTCTATAGGTAGAGAGTAACAAAATGTTTAACTGTGTTTGCCTTGAACACAGTATTGACTGGAAGCATTCTATATGATATGAAATGAAAAGCAATGGGAAATAGTCATTGATATTATTACCTGGTGTGTTTCATGCATTTCCTGAAGAATACAACTTGGGGTGGGGGTTGGGGTGGGGGTGGAGTTCTGTGAAATAGCTATCCTGTCAATTTATTGAATTTCACACTGTCGTACCTTCTGTTCTGAAAATTTCCTAAGGCATCCTTGATGTTGGCATCTATCATGCTGTTTAGTGTGCCCCAAATTTCAAAATCTTATGGTTCTAATTTTTGATTCATAATGAATATCAGTTGGCCGAGCTCCAGAACAAAGTCCGCTCTGAAGTGAGTTCTGAATATTGGCTTCGTCTGCATTGTGCAAATCCTGAAAAGCAGCTTTTTGATTGGGGCATGATGCGATTACGTCGACCTTTGTATGGTGTTGGAGATGCTTTTTCTGTGGACACCGATGATCCACTGAAGAAGAAGCGAGAGGTTGAGGTGAGGATTGTCCTTTATGGCTTTGAAAAATAAACAATTTTTGAGTTTTGTGAGTGGTTCACCTGCTGATGAATTCCTATAAAAGCCAACCAAATGTTTTTACTTATGGTTCTTTAAAAGGCTTGTATATCAAGTTTCCAGTTGGAGAGGATTTTGATTCAATGACACAAAATTTACTGGTTGTCTTTGCTGCAGAGATTGTCGAGGTATGAGGAGGAAGAAAGGAACCGTATAGAGACTAGGAAAAGGAAGTTTTTTGCTGACTTACTTAATGCTGCACGTGAACTCCAATTACAAGTACAGGCTGCCCAGAAACGGCGGAAACAGAGAAATGATTTTGTTCAGGCAAGAACTTATTTTTGCAAATAAAATTCTTCAAACAATACGGTATGACATGGAAATGAGCAAATGTTTTATGGAAGTGGAAATTTCAAAAAGCAAAGTTTTGAAGCTTATATTGTGATTATTTTCTCTATTATAATTATGAAATATGGGTTTCAAATATTAAAGAAGGCAAGTCTAGGTTATATATTATGAATTTTGGGTTCTAGAATTGAACTTCAAATTAATCTCTTTTATATAATCTGTATTCTTGTTGTTGCTGTATGTATGGAAATTGCAACGTATCCATTATGATTTTGTTAATGCTATGAGTTTTGCTAAGCATTCGGTCTTTGAGATGCTTAGTATTGAAATCCTGTTAAACATGAGATCTTATATTTTGGACATACTTACCATTTAGATATTTTATTGATTATAGAAGTGGTCTTCAATCTTTGCATTTAATCAGGCTTGGCATGGAAGACTGAGGCAACGAGCTACACGAGCTGAAAAAATGAGGTTCCAAGCTCTGAAAGCTGGTGATCAAGAAGCGTACATGAAAATGGTTGAGGAGAGCAAAAATGAGAGACTGACAATGCTCCTTGGAAAAACTAATGATCTCTTAGTTCGTCTTGGAGCTGCTGTTCAACGTCAAAAAGATGCTGGACATGATGGCATTGAACCCCTGGAAGGTTCAGACACTGACTTGGCTGAGCTATCTGCTTCGAGGACTGATACACCAGTACAATCACTTCCAGAAGAAGATGAACAAATTGATGAAGAATCTGATGACAGAGCAAAGCCAGGTGATTTACTAGAAGGGCAGAGGAGGTATAATTCTGCTGTGCACTCCATACAGGAGAAGGTATTTCATAACTATCTGAAACTTGATCATAACCTGTTCCTTTAGTTTATATTTCCAGATCAAATCATTTAGAGGGTGTTTGTGTGTTTCTTAGTGTTTGTGTTACTGTCAAAGTTGCATTGAGATCTAACAACTGAAACCATTTAAGAAGTTCTTCTAGATTTGTAGGTTTCTCATATATCTTGCCACCATAGTAGGGTGGTTTTTGTACCACTTGGCAGAATGACAGTGGAAGGTAGAAGGGCATTTTGTGGATGGAAGAGAAAAGGAAAAAAAAAAAAAAAAAAGGAAGAAATTGCTGTTCTTCTTGCTCTTCCTGAGCCCAGCACTTAATTAGCGAGTACCAAATTAGTCCCACACTAATATGCAAGTAGTGCTGCAAAAGGGGTAGAACAAGGTGGAGGAATATTGTGTGAAATTTGGGGGAATGCCTCTCTCTATTCTACCACAACACATAAGGAATGATTGTGGCAGTTCATCTTTCCTTTACTCATTGTTTGTGATAAACACATCATCATCATCATCTCTCTCTCTCTCTCTCTCTCTCTCCCCAACACAAGCACACATATGTTGTTTTGGATCAATCACACATTCACACCACATAAGGGATTAGAGAAATGATTATGGCTGTTCACCTTACCCTTACTCATTGCTAATGACAAGCACATCTTACTTAGCTTCTTTTCATAATGTGGACAATTTAGAACTCACATCTTTTCTTTCTACACCAAAACTCGATTGTTGGTTAACAAGTTTCACCATATATATGTGCCTACTACAATATGAAAAATTCTGAAGACATGGATTGTGATGTTATTGTTCATTGCTTTGGATTTTATGAATGATGATCTAACCTGACGAGAACTATTGTAGGTAACCGAGCAACCATCAATGCTTCAGGGTGGAGAGTTAAGGGCATACCAAATAGAGGGGCTTCAATGGATGCTGTCTCTATTCAATAACAACCTAAATGGAATTTTGGCTGATGAAATGGGGTTGGGGAAAACAATTCAGACCATTGCTTTGATTGCTTATCTCATTGAAAACAAGGGTGTGACTGGCCCCCACTTGATTGTGGCTCCAAAGGCTGTCCTGCCAAATTGGATTAATGAATTTACTACTTGGGCTCCTAGGTATGGGTTGAAATCTCTCCTGAGCGAGTAGTTTGTGGATAATTGCTTCAGCACTGATGACTTTTCTCTATGTTTCAGTATTTCTGCTGTTCTTTATGATGGGCGTTTAGATGAAAGAAAGGCCATGAGGGAAGAGTATTCAGGAGAAGGGAAGTTCAATGTTTTGATAACCCATTATGATCTTATTATTAGAGACAAAGCATTTCTGAGGAAGATTCACTGGTACTACCTGGTTGTTGATGAAGGGCATCGACTTAAGAATTCTGATTGTGTTCTTGCACAGACTTTAGTTTCAGGGTAATGTCTCTAAGAACTTGTAGTATTGTTTTGTGGAATGTACTTTCAAGCAACACTTACAGAATTTCTATTGCTGCTTCAATATTTATCTGTTGCATGTGTGTTCAATTCATCTTTTCTTCTCATTATTGGTGGCTGGCACTTTCAGTATATGAAAAAAAATGCAATTTATTATATTTTTATAGGGATTATGAAGTTATATCTTATTGATTATTGATTATTGATTTTGACAGTTATCGAATACGGAGGAGACTTCTTTTGACTGGTACTCCTATCCAGAATAGCTTGCAGGAACTATGGTCCCTGCTTAACTTTCTTCTTCCTAACATCTTCAATTCAGTTGAAAACTTTGAGGAGTGGTTTAATGCTCCCTTTGCCGACAAATGTGATGTTTCGTTAACAGAAGAAGAACAACTATTAATCATTCGCCGATTGCACCATGTATGACTTGGTTCTTTTTCATACCTCTCCTTATACACCAGTCAACCTTCTAATTTATTTAACTTCCCATCTTCTGCTTGCAAAAATCTCAGGTTATTAGGCCATTTATATTGAGGAGGAAAAAAGATGAGGTTGAGAAATTCCTACCTAGTAAAACTCAGGTCATACTGAAGTGTGACTTATCTGCGTGGCAGAAAGTATATTACCAGCAAGTAACTGAAATGGGGAGGGTTGGTCTTGCACACGGTGAGGAGTCTCCTGTAGTAGTATATCTCCTACATTTATCCCTTATCCTAATATTGTTATTCTCGTTAATTACTGCTTTGGTTTATCTTCTTTTTTTTTTTTTAAATGTGATTCAGTAAACAGAATTAGATTCCATCTTTTGGTAGAACAAAGGCATACAATTTTAGGTTTCCTGTTTCCCCTGCGAATCCCTCCCACTACCAAGAACTCTATTTAATCTCTTGCACAGGACTAAGTGTCTCTATAATATGAATTTTCAGGTAGTGGTCGGTCTAGAGGTCTGATGAACCTGACAATGCAGCTCCGTAAATGTTGTAACCATCCCTACCTGTTTATTGGGGACTACTTCATGCAGCGAAGTGAGGACATTGCAAGGGCATCGGGAAAGTTTGAGCTTCTTGATCGTTTACTCCCCAAACTTCATAGAGCTGGGCATAGGGTCCTTCTTTTCTCCCAAATGACTAAGCTCATGACCATACTCGGAGATTATCTGACATATAAAGGTTATCAGTTTCTTAGACTTGATGGTACTACGAGCACTGGTGACAGAGGCGAATTGCTTAGACAGTTTAATGCTCCGGACTCACCTTACTTCATTTTTCTTCTAAGCACTCGTGCTGGTGGACTTGGTTTGAATTTACAAACAGCAGACACCGTTATAATTTTTGACAGTGACTGGAACCCTCAAATGGACCAGCAGGCAGAAGATCGGGCCCATCGTATTGGGCAGAAGAAAGAGGTCCGAGTTTTTGTTCTCGTCAGTGTTGGTTCAATTGAAGAGGTTATATTAGAAAGAGCTAAGCAGAAAATGGGTATTGATGCAAAGGTCATACAGGCAGGACTGTTCAACACAACATCCACAGGTTTGACGCTTGCTATAAATTTAGTTCCTTCTTGTTTTAGGAAATGCATAATTTTAATTGAGTCACCATACATTCAGTTTTGTTTCAATTTTGTCCTTTTATTTGTGCCTTACATGAGGACTAAATCGTAATGCATAATGGTTGGCAAGACTATATTGATGCCCTTACTCATTCTGTATACAGCTCAAGATCGGAGAGAGATGCTGGAGGAAATCATGCGTAGAGGTACGAGTGCACTAGGAACAGACGTACCCAGTGAAAGAGAAATCAATCGTTTGGCAGCTCGAACAGAAGAAGAATTCTGGTTGTTTGAGAAAATGGATGAGGAGAGAAGACAAAGGGAGAATTACAGATCCCGTCTCATGGAAGAACACGAGCTGCCCGATTGGGTTTATGCTGTGGCTGATATAAATGCAGGCAAGGGGAAAGGATCTCTACATGATGATACCCCCGTTACTGGTAAGAGACTTAGGAAGGAGGTAATTCGTGAGGATACAATTACTGATTCACAGTGGATGAGGGCTGTGGAGAATGGCGACAATGGGTCTAAGCATTCTAGCAAAAGGAGACGAGAGAATCCACCTGTGTTGAACAATGAAACGCCCATAAGTAATGTTACTAATAATGTTGTTGTGGAGAAGAAAGTTGTGGAATTGAAGAGTGAAACAGCATCTATGGTGAGCGAAGCGAAGAGTGAAGAGACATATGGATGGACATCTCAAAGGTCGAAATCTGAAGCTGAAAGTTCTCAGAGAAGTGCAGAAGCTTTACAAGGTGGTTTGAGTGGTTTAACATGGAAAGCACATAAAAGGAAGAGGTCGAGCTTGGCCTGAATATGTCGACTATTGTGTCTCCAGTTTAGAAAGAAGTAGGTTGGTTAGTTTTGGTAAATGAAGAATATCATGTAATAACCCATTTGACACATTGTTGCAGATTTGTCTTGAATCTGAAGTTGTAATTTACTTTCTTCAGCAGCTCCTCTGCAACATTGTATTTGTCTGCTGATTGAACTTACCTTATATGTATCTCTTTCCTTTTCTTCTCTCTGTTGTTTAGAGTGCCATCTTAGTTTGAAATTACTCATATCTTAGTTTAGAGTGCTATCATGTATCTCTCTCTCTCTCAATTACTTATATCTTAGTTTAGAGTGCTATCATGTATCTCTCTCTCTCTCTCTCTCTCTCTCGATTCCATAGATATTGTACTAACGAAGTTCAGAAATAAATGAGCATAGTGAGGGTGAACAGCATTCATTAGTTCAAAGGTAAGCAAACACCATCCATAAAAACAGCAAGGAATCCTACCATGGTCCCTAACATGGGGTACCAAAAACTACAAGTCTACTCAGCAGAGTCAAAACATAAAATCATCGAAAGTATCATCAGCTGATACATAGTGCTAGATTAGCTAATGCGGATTAAGGGTAAAAATGTCCCATCAAAATACAAACCTATTGATCGCAACCAGTTGGCCTCAGGCAGAATTAAGCACCATCTCCAGCTCAGAACCCAACCAAAGATATAACTAAAACCTAATGCTACTCCGAGTGAGTACTGCAAAACTTAGTCATCTTGATTGACATCAAGATTTTTGAGCTTCGCTTCCAATTCATCCTGACTACCTTCGTCTTCATCCCCACCCTCCTTATTATCAAAATCATTTCCTTCAGGGTCATTCTCGTCCAAGGGGCCAAGTTTTTCAGGACATTCTTTAAATATATTCGTCAACTCAGCGATATCTTCTTCAGAAATGAAGTTCCCGTTTACATTCAGGAGCTTGAAACCAGGCAAATGCACCAAAGCCTGAGCCAAAGTCTTGGCTGCGGTTCTTAGGGAGTTCTGGCTCATATCAACTTCCTTCAACTGGTCATGGCCTTCTCCTAGTGTGTTGCTTATCTGAACTGCACCTTCATCCTTGAGATCATTCTCTGAGAGGTTAAGCTTCACGAGAGACTTCTTTTGAGCGATGCAAGCAGCTAAGCTGGGAGCAGCTTCTGCAGTTATGTCATTTCCAGCCATCTCCAACACCCCAAGTAAGGGTGCTGATTCCTTGAGAGCATTGGCTATTGCTATTGCTCCATCATCTTCGAGGTTTAAGTAACTCAGATAAATTTCAGCAAGTTTCTCATGTTTGTGGAGGGCCTCACTCAGCTTGACACCAGCCTCTACACCAAACATGTTGTCCCGAAGATCCAGTTTCTTCAGATCCCTACATTGTGCAAGTGCTTCGGTCAAGGCAATCCCTCCTTCAGAACCAACTCGGGTAGACGAGCACCGGAAGTCCTCCAATTTAGGACAACGACTTATAATCTCTGAAATAGCAATAGCTCCTTCATCTCCCGTCATATTGTTATGAAAGTGAAGAATTCTCAGGGTCTCTGTGGAAGGAACCAACTCACAAACAGCTTGAGCAGCTTCCTTGGATATTCCATCATTCATCAGATAAAGTTCCTCCAAGCTGGTCTGAGATTTCAATAGCTTCCCAAATGCTCTGACTCCCTTTTCGCCCAAGGCATTGTCAGAGATATTCAGATATTTCAACTGAGAACCCTCCAAAGCTTCAGAGAAGATTCTCATGACATCAAGAGCTTCCGCCTCTGGTCTTCCAGCAACGAAATCTGACAGATCCACTTCCTTCAGTTGATCCTTAATGGACGCCAAGATAGGTCCAGCAACATTAGCTGCTCCTAGACCGAAGCTTCGATTGCTAAAGCATATCTTAGTGAAAGAATTCCCAGGATCTTTCAAGGGACTCAAAAGTGATTGAGCCTCATCTGCTTCAATAAATGCTCGTTGACCTTTAGAAATATCGAAAAAGGTCTCATGAAAAGTGGAATCAACCTCAGATTTCGGAGCCTCATTTTCCTCTGTCCTGGTGCCCCCCTTAAGAACATCCAGTATTAACTTACTGCATTCCCTGGCATACATCTGCACAGCAGCACTGCCATCACCATCGGGTTCTTGTTCATAATGTAGATTTGCGGAAGAAAATGCTAATTCCTCAATTTGTTTGGCATGTTTTGAAGCCTCGGCATTGCTCAGACTACCATATTTGCGTGTGAAAATTGTTGGCGTCGAGAGATTATTAGTCATTCGCTCCACTAGCATCTTTCGTGTGTTTTGGCTGGGGGGCCAGAGTTTAATGGTAATGTGCCGACGTTCTCCATTTGGTGTTTTAGCGTCCATTGCAACCTAACTTAAAATCAAGAATGATGAAGATTATTAATCAATAACAATAACATGCTACTTGCAAGTCAAATACACGAGACAATTTGTAAAACCACCATGAGGATTATCAGCAACAGAAAAATTAATTTTTAAGTCCTAATAGTGAGAATCAAAATCTCAACTCATTGCGATTCTTGTTATGCAAACATATTCAGAAAATGAGTTAAAACAAACTCTATTAGCACAGCTGTAGAACACTAACATGTTATGCATACAAGTTAACAACTTTAATATATAAAAGACGTATATGAGATACATTGTTCAGAGCATCAGAAATAAACCAACTTATGCCTCTTAAGAAATGGAAGGCCAAAACTGGTTTATGCAAAACTTGAATGAAGTTTTATGCAATTTTGTGTAGTGCAATAGTTATCAAGAGCTATAGATATGCTATTAAGTAAGGTGAAAAGTGAGTCATAAAGCAAGGATGTTCCTTAAGTATTCATTATGTAATAAAAGCAGTCCTCGAGTGTAGGAGAGGGCTTGAGGATACTTACATGGGTAATTAATCAATTTATTAAATAAATTAGAAGGATGGACAGGCTAGACATAGATAAATGGAGAAATAGCCCATCATTAATCATTAAAGGTTACTCAATAGTGAGATTTTTTCAGCTGTTTTATTGATTTTCATTTAGCAAGCAATCTATCATTTGAGATTGATTGAAGTTCATTACTTAATTGAGTGTGTGCCATTTTCAGATTAAGCACATTTTCCTTCTCTACTGCATACTCAAGATTGATTGCAATTTTCATAATGAGTTGGAGTTCACTTCCCAAAACATCAGGAGCATCAACTGCAAAACACATCATGCAGGTGAACACAAATATATATGCCCACACATGCTTCGTCGAGTCGAAAGAGGCCACCAGGGTACAACTACAGAAAATCTAAAACAAAGGACTCAACACAAATATAACCATTCAGCATAGAAAATGCCGAGAATTTCAATATCCAATCAAAGTTTTAGTTTGCTTACCACTATATTGGCACCTTCAATTTCAGCAAACAAAACATGGGCAAGGAACTTTCATTGGTTTCTTTCAAAAAATATAAAGACGGCAAATTGTCGCAGAAATACAAACATTACTAGCATTAAATAAGCAATGCATTTATTTCATTTCTTTTACCACAGAACTTCAACTACATTCCAAAAAGAAAATCTCAACATTGTTATTCATCTCATCCAACCAAAAACAATTCCCGTTTCCATTTCCCTCTGCTAAATCCAAGATCCAAACAAAACGTTAGCTTCACCACGCAACAGATCCACGAGAAAAATCGAACCTTTACACAAAAATTTAAGAAACTCAAATTCGACAAAATACAAACAACTAGCACCTCAACTGCTCCAAAAAGCAAAGAAAAACAAAAGCCCACGCAGTGTGTGTTTACGTGTGAGAGTTTAACTCATAGAAAGCAGAAACCCTAAAAACCCTAAAGTGGAAAAGCGCATCGAATAAAATTCAGGGAAAATAAAAACACAAAACAGAAAGAAAGTAGAGAAATTAAAATACCTCCAATCGCGGTTTCTGAAAGCCTCAAATTGCGGCTCTTCGATTGTGTCGCTGTTTGTGTATCCGTGTATGTATAGAGAGATAAGAGAGGGCTGAAGTGAAAAGAAAGTGTACTGAAATGAAAATATTTTGGGGGGGGGGGGAAGTGAAAATATAAACTTTAGATACATTTTCAAAAATATTCGCTTACTCCTATAATGTTTGGACCAATGCGAGCACGACACGTGGACGTGTGCGAGATAGCATATATTCTCTCTTTTCAATTTCCCTGTTAAGTTTTAACCAAACTTTATTTGCCAAATAAATTAATCACAATGGCCAGTTGCAATAAACGCAATAATCATTTTTAATCATTTCTGCAACTATATTTGTTCGATAACATAAATGTACTTTGTAAAATAATTTAGAACAACACTTTGCTATGTAGAAACAACTGCTGGAGTAGCTCAGTTGGTTAGAGCGTGTGGCTGTTAACCACAAGGTCGAAGGTTCAACCCCTTCCTCTAGCGATTTAACTTTTTTATATTTCTGCGAAAACAGTAGCTAAATGTGTATATCATATATTTTTTGTTTTGGTAAATGGGAATAGAAAAAAATTGATAATATTTTGTGAAAATCATGACAATGATCTCAGATAGCATCGTAGTCTTTTACAACATGAGCTCATTTCAGACAAGGTAGAAGTGTTCTAGGTACGGTACAACATTCTTTGCTACAAAAAACACATTTCAAAATCTCAGACCACTTCCACAAACAATAGTGTGTTATTGGATTCTTGAGATCGATCCAGGAACATGTTTTTCTGGAAAAGCACTTGCAAATCACACGAGGCTTCATAAAGGTGGAAAGAATGTGAGAGAGACTAATATAACCTTCATTCAGCCTGTATCTGGATAGCTTCTCACACAGCACTAGGGACTTTACTGTCGATCGACTTCAACACTTCTTCACCCATCTTGTTGCACCCGACTAGTATCTGGATGTTAAATGTCTATGAATCATTATGAAGTTCGAAACAGTATTATACAAATAGGAAATATCAAATCCTCAGTTTTCACTTTGTCTCAAAAGGAAATGCATCCAGTTTTCCAATCGTAGAAAACCTAGCCTGTGAGTGACTTGCAAAATGATAACAATTCTTCTGTACGTATATTCTGATGAAATAATAATCCAAAACGAGAAAACCAATTCAATCAAAGAGTAGTTGAATAGGAGACACACCAGTCCAGCTGAGTGTATATCACCCGTGCGAAAGCCTCTATCTAAAGTATCCATGACTGCAGCCTCAAGTCTACGGGCAGCCTTCTCCTCTCCGAGCCCATATTTCAAAAGCATGGCTGCACTCAGCACCGTCGCTAGAGGATTTGCTTTGTCCTGAAATTTTTTACGTTTAATCATAAAAAGAAATAGAAGCAAATATTTCCCTATCCTTTCACAAGATAAAGAGAAGCATTGAACCAACCTGCCCAGCGATGTCAGGAGCCGAGCCATGTATCGGTTCAAATAACCCAGGTCCCTAGAGAAGCAGTATCCAGATGTTAAAAATGTAGTAGAAAGGAAATGCGATTTGCTTTTACTATTGACTTCAATGAAGCGAGAGCTGTTTTCTCATACCGATTCACCAAGACTTGCAGATGGAAGCATCCCTATACTTCCAGTTATCATCGATGCTTCATCAGATAGAATATCGCCAAATATATTATTTGTAACAATAGTGTCAAACTGCAATCACAATAGAGACATGTAGTTAAGGTTCATTTGTATCTTCTAGGAGAATCCTAGCATTGGGGAAACCAAAGACTTGAACCTGTTTTGGGTTTCGAACTAGCTGCATGGCTGCATTGTCAACATACATGTGTGAGAGCTCAACATCAGGGTATTCTGAGGCTAGCATTGTGACTCTCTTTCTCCATAGCATGGAAGCCTGGAAATTATTGCATAAGATGAGTGTGTTAACATCTATCTCTCAATTGACTCAGATATTTGCAGCAGAATGATGATTTAAAATCTAAATCATCAAAATATATGGAGTGTCGGTTATACAGGAGTCATTTGAAAGACAAAAAGGTAAGGAAAAGTATGAAGTGAATACAAACTTAACTCATTTAGGACAAGCAACATTTAAGCATACCAAAGGTAATATATTTTATCATATCACTATTCCTTTCCTTGCAGGAATTAATAGAAGCCATGTTCTAGTTTCATTCTTAATTTTATCTTCATCAGATTCTTTTAAAGGCACAATTAAAAAAATAGTTGAAGTATTTGTCACACATGTGATGATAATTTAATTACTGTGATTTTATCCAAGTTTGCAAATCTTTTGGAGTGAAATTGGCCCAGCTCAACCCACACATACAATAGGCATAATTACACGTAAGCAAAGTTGAAATGGAGGAAGTGTCCATAGAAATGGATTATCAGAACAGAAACACTTAAAGCTAGTCGATAATAATTCCCCAACCACCTGAATGTATCACAGAAAACAATTTCAAAGACATGTCCTATTCATACGTTTTGAACATATACAAACTGTCCACAGTGCATCTAAATGATATACCCATCATTCAGGGTCTGCAGAAATTCTTAGTGGGTGTCACTTGATTTTTCCCTTATTAGTGATTTTATTGCAATACCAGTTCCATTCTATATCTTTGTATAATCAAAATCAATAATAATTCCTAAAACAATTCTCTCTTCTAAAACAGGCAAGTTCAGATAAATCATAAATATCAATCCATAATATCAAACTAGAAAGGAGAGCATGGGGAAAAAATATATATAGATCTAAAACTAACCTCCAAAACATTAGCTTTGTCCACAGAACAAAGTTTCCCACAACGTTTACGGGCAGTTTCAAATGCAACCCGAGCAATGCGATCAATCTGGAAATATATTCGAATCAGCAAATCTAGAAGAAGAAACTGTTTGATATCGAGTAGAATTTCATATGACTAACAGTTTCATAAGCTGAACATTACCATGATGTAAAATAAATAAATTCAGGAGGTAGGAAAAAACAGAGATAGAGAAATAGTAGCCAGCATCTGATAAAGAGTTCATTAAAAAGTTGACAAAAGATGTTAAGACTATAAGAGAATACCTCGTGAGTGGCATACACTTCAGTGTTGAATCCAATTTCTTCACCATTTTCATTTGTGCTAAAACCCCTAGGCTTGCCAAAATAAATACCTAATTAAAATGAAGACAACCAACTATCACGATGTACTCAAACAACATTACAAATTCAACAGGAGATTTAAGGTTATAAATATGAATTCCAAGAACACTGCACTAACCACCAGTCAGCTCCCTTACCACCATCAAGTCCACACCTTCGGCCACATCTTTCTTCAAAGTCGAAGCATCCACTAACTGATACAACGCAACTATTAAAATAAATGTACCATTACACAAATTAAAGAGACATACTTTCTGCCTAGCAGTTCTTTCAGCTCTTTAAGACAAGATCCTGGAGATTCATTTTTCATTTTACATGATGCCAATTTGCACTGAGCTAATCATTAGAAAGTTAAGAAACCATCTGAACTGAGCTAAAGCAATCATCATCTGCTTAAACATCTTACCTGAGGTAAAACAGTAGCAGGCCTCAAATTCGCGAATACTTTGAGACCAGCTCGAAGCTGAAGCAGCCCGGTTTCAGGCTTCAAATGCTTCTCATTATTATCCCACTTATACCTTCAAATTACATGTATGATAAAATGAAATGATATATAATGAAAGCTCAATACTTGATTTCAATTACTCAATGCTATCTTACAAACACAACATTTACCCGCCAATAGCTCCCAGAA
Source organism: Scutellaria baicalensis (assembly GCA_005771605.1). Lineage (NCBI taxonomy): Eukaryota > Viridiplantae > Streptophyta > Magnoliopsida > Lamiales > Lamiaceae > Scutellaria > Scutellaria baicalensis. The sequence goes on along the minus strand of CM016729.1, from coordinate 18,832,326 downwards.
GAACGGCATCGGAATCCTTTGCAGCCAAAAGAGTCTCCTCCGGCAAGGGCACTCCGGTCAAATCCAAGGCGGCGCCACCCATCGGCACTTCCTTGAACTTAAATTCAAACCCTAAAATCAAAGTCCACTACAACTTTAGAGAGGGAAGAGAGTTACCATATATTCCATCAACTTCGATTTCAATTGATGTTTACCTTCGATGGAAGCGACCAATTGGAGGGCATTCTTGGCGACGGAGATGACTTCGGGGCCAATGCCGTCACCGGGGAGGAGAGTGATGTTGTAGCTCTTCGACGGCGAAGCGGCCGAGCAGCGGACAGTGGAGAATTTGGGGGCGCGATTGGAGGGGTATTTGGAGTGAAGTAGTCGAGAACTAAATGGCTTGCAGTTGAATTGCAGAGAAGCCGCCATGGATAAAGTCACAACAATCCAGGAAGCTCTTGTCGTTCAGCTTTAGAACTTGGAAGCCTAATTAGTAATTAATATTATCTCCCTTTTCTCTATACACACCCATCCCATGTGTTACTAAACACACCCTAATCAATAAAAATAAAATGTTATTGCGCCAACTACCATCTTTTCTTTTTTCTTTTCTTATTTATTTATTTTGTTCATTTTATTTTCTTATTTTATTTTATTTTTAATTTCTTTTTCTATATTTTTATTTTGTATTCATTTTTTTCTTATCATTATTTATTATTTATTTTATTCTTTTTCTTTTCTTATTTTATTTTATTTTTAAGTTCTTTTTTATTATTTTTACTTTGTATTCATTTTTTCCTCATTTTTTATATTAAGTGCTATTATAATCATTCGATTTTGGAAGAAAAAAAAATACAATACAAACATATAACATACATTTTCATGATTTGATTCCGCCCCCTACAAGCATTTTCATGGTTTGATTCCGCCCTACAATTGGATCTTGTGTAATATTTCCACCCTATAATTGGATCTTGTGTAATATCTAAATAAATACGACACAAATGTCGATCTTCAATTGCCTTGTAACTTTGACCACGAGATATAGACATTACAAAGAATATGTATAAAAAGAAATTAGGACTGGAAATGAATGTATGATCTATGACCTATATATAGATATTAGGTAAGTAATTGATAAAGATTTATTAATAATAAGATATAGACATTACAAAGAATATGTATGAAAAGAAATTAGGACTGCAAATGAATGTATGATCTATGACCTATATATAGATATTAGGTAAGTAATTGATAAAGATTTATTAATAATAAGATTGCTACAAATTTATTGATATTATTGAGGATGAGGATATATATGAACTAGATTTACGAAAATATTTGTAAAATATCCATATTGAATATTATAGAACTTATTAAGGATATAAGAATATATCTGAACTAGATTTACGAAAATATTTGTAAAATATCCATATTGAATATTATTATAAATATTATTAAGGATGAGGATATATCTGAACTAGATTTACGAAAATATTTGTAAAATATCCATATTGAATATTATAGAACTTATTAAGGATATAAGAATATATCTGAACTAGATTTATGAAAATATTTGTAAAATATCCATATTGAATATTATTATAAATATTATTAAGGATGAGGATATATCTGAACTAGATTTACGAAAATAATAAAGATGAAAAATAGATTATTTAACAATAATAACGAATATTTATAATAAATAAAATGTTAAATTAATTAATTGATAAAGAATATTATGGAATATTCTTTTTTGGTGCAGAGAATAATGTTAACTGTTGGAGATCATTGGCAGTTATTACATAAAAATTGTGTAAGATTAACAGGAAAATCTTGTGCACTGTTGGAGATGGTATTATTATTATTTTTTATATACTTAGACAATTCTTAGACATTATTTTACAATATATGTAATATGGAGTTGTGTTTTATATAATACTAATATGTAATTAGGAATTACTTATAAATTTGGGGATTTTCATTTATGTGCTTATGTTTTTTCATATATAATTTATCTCTCTCGCAGATTTATTACAAGACTCGTGATATGTTAATATAAAAATGTAAAATGTATAATGGTTTGTAACACTAAAATTCTTTACTAATGATAAATACAAAAATGTAAAATATCTAATTATAGATATGTTTTATGTTTTAAGTTATAGATTTTAGATAATATGTTATATTTTTAAAAAATATATAATTTATTTTGGTTAATAAGTTGAATAATATAAGAAATATATAATTTATCTCATGCACAAATTCACTACAAGACTCATGATATGTTAATATGAAAATGTAAAATGTGTAATTGTAACACTAAAATTCTTACTGATGATAAATACAAGAACGTAAAATATCCAATCATAGATATGTTGTATGTTTAAGTTATAAATTTTAGATAATATGTTATATTTCTAACTCAAAAATATATAATTTAATTTTGTTAATAAGTTGAATAATATAATTAATAAGTTCGTTGATGTTTGTTTGTTAACGTTAATAATATATAACAAATTATCTACTTATTTTGGTAACTAATGTTTATTTCGATAAATTATACTCATGTTTGTTCAAAAACTAAATAAACCAAACACAAACATTCGAGAGTTACATTCAAATATATATGTGTGTGTACATATATATATATATATATTTCAAATCTTATAATATTGAAGAATTTAAATTCTAATTAATATTTCTATTTTTAATTATCTTAAAATATTAATTTTAAAATTTTAAAAATGCTAATTGTGCAGATATTGATAATTAATACATATTTTATTTTTAGTTATATACATATTTATAAGTTATAGTTTTGTGTGCTCCAAATATCAAATATAAATATTTAAAATCATAAATGGAAATCCAAAATTAAGATACTCGAACTTTAATTTATACAAATATTTAAGCATTATATCTTTTATATAAAGATAATATATCATTACTACATTGTATCATTAATATCAAAATTTTAAAGATATTCAAATGACAATACACTTAATACATTAGAAATAAGTAAATTGCATTGAATTTTAATTGTTAATATGTTTATAAAATGAATATGTTTAATTCACTCCTGTAATATCTATGTTGAGAATTTTTTAATTTATATATTTATTTAAATCTTAAGATCTAATAATATTATAAAATATATAAATAAATCAGCCCACGAACATTAAACGAATATACTAACGAACTCTTCACGAACCTAACGAACATGTTCACGAGCTCGCAAACAGGTTCGTTAAGAGGGCTCGCAAACATGTTCACGAATAGGTTCGTTAAGGAGGCTCGCAAACATGCTTAATGAACCTATTCACGAGCTTTCGAACCAAATATGTTCAGGCTCGAGTTCGGCTCAAAATTTGGGCTCGAGTTGAGCTCGTTAAGCTTAACAGACGTTCTCAAACGAATATTTATCAAGCCGAGCCACGAATAGTTCACGAACGACTTGGTTCATTTACACCCCATCACATACTAAACACACCCCTTTTTGCCATTTCCCATCCAAGCTATTCCCAACCCCTTTTTTGCTATTTCTAAGCCAAAATTTCCAAACATTACCAATATTTATCCAATCTATATAATTTCTAGATGAATGGTAAAATAGTATCCAAAAATGATATGGAATGGAAAAAGTAAAATTGGATATTTAATGAATTTGGGATGTTTGTGAAAAAGGGTATTATAGTGATATATATAAAACAAAATAAAAATTAATAATAATAATAATAATAATAATAATAATAATAATAATAAAAAAGAGATGGGGTGTACGGTGGTAGGGGATTTGTCCCACCTTTTTTGTTTATTTATTTATTTAAATTAATTAGTAAGGGTATTTTGATCTTTCTATAATTATTTCTCTTATTTTAAAAATTATGGGGTGTGTTTAGTAGCTTATGTGATGTAGATATAAAATCTCTCTCTATTCTCTTTTTATTCGTATAAATGAAATACTAGTGAGCTACTGGGGATCAACTTAGGAGAAAATCGAATTCAATTAAAAAATAATCAAGTTGAGTTCGAGGTCCAACTACTTGAATAGTTTTCAAGTTCGAGTCCGAACATATTAATAATCGATACGACAAGCTCGCATGCTTAATCGAGCCTAACCGGACATCTATTAAATTCATGGTATCACCCTTATTAATTTATTTTTTACTTAAAATTGTTCTAAGGAAATTAAGCTTTTTTTTAGTTATTGAGTCAAGCCAAGCCATATGTCGAGGTGAGCACAAACATTAAAAAATATGTTTAGTCGAGTTTGAGTTTTAGAATTGAGTTTGAGCTCAAGCCTAACAGTACTCGGTTCGACTTGTTTTGTTTACACCGTTACGTACATTTATGGTCTTCGCATTTTACTATCATATATTAATGTTATCCATGTGATTATTTTGTTTTTTATTCAATAATTTAATAATTTAATGTTTAAAATTGATGTTATATGTTGGAGATTGACTGTCCTAGTTCCACTTTTTTCTTTACGAGTTTGAGCCAATTTTGAATGATTGAATCACTCACTTAATTTTACTATGAAATCAAAATTGGAAAATTATCATAGGTACATAAAAATATTTAAACAGGAAAAAATTGGATGCAAGAAAATTTAAAGAAAAAAAGACGGGAAAAAACAAGAAAATATTAGACTCTCAAGGCAAAATTGGAAAGAATCATATGAAAGAAGTAGATGAAAATAAGAAAATCAAAAAAATGACATGGAAAAAATAAAAAAAAAATTTGGACCATTTCTCGATTTATGCGTGTCATCCTTGCGCAGGGGCCATGCTAATCTTCTCTGTATCGTTCCAATTTTATCGGATGTCCCCGAAGGGACAATAGCAGGTAACGCTGCTGTAGTATATAATCTGTTGCAATGAAGTGAAACACTTCGATGTGGGAGAGAAGCAGAAAGATTTTCTTTTCATGCTCGGGCTTTTGTTACTGGGCCGACAAAGTTTTGGTCCAAATTCGAATTTCCTATTGGGCCAACAAAGCTTAGGCTCGAATTGAAAGTCAGTATGACAAATATTGTATCATCTAATTTAGTTTATGATGGGCTCCCCAACTTAAATAAAACTAATTTTCTTTTATTATTTAAAAAGGACAAAAAATTAGCTTAAATCATTTGGATTATTTAATTTTCTTCTATAGAGATTTGTATAATTTGAATGTATATGGATTTATGTATCACAGTTTTTCAATTAGGTCCAACATGTATGCAAAACTAGACACACTGTTACTGTAAATTCATCGAGCGTAGCTTCTACAAATTAAAAAAACTCTGGCTGGAAAGAAATTGCAGATCTAGATATAAATTGATGGAAAATGAATCTTTTTTGGTGCCTGCAAATTGAAACTTTAGATTGTGTTGAAGCCATAAATATAGTAATGCCTTTTAGTTGAAGGGTATTGAAGCCAATTTATACTATATATGGATATAAAGAAGTTTGGTTTATGTCTCTCACAAGTTATTATATTACCTTTCAAAAGGATATGACAACCCAACTCCCCTTTTTTGTGAATTTCACTCCATAAATTATATAGTTCATGAGAAATTAATGCAAGTCATAAAGTTGTACAATTTCAAATTATGCATTAACTTTTGTATAGTACTTATGGTTCATGTCAATTGTTCATCCCTTTTCCAGAAAGGGTTCATGCATGACCCATGCTCCCTTTTCTAGCTATATTGTATTTCAGTCTCGTATTTTATTTCATCAATACATGTTATCCATATCTGGAGTATCGATCTTGTGAAGCAAAGGGAGCGCTTTGTAGTTGTAGACTTTAAGGCTATGTCGCATTCTTAATAGTAATTTAATGGTACAAAGATAAAGGGTTAAAGATGATAATGACAATACTTAACAACAATAATAATTAAACAATAAAACAATCAAGTGAACACTCTATAATGTAATAATTAGTCAAGATTCCCTTGTCTGATGGAGCTAGCTGTGTGTTTAATTTGTCTAAATAAACTAAAGTAGTTCCATATTCTATGGATCATGTTTCTCTATCTTTAGTAATTAATCCTTCAAACTTATCAAGACCACATAATTAATAATTATAGAGATAATTACAATTTACATACAATAACTTAATCCTTATCTATTTTTCATCACATTTTACGTTTTCAATTCTGACGTTTCGACTACTATCATCTCGTTCCAAATTTCATCCGATTTCATTTGAATTAATGCTGCAATTACTCACATTGAATTTTCAATTCCACCATTCAGGTAGATAATATCGAACAAAATTAGAGCATAGTAGAAGATCAAAACTGGATTATACCGTGGTAAAACAAGCAATGAAATTTGACAAAAGTGCATGAGAAAATTTGAGACATCCCATACTAAAATGATAGTAGAACATAGTTAGCATCTGATGAACACAAATTCCCAAACAGATATAGCTGTGAAAATCAATAATAAATCTATGAAAGACACGAAAAAGAAACATGAAATCATCAATGTAAGAAAGGAAAATACATTAATTATAATCTGCAACTCATATATATATATATATTCATTTCACCTGATCTAATATTCTAGGTTTCCTGATGGAAAACAATGGCGGCAGAGCGGTGTTCTTGACCTGCGTGCAGATAGGCACATTAAGCACAGGCCTTATTCGAATACTAACCGATCTCGATCTCTCTGATCCTTTCTTCATTTTCTTGATCGACTTATCACCTTTCTCCTTGCAGCTTCTTCTCACCTCTTTCTCTCTCTGATCATCCGTCGATGGAGGCTCACCCCGGGAGGAGGAAGACGAAGAAGAAGTAGAAGGGGAGAGAGTGGAAGGGCGTTGCTTTCTCAACTTGAGCAACTCTTTCCACAAAACAGTGCACTTTGGAGGCCTAGGAGAAGGATCATCATCAAGAAACCAGCTGATTCTGCTGTCCTCCTTGCTGCCTAGCTGGATTTCTTCACACCCAGCTCGATCGCCATTCAAGGTGAGCTTCTCCGCCTGGTGGATCTGCCAGAAGGGAAGCAGTTTGCCTTCACAGAAGAGCTCATCAGCTGTGATCATGTTGGTTAGGTTTCCCGAGAGGAACTCGAACTCAGCGTTGCGTTCTCTTTCTCTTTCTCTTTCTCTTTCTCTTTCTCTTTCGGCTTCAGGGTTAGGGCATATGGAGATGAAGTTGCTCTCGTCCAGAAACTCCGACGAGAACGAAATCCGCCCCGGCTCCAGGCCCTCTGATGAAATATTGGGCTCTAAAGAGACCATTGTGTGAGACTAATGGTTTTGGATGGTGAGTTTAGGTGTGCATGAGTTTATAAAGAGTAGTGAAGAAAGATAGTTTTTTAACTTATAAGTGTTTGTTGTTATATAGTACTACTATTAGGGAAGAGCTTATTATGGAGAGGTAAGAAATGTTGAAACATAGTGGTGGGAGAAGTTGAAACATTAAATGAGCTAAGGTTGTTTATGGGGTTTGGAGACAGCACATGGACAACTTTGGAGCTAAAGGACAAAGAGTTGATTCAACTATGCCTTTTCTTTTTTTTACCCTAGCTAGTTTTGATGAAATATTACTCAAGTATGAAATCAAAAAATTCATCTCATGATTGTAATGTCTTTCGATTTTGATTTTGTAAGTATCGCTATTTTAAGTTTAGTTTCACAATTTAGTCAAGAAGTACACATTCGATTTCAGTGCAGAAATTCGAATTTCGCCATAAAATATCATTTGTGATGCACATAGCTTCCAAATTAAGGTTTTCCAATGACCGCTTGAAATGATGTGGGAGACACTTGTCTGTCGTCATGTCACCTTTAGAGCATCAAAATTAAAGCCACAATTCAACAAAGTTAGATTCAAATTACACAGATTCTTAGATTGTAAGATTAAATCGAAAGTATGACAATTATAAGATAAAAATTGAAAGACACGACAAATGATTTTAAACCGCTGTGTTATATCTCTAACGAGTCTAATTAATCAATCCATTGACTGTAAGTTGCATCATGTACTGCACATTTGTCGAGTAGTAATTAATGTGAGTTTTCATTTTTAATGTTTGATCTCGGTTTAAACATGTTTTAAAAGGATTTTTAGCTTCAAATTAATTGTCAATACCCTAGCTAATATATTATATATTTGTCAACTCAAATACTTGGGGTTGAGGTGCAGATATGACCTTGAAGACGTTCCTAGTTCTTAGAAAACATTAGGACATCATGATATGCATTATGTTTGACCTGTATAGGATGCAACTATGCCCTTAAAAAGAAATTGTTAATTTGTTAATTATTTTGTCCACACCTAACCCTAAAAAGGAAAAGGCAAACGTTGATGCGTGCTAAATAGAATCACATTAATGCCTGCACCTCGCAATACCAAGATGTATGTAATTGGAACATATATGTGCATCTATGTTGGAACACGAATTATCTCAAAACTTGGGTGAGAGTCCTTGACGGTCTCACGAATGATTTTCGTGATCAGACGAGTCCTTTTACCCATTAATTAAACTGATCATATTTACAAATTTATATGTAAATTGTGAAGTGCGGGTTGACTCGTCTAACATAAAATGATCCGTGAAACAGTCTCACATAATACTTATAGACTCACAAATTATATAAATACATTATAAATTATTGTATAGAAAATAAAATACTATCCTCACAATTAATTATACTTCAAATCAATAGCCTTGAATCCATTAATTGTCTATGTAAATTATATCATGGTTAATATAGTGGGGCTTTTGTAAAATTAATCTTCTGACCAATATATATTTAGTATAAGTTTTTGTGAAAATAAATATGTGGTTTTGTTGTAAAACAAAACGTGAAAGTAATTATAATAAAGAATTTGAACCGCCGGTTTAATTAGTGGCCTCACGGAGTCCTTGTTTGGCATAAAATTTGCACGGCAATATATTACTATATCTCTATAATAAGTACTGCATGAATTATGACAACTGATATATAATAATTAATTTTTTTCTCCTTTTAAATTAAATTTTAAATTTAAATGTACTATAATTTGAGCTAGCCTAATTAAGTTTTAAGTTAAAATTAACATTTAATTAGGTCAAGCTCCATTAATCGAATGCAAGCTAGCTATGGTCTATAGCTATTAAGGAATTGAATTAACTTTAGCTCGATTCAGATAATTAGTTAAATTAGTTGGACTCTTTAATTTGGTAGAGCTTATATTTTATTGTACATCTCATACGTATATCGATGAAGTCAATTAATAGACGTGCATGTATTGAAAACTATAAACGAAAAAGATACGTTTGTGATATATAATACTCCCTCCGTCCCAGCTCAACTTGTCTACTTGTTATTTTAGTTTGTCCCAACTGAACTTGCTAGCTCATAAATGGAAACAAAAGTTAAATATTAATATCCACATATTTCATCCTTATTACAAAAATGACACTTAAAAGCAAAAAACAATCTTAAAATGTCACAAAAGTCAAACACTCATATCTCCATAATTTCACCCTTATTAAAAAAATGTCACTCAATTATTTTAAAAAGCAATAGTCAACTGTTTTTCTTAACCTCCGTGCCCGGTCAAACTATGCAAGTTCAACCGGGACGGTCCGACGGAGGTAGTATAATATATATCACAAGGCTACTCTTTAAATTATATATATAATATATAGTTTGTTTTACAATATATGTCTATATATTGGGATTCTTTTTTTTGAATTATATAATATGTAGTATATATGTTTTACTAAATCACTACCAAATAATCGGAAATTATAATAAGACATGAATTTATGAGTTATTTTTTATTTTTACTAGATACATTAATTACCATATATTCCAACTATAGAGTATGAAGTATATAAACATCATGTACTAAGCTAATTAAACTCGACTTAATTAGCTATCACGAGCCTTATAATTTAAGTGATATCCCTTCAATTCCTCCCAAACTCATTATAAATTAAATACTACATATATATTCTCATAAATGAATTAATCAATAAGTTTGAAAATTGTTTGTTAAATGAAGAAGCCGTGGAATTTGTTATAAATTATCATTATTATGGACATTACTCCTTTAAACCTTTCATCTCTTGTGACCTTTGAGATTCATATTTTTTGTATATATATAATTGTACTCAAAGGAATGATGGTTGATGAATAAAAATTCTCCCTTCTCATTATTGTCTTCTTTATATTTTGTTACTTCTATATTGGTGGTTGTATATTGTTTTATACAAGAAGACGCGTTGGACAACATATTTTACAACACGTTATCAGCACGATCATCTACCGAATCTGAGTTGTGCCTTAGGAAAGAATCGTATCTTTCCTGCAAGGTATTTTTGAATCAATCCCAATATCCAATTTATTGTCATGGTTCAATCTCATGAAATAGTTTAATATCTCCATAATTCTTTTTGTGGATTTTAATTCTGTGATCCAAGCTTTAATCTTATGTGACTATCTACAAACTCTGTATGTATTGCTTACTGAATTTGTCTGCAAGTTGAAGGGACAAATCAAATACTAGTGATGCATATAGAAAATCATATTTGCATGCTAAAGTTTCAGCAACCAAAAGCTATGTTTTTGATAATCATGTATGAGGATAATGTGCAGATATGTTACTGTATTGATTTATAAATAACTTCCAAAGGAATGATAGACGTAGGGAGCGAATACCATGTGTTTTTTGGACAGATCTGCTAAAAGCCTAAAACATTCATTAGACATGGAGTAAAAACGAACAACTATGCCATCCTAGAAAAATCATCCTCAATAAGCTTAAAATTTTCTTAATGCACCTTTAATGATTGGTAGCATTTAAAAAAATAAAATAGGTGGTAGTTCCAGATAGTGAACGGAAACTTTGTTCAGTAGACATAAATTTCTGCAGAATTCAACAGAAAAAAACTCCCGACGTCGAGATATCTCCAATAATGTCTAGCAGCTTCTTTTATGGATGAATCTGGAGCTAGCGTGTCTTCATATGCAAGCTTGAATCACACCGTACATACTTTGAATTTATCTGCTTTATGCTAGAGCTAAAATAAAACAAGATGACCAGAGATATCTTCAAATGTCCTACACTTAGATGAGCAAGAAACTCACTAAAACGACTCAAATCTACATCTACATGAGTCTGTAAAAATATCCATATAGTTATGCATCCATGGAGATACACGAGTAGAAACTTAAGACTGTCTCCTAATAATTTTGACTGTCACAACAAATTCTAAGATTTCCTACATTTTTTTTTCACTTTAACTGAGAAGAAAGGGAGTGGTACCACACTTTCAAATGATAATGTCTTAATAGTAGGCTCCGGTAGAGCTTCACTAGTTCTCCCTATGGGTACTGAAATAATTATTGATGATGCGTTGCTATATCCACAGTCTAAACGTACCCTTCTCAGTTTTAAAGACATCCGGTCAAATGGTTTTCACATTGAAACTGACACCGAGAATAATGTAGAGTATCTCTTAATAACTCATTCTATAGGGTGTCGAAAACAAGTTGTCGAAAAACTCCCTTCTCTCTCATCGGGGTTGTATTATACATACATTCGCCCTTCTAATCTCCATATCTCGATGAGTATGAAATTTCATGATCCAAAATCATTCAAATTATGGCATGAACGGTTGGGTCATCGAGGACAAAATATGATCCGTCAAATTTTGTTTAACTCTACTGGACATGGTATGTCAGGCAGTAGAATTCCTTCCGTGAATAAATTTATTTGTGAAGCTTGTGCAAAAGGAAAACTTATAGTACGACATTCTCGTACCAAAGTTGGATTAGAATCTCCTATTTTCCTTGAACGGATTCATGGAGATATTTGTGGACCAATTCATCCAGCATCGGGACCATTTCGATATTTTATGGTCTTAATTGATGTCTCCACTAGGTGGATTCATGTGTGTCTCTTATCCACCTGAAATAATGCTTTCACGAAATTTATTGCCAAATTATTGAACTTCGGCCGCTGAATTCGCTTGTATGTCATTAGAAATTAAAGTGGAGCATTCGATTTCTTACGTCCACACTCGAAATGGTCTAAATGAATCATGTTGGACTCATGCATTTTTGCATGCTACTTCTCTATAATTCAAGTTCGTCCAACTGCATGTCTTGAATATTCCCCTTTACAAAATTAGTGTGTGCCCATGATATAGTACAAATTTATCGGCATTAGGGGGAGACAGATAATAGTCAATAATTAAAAGAATGCCGATAAATTAAATCTATATTATTTAGATTCACGCACTAGTCAAATTGAACTGGAAGTTCAGAAAATAATTATTCTGCAATATTTAGCAAGTAAGTTCAGAAAATAATTATTTTACAATATTTAGCAAGTAATCTGTCAGATGTGTTTAATGATCATAAATGAGTGATTTTGATTTACGCTTGAAGCGTAAAAGGCCTATATAAAAATCCGCGGTAAACAAAATCTAACAAAAATGTTTAGTCACTCCAAATATCTCCTAAAGAGATTCATCTTGAAGATGAAAAATCCTAGTAATTATGCACGTGCACAAAATAATCAAAACACTAGGATTGTGGAACGACCAGATCAAAATATTTTGGGAAATAATAAGGATCTGGTTGATATAAATATCAAAGTTGCAACTAATATTATAGATATATGAGAAACTCAATATATAAGTATCATTGTTGTCGACAACATAATTGCCTCCAAAATTGCTCTTATCATCTATAAAAATAATCTGGATCCAGAACCCAATTCAATGACTGAGTGCCAGAAGCGCTCAAATTGGGTAAGATGAAAAGATGCAATTGAGGTCAAACTAGACTCGCTGAACAAAATAAAAGTTTATGAATTTGTCGTACATACCCTTAAGGATGTTATCCCTGTAGGATATTTTTGGGTTTTTGTACAGAAAATAAATGAGAATAATGAGGTACAAAGCGAGGCTAGTAGTTCAAGGGTTCCCGTAGAGACCCGTTATTGAGTTTGATCAAACACATTCTCCTATTATGAATGATATAACGTTCCACTACTTAATATCCCTGGCAGCAAATATAAATTGAGAAATGCATCTGATAAACATTGCTACTGTATCTTTAGTCATGAATATTTATGTGATAATCTCTGATAGATTTTACAATCTCTTAATGAGGAAAATGAGAATTGTAATACATATCAAATTATAAAGATCATTAGGTGATCTACATTCATTGTGTAGAATTTGATACAAATCGAATAAGTGAATTCTTCTGGAAGAAGGATTATATTCAAATAATGATGCATTTACTTGAGTGATTATAATAATGCAAATATTAGATGAATATTGTATTATTTTTATATGTTAATTATATGCATTTTTATATGTTAATTGAAGAAGCAAGTTTGAATTTAAAAGTCGACTTTGAAATAAAAACTTTAGGTAAGATCAATTATTGTCTCGACCTGCAGATCGAAAATTTCCTTAATGGAATTTTCATACACTAATCAACATTCTCGAAGAAGGTTTTGGAAAGATTTTACATGGATATGTCTTATCGACTAAGTAAAACAATCGATATCTCTTGAATTGGGCAAGAACTCATTTAAATATGAAGAAAATTTTGAGTATATATAGGACCTGAAGTTCCTCACTTCTAATTTATCCTTCAAAATGGATCAGATTTGATATTATGGTAAATCTACTAGTAAGGGTTTAGTGCTCCTCCAATATATTGAATTATCATTAAATATATTTTGATATTTTCAAAACCATTTTATCTTGTTTACTTTACAATAAGGTTTTGGTGGATTATTCACATGTTGATTCCTATATCTGATTTTTGTGATGCCAAAACACAAAACACAAAGTAGTTAAGTTGTCTATATGTAGGTATTACTTTTTCAAGAAAATATGTTAAACAAAGTTTGATTACCACTTATTATTTTATATGATGTCTTATGACAATGTGTGATTAAAGTTTTGATAAAACACATTTGTGGTCTTGTGGTATTTGTAAAATTATAGTTTTCTTAATCATTTATGGGAAAAATGCATCTTTGTAGTGAATATGTAAAATGGAAATTTAACACAGTTCATGAACTCCAGAAGAGTTGTGAAATTATATAAAAATTCGCTCTAGTGACAATCTTGCAGATTTGTTCACTAAATTCTCTACCTACATCTACTTTTGAAAAATATGCTCATGATATTGGAATGTGTGGGCATGGAAGATTGTTGACTTAAGGGGGAGAGTTAAATAATCCTAAATGCTGGGTCTTGAAGACCATTAGTTATACTTATTTAACCCTGAAGGTTAGGTCCTGAAGACCAGCGCTGTACTCTTTTTTCCTTGACTAAGTTTTTTCCCACAGGGTTTTCTTAGTTAAAGGTTTTTAACGAGGCAGCTAGTGTAACACATTAAGATCTTATGTCATGTACTCTTTTCTCGTCTAGTTTTTTCCCACTGGGTTTTTCTAGCGAGTTTTTAACGAGGCATGTACATCAAGACGTAATGTCCAAGGGGGAGTGTTATAAATTATCATTATTATGGACATTACTCCTTTAAACCTTTCATCTCTTGTGACCTTTGAGATTCATATTTTTTGTATATATATAATTGTACTCAAAGGAATGATGGTTGATGAATAAAAATTCTCCCTTCTCATTATTGTCTTCTTTATATTTTGTTACTTCTATATTGGTGGTTGTATATTGTTTTATACAAGAAGACGCGTTGGAAAACATATTTTACAACAGAATTAGATAAAAAGAATTGCTCGACAATATAATAAATGGAACACCCAGTTTATTTATTATGAGAAGGATATTTATATAATATATATAAAAAATTAAAAATCAACCTAGTATTGTTTTTTTTTTTTTTGTTAACTTTGCAACCTAGCTAATTATTTTATCTGATTATAATCTTAGGTTTTGGATTTTATCAAAATGCAACGTAAATGATCACTTTTTTTGGGTCATTTTCCCAGTATATGATTTATTTTAATTTTCATTTGAAATCTAAACTTTGTTTTTTTTTTTTTTTTTACATCTAATTGCAACCACTGATTTAGGATATTTTAATATATTTCAACACTTTAAGGTTGCAATTAGATGAAAAAACAAATATCTCCATTCTGCCAGAAAAATTGTTGGAAAACCGATTTATGTTGCATTTTGATGAACTTTGGAACTTCATTATTGCAATCCGCTAAAAAAAACAATTTAAATTGTAAATAGAAAAAAAATTCTATTTTTTATGTTGATTTTTTTCTTTAATCCTATATTTAGTAAAGATAACTTTTGCTAGTGGTGTGGAAGTTTTAAAGGGGTTCATCGATTTATCCAAAAGAAACATAGTTACGTAGTTGGATTCTATGTTTGAATTTTGGATAAGCATGTTATTCCCAAATTAATGTGCTATAATAAATAATGAAATTGAAAATATAACACTTCATTGATGTATAGGTTGTATGCGAGACCGTCGAGAGGGGTTCATGCAAAACTTTATATAAAATGAAGTTTATATGAATCAATAAGACAATATAACCAATTCAATATAATTTCACATAAGGTTATAAATTAATAGTTTCGTGTCACACCAGATCATACGTGAGACTCCCTCGTGTAAGTTTTTGCAACTTAAAATTGGGTTTGACAGGAGAGAAAGGAGTTAACTTAGGCTCCGTTTGGATAGAGTGATTTGAAATTAATGGATTTCAAATCCTCTCAAGTTGGAGTGGATTTGAAATCCACCAAAATGACTCCAAAATTAGCTCAAAATGAAAACCATGGATTTCAAATCCACATCCATCCAAACACTACCGATGGATTTGCTACCATGAATTTCAAATCCCTCCTCAAATCTATCTATCCAAATGGGCCCTTGTTTTGACACTTAATCTAACAAAGATCATATATATAATAAGATGGGAGGAGTCCAATGCATGTGATCCACATGAAACTAGTTCCATGCCATGTGAGAAGACTCCATTTCCCAACTAAAATCAACCACTCCATTTACAAAACTACCCTTCAAATACCTCAAACTTTGTCTCAAACTCACTTCTATATATATAGACATAACCAAACACATATGTTTAATTAACTTCATAACTTATCACCCTCAACAATTATTACAATAGGTATATAAAACATCAAATTGGTAGAGCTCGACTTATAACAATATGTTTGATCAATAAAACACATTCAAACTCCTTTAAAATATAGTAAGATAAAATTTAACTCATTTCTTTGTCTAGACAGGGGTATTCTTGTCATTTCGCACTTAATATTTGATCTTGAAAAAGATTTGGAAAACAGTTATATCTACTCCAGCCCAGACAGCTAATCAAACATTGGGTGAATCTTTTTGATTATATTTTATAATACAAATTGAACACTAGATTATAGAGAATCTGTGACTGTGACCCTTAATTAGGTGTATTAGCAGTAATCATGGTTAAAGATTCCAAATATTGGTCATAAACATCATTGTATCCAGATTTATTAAGTCCAAAACTTTAGAATTGCGTAATAATATTTTATTTTCAAACAGCTTATCATTTGACTGGACCAAGAAATAATAATTAGCTAAAAAATTACCCTTATTCACTAAACATCAACGGCTAAAAATCGGGCAAACCCGTCTCAAGGATCAAATTACGTGAATGTGAAATATCGCGGATATATCGTGGATATATCGCGGATACGGATATTGCGATACGGATATTGGGTGTTAATGTTTTTTTTCCTGGGTATTATGTCGCAAAATATCGATATCGATTTCGATATCGGTTCAGTGTAGTACAAAATTGGATGAAAATTGGGAAATATCGTGGATATATCGCAAAATATTGTATGTATATCAAAATGAGCGATTTTGATTAAAAAAATTAAATTATGTGATTTTTTTTACTTTGTATTGTGTATTTTGTGGCTTTTTGAAATTTCCATTCCTTTAACCAATTATTACTTCATTTACTTTTTTTTTCTAATTTTTTTGCATGATATATTTCTCTATATAAGAGGATAAATGCAAGTGAATATTCTATCATACATTTTAAGGTTCAAGGTATGATATCACTAACTTTCTCCCAACATTTTTGATTAAATTAATTTCAATTATTTACTTTATAGATTATGACTATTTTAATGTATCTAAATTATTTATTTTTTTGGATAAAGGGCATTGATAAAGGGCATTGACATCGGAGAGGAAATACTTGCACCACTATATATATATATATATATATATATCACTCAATTTTCATTTTGAAGAACTACAAATTGGTATGTAAATTTAATCTCTTTATTTTGTTTTTCATTTTAGTTGATAAAAATAGCATTTTGTTGGTATATTGTAAATTGCTATGTTTAATTGTGCTAATTATGTATATGTTAGGTGAAGTATTTAGTTAACTTATAAATGTTTATTATAAAATCATAATTTTACAATTAATTATGTTATAGTGAAGCACTGGTATGTAAAATCTAATGTTGTAATTGTGTATTTACAATTAATTGTTATAATTAGTTTTAGAAATTTTTTATGTATTTACATATTCTGGTTGTATGACTTTGAATATTTATGACTTTTATTACTTTGAAATTATAACTTAGTTGAACTTATTGATTTTTTGTATTGATAATATATTTATATTAACTTTATAATCTTTTGGTATTTAGTAATTTTGTCTTGTATTATGTAATATATTATCAGTTTTCATTCGAAAAATAGTATTTATAATGCTTATTATCTATATGTTAGTTTTAAATATATTATATTTTAATGTGATTTTGAGTGGAATATATGTGTAATGAAGTGTAAAAATAATCCCTAATATTTCATATTAAATTTCCAGAATTTTAATAAGATTTCCGTTGTTTTTTCAATTTTTTTGCGATATGGATATGCGATATTGATATATCCGTAAAATCAAAGTTGCGATACGACATGCGATATCGATATTTTCATCCTTGCGTGAAACAGAACCCTATTCAATTTATTGCATTAGACCGAAAGTGTTTAAACATGATCTAATTAAAATATAAAAGTCTTCATATTATAATTTATTTCATAATTCACCTACAATATATTCTAGTGGGATTCAACATGCAATCGTGGAACTGAAATCATTCAAGAAAATGGTATTGTATGGGCGAATTTCAAATCTAATTAATGTACGTAATGGGGTATGGCAAAAATACATTATTTAATTTACAAAGTATAATTAAATTCTACAAGTATTATTAAACTTATTAATTGAAGATGACTTTTGTAGCAAGCAGATAATGATTTCATATGCATTTATATTATCTACAAATAGATGTGTTTTATTTCAATACAACTAAGCCTACATGTATTTATATTACAATCAAGTTAGATTAGATAGTAATGTCTCAACCGGTGAAACCAGCTGGTCAGATTAAAAGCATTTTGAATTCTTTCTTTTCATTTTATATTAAGAATTTGGTCAATCGGGCTTGGATCCGGATCGACCCAGGTTAGGACTTCTTTTTTTTTTTTTAAACATTATTTTTCAATTCAGGTTGAGAGACTCTTATATTGCATTTGTGTAACAATTATGTAATATTACTTTCACTTTTATGTGATATCACATTTATATTACATATATAAAGGTGCAACTAATATCACAAAAAAGTATATTCATTCAAAAAATGCGTTGAATTGTTTTTTAAAATTTCATTTTTTTCCAACTTAGGAAACATAAAAGTCATGATATTTGTACATAATGGTACAATGAAACCTCTATAAATAAATACGCTTGGGACTAGAAAAAAATATTCATTTAGCGAAATTATTTATTTATCGATAAATGAATAATTTATTCATTTATCGAATTTTTAATTATTTAAAGGGTATTTTTATATTTTTTTTATCGATTTGGTGAAAGCGGTTCTATAAACATGGAGGATATTGAAAATGTTTTACCTGAAATCCTATTAAAACTAGACCAATTTACAATATGGATGAAACGAGACTATTTTATCGTTACAATATGATAGTGGTGTCACACCAAATGTGTCATCGAAAGAAGCCTTCCAAGTGGTAATCATCCTACGAAATTACTTGCTACAACATGAGCAAAATATTCCAAAAGTTTTGTTTGCACTAGAAAAAATTAAGGATGTGATGCATTTTGGTGGAAGAAAAAAGCAAATGACATTAGACGATTTTTTTTGTAAAAAAATGATCTTTTGTATTTGTTGATTGAAACACATGTTTTTTAGGGTATTTATACATATATATTATGTATTTTAATAATTATTCATTTATATTTACATAGGGCCTTTAAGAATTAAAAAAAAAATCATTAATGCATTTAGCGAGGTTACTCATTTACCTCATTGGCCTAAGTCGGGACCGAAGAAAATTATTCATTTGTCGAGGTTATTCATTTATCGAGACTTCACTGTATGACAATACACATAAAGTTCACACCAATACAACATATATAAGAGTCTCAACCTGAAACAAAAAATATTGAATACCGTCATTTTTTTAAAGTTATCAAACATAAAGGTCATCACATTTATACATAAAGGTAACATCAATATAATATGACGGTAACAAAAAAATTCCAGATAGGTGGTGCACATGAGTTTTTAACTTATTTTAATAGTTGGTACCAATTAAATTGTAACAATGGTGAAAATATGTATATTTTCTGTCGGTGAAAATTGAAATGTTTGTCATCTAACTATTACATTTTTTTTCTTCCAATTATGGTGTGATTGTTGATTTAACTTATATATGAACTTAGAAATTACTAAGAAACAAAAGTTAATGTTAAAAGCAAAACCTGATCAAACTTAATATAGATAAAAGGGTTAATTACAAGGTTTAGTTTCAATTGCAATATGAACTTTTGACTGTAACATAAAAAACATTCAATTTAACACTTGATTCAATTCGGGATATGTTTGAGTATTTTCGAACTCCAATTGTTGATATGTAATTGAAATTGTATAAGTTAATTATTGTTATATGTATTTACATATAATGATGACTGATTCAGGACATGTTTGGACTTTTCAGGCTCCAATTGCAGACGTGGAGTTCAAATTGAATAAATTAATTAGTGACATATAAATTTACATGTGAATGATGATTATATGTAAAATTACATGTTGACAATTAATATATGTATATAATTTGAGCTTCACGTCAGCAATTTAAGTTCAAAAAATCCAAACTTATCTTCAATTGAAACGATTGTTCAGTTGAATGTTTTTTTGTGTTATATTTAAAAGTTCATGTTGTAATTAAAACTAGACCTTAAGTTCATACTTTTTTACGTAATTAGCCCTACATAAAACTAAGGGTAAAAAATTGAATAATACCTGAATTACATGATGAAAATTAAGAGTTCCCTTTTTCTACTAACGAGCTCTATCAAATGCAACATGTATCAACACTTCTACATAGGTAAGTAAATTGGGTCCATATTCCTATATATGTCCTCTAATCCATAACAAAAATTTAAAAATATCCCGACATTCACAATTTAAACTCATTTTCAAAAGTTAGATTATCGATTGATTATAAATAGCCAGTGTCTGGATAAGTCCAACGATGGACGAGTCGATGTAAAATGTATCTTGATCCAACCCCACCCGACCCCGGTGCATTAACAAAGAATTAATTTCTAAAATTTGAAAATGAAAAAGGAACTATTTATAATAGGAGCTAGAAAGAATAGGATGGACTATTATTGGAATGGAAGATAGGTTAGGATGGTTGCATTTATCATGTCCTCCATTTTTATTTGCAAGCCATAAGAGCTCCATTACTCTGACAGGTCTTCATGTTTTTCTGTTCATCAAATGAGACATATCCAAATAAGTCTTCCACAATAATTAAATTATAAATGGTAATAAATTGTATTTTGTACATTATTACACCTATAATCAACCTAATTTGTAAACCAAAGTGGGATGAGAGGACAATTGGGTTGAATACAGTAGGGCAGGCTGGTGAAATTAGTTATAGTGGTACTATTTGGACAAGGACAGATCATAACATATTTTTTATTGGGGTTCAAAAGATACGTTTTTGAAATTTTATTTCTGAAATAGGTGAAGCAAAGAGCAATAAAGACACAATTAAAAGGAGCTGGAAACGAGGGACCTATGTTCAAGATTTGTTCAATTTGGGGACCCCTTTTTAGTAGTACTAGAAATATATAGTAATGGATGTCTTCTCCTTTTTCTTTTTCGTTTTGTAATAAATCGAGGCTCGATTTACTCTATATATATATGATCATAACCTATACATGTATACTAGAAGACGTGAATATTTGATATTTAATACCGAAGAAATATTGTTGTCTTTTTAGTTTGTTTTCTTCAAACATATATACTTAGACGTGAGAATTAAATTCGATTTTGGATGTGTATATACGAGTAGTTGAGAGGCTATAATTAAGGCTTCTTCTAGTTCTGAAGAATCTGAGCTAGTACAGATCATGCATATATATAAACAATATTAACATTCTTTAAAAAAATTATCTGTCACCATATATTATAATATACCTATTATATTATTATTTTTGAAACACATGATAATTGGTAAATATCGTAATTTATTCTTAGAATAAAAGGATCCGACATGTTTAGGATGTATATCAGTTTTTAGATTTTTTTGCTAATAATAAATGGGAGTGAATCCCATGTGTGACTATTTCACGGAGCATCTTATGTAATATGGATCAGTGCACAACCAACACTTCAAACTTACATGTAAATTTATGAAAATGAGTTCGATCTGTAGGTAGAAAAGATTTATCACCTAAAAACTATCTAAAATTACTTTCCGCAAGATTTTAATGAATCGATAGTGGGATGCACATTATGACATCTTCCTTTTTCCGGTTTAAAATTTTTGGGAGGAATTTATGGAAAATCAAACAGATTGGTTCATAGTAGGTAGTGATTCATCAGATGTTTTAATGTGATGCCATAAGAGAGTGACATATTCTATTAGAGTACTGTTACATTTCCTAATTCAAATCAACATGTATTCAATAACATCATTAATTAATATGTGGATATATTGAATACTATATAACACAATATATAACATCATATACAATAGAAAATTCAGACTCCACTACAAGAGCCATTAAAGAAAAGATAGATAGTCTTGATTAATGATCCATCTTTAATCTAGTTATTTTATTTCGTGTCATTATGTTACACATATGGTTAATTTAGTAATGTTTACGTGGATATAGTCTTTGATTACTATTGTTTACTTTAAAGAAATTTACAATAATATTTTTGGATAATTTTTTCTTCAAAGAAAAAAGAAGAAGAAGAAAAAAAAAATAAAAAATGATAAAGGGCCATATCTTAAACAGGCCTGGCGGCCCTGGCGGCCCGGCCCAAAGCAACAGTTATAGGTGGACTGGTACATTGGCATCCATCGTATTGTTCAGTTTCATTCCAAGGGTTTATATTTCAAGGCCCAGTTAGTGTAGGCCCATTTAAAACCTAGAGATATAATTAGTTAATAATCAGTCACTAATTTATGATTACCTGGAATTTTGTTAATAATCATTATATACATTAAATTTAATTTTGCGTGACGTGTGTAAATAGTGTTAGAAAATAATATAAACTTAATTCGATTATATATACTATAATTCTTTCAAACGCACAATGTTTCACTGTAAGTTTAACATCAACCACATTAGATTCTTGAAGCAAATAGTGCTTGATTATGATAATGAAATTCAACACATGAGACTTTCGGGTCGGAGGCCCAACTTTTCAGAAGAACAATTGTCTTATTTATCCTTGTCTTAGAAAATAGATATAAAAACGGTAGATTCTTTCATGTCTTGATGCATAATTTTATGATATTTTACATTATGATTTTCTTTTTGAATAAAAAGGTATAAGTATTTATATCTCGTCTGTGATGAGATTTTCTCATCACGACTCACACTTTGACAAACACATGCGATCAATATATAAATCGATTTAGAATGAAGACATATGTTTGATTAATAGCTGTATTATGGGATGGAAGCATGGAGCTTGTTATTACAGCTTAAAGGAGGAAGAAATAACACAGTCCAAGGGGACACACTACACAAACATTTCTCATTTTTTTGATAAAACTTTATAATAATTTGAATCAAACATGGCATTGTAAAAAAAATAGCAATAAAATATTACTGTGTAACAAAAACCTTCTATTTTCATTAATAAATGCTTCGGTTCTTGAATTTCTCTTATATTTATGTTAATGTTATTACATCATATGTACTAACACTTGTTTCTGTTTTAGTACAAACTTATAATATTTCATTAAAATAATAGTATAACATTTAGGGCAAATTTCATTTTTTTTGCACCTATATCTGTTGTGGTGCCCATTTTTGGAAGGCTAAGTTCACGTGTTCCATAAAGATACTTTGAGTTTCAATTTTTTTTTTTTTAAATTTTAATAGGAAATTTAATTTTCAGCGGTTATTACTAACCTAAAGTTCGATAATGTAGATATGATGATACGAATTGGAGATTTTGATTGCATGGAGAGAAAATTAATATGTCTTACATTAAATTGAGGAAAGAATGATTTATGTGCTAAATTTACGATGTTCCATTTAGCGCCACATGAATAAATATTCACCCGTATAATCAAAATCTCAAATTTAAAGTATCACAAAAACTTTATCTTAAATTAATCATATCAATAGCTATTACCAGAAATCAAAATTCAGATTAAAACTGAACAAATAATATATAGAAGAAAAAATAACTCAAACCATCTTTATAAAAACTCCCTAAAATTAGTGGTTCGAAATGGAAAATCTCAAGTAACATAATCATTATACATTAAAGTTTTTCCTTTTGATAGTGGTGATTTAATGTGGTAATAAATAATGATAGATTTTCTATATATGATGTATACATTAATAAGAGCTGCCGCAGTAAATTTAAAGAGAGGAAAATGTTATAATATCAATGGTAGAAAACTCTTAATATGTCTATCATTGACGTATAATGATCTTATCCTCTAATTATATATAAAGTGAAACTAATTGATATTTTGGGTATCCGACACATTAATAATGGATACCTATCAATGTGTACACGGTGAGTAGGGTAACAGAACTGTCTATAAGATATTTTGTTTAATGCATGGCTATCTAAAGTATATGGTCTATATATATGATGACTTATATATCCTTAAAATTTAGCAAGAAACCTAGTATTCATCAATGAAAGAGCCAAACTTTGGTATCATCTTTCTTTTTCTCTTTCTCCACATCTCTATTAACGTTGCTACAAATGATCTTGTTCTCCACCCACTAGATCCCCTCACTCTCTTTGAGCTAAAACAAGTCCAAACCCTAGTCAAGGAATCACACAACCAAAATGTCACATTCCACTATGTGGGCTTGGATGAGCCAGATAAACAAATGGTCCTCTCGTGGGCGTCAAGAAAGCAACTCAACGCCTACTTCATCCCTCGTCGAGCATCCGTCATAGCTCGTGTCGCCTCTGAGAGCCATGAAATCGTCGTTGATTTGACCAAAAACACGATCTTATCGGACAACATCTATGATGGAAATGGCTATCCAATGCTCAACAATGAGGATCAAACTATTGCTTGTGATTTGCCACTCAAGTATGCACCATTTAAGGCCTCCATGGACAAAAGAGGGCTCAATTTGAGTGAAATATTGTGTGAGGCCTTTACCATAGGATGGTATGGAGATCATGATCATAACACTAAAAGGATTGTCCAAATTGTATGCTACTATGTTGATGGCACTATCAACTTCTACATGAGGCCAATTGAGGGTGTCATGATCACCGTTGATCTTGATGAGATGAAAATCGTACAGTATCGTGACCGTTTAATTGTTCCAGTGCCCAAAGCTGATGGCACAGATTATCGAGAATCCAAACAAAATCCACCATTCGATACTCGGATCAACCCCATTGTTATTTTGCAACCCATCGGACCAAGTTTTACCCTAAATGGCAATCGTGTCAGGTAATTACTCTTTTATTATAAATGTACAACTAATATTTTATGAATATACAACTATTATGTTTAACTAAAATATATATTTAAATTATATAGAGAATAAATCATTAGCATTTAATTAATAGTAAACTAAAAATACATTTTGGGAGAATATATGAGTTTTAATTTTGCCTTTAAAAAATACTACCTCCGTCCCGGTCCAATTTGTCTACTTGGACCGGGCACGAAACCTAAGAAAATGCAGTTGACTGTTGTTTTAGGTTACTTTTTGCTTACTTTTTGATTAAAAAATTGTTTTTTTATACTTTTTGCTTTATAATTTCTTTATCATTTATGGACTGACAAATTGGATTAGGACAAATGAAAATAGCAAGTAGGCAAATTCGACTGGGACGGAGAGAGTAATACATTTATACAATGGTAAATGCTCTTCAATTTATAAAAGCTCCTGAAATTAAGATTTTGTTTGGCACCTCACTAATTTCTTTTTAATATAGTAAAAATAATACTTTCAAAATCTGATTGATGAACCTCACACACAAATATAAAACCTAAAAATAGAATAAATATATATAATAAGAGTAAATATCAATTTTAGTCCTATATACTCTTTTCAGTTTTGATATATCAAGTTTAGACTTTCCAATTTTAGTCTTTTAACTATCAATTGTTTTTTCTAATTTTAATCCTTTCGACGGCCACGTCAGATTTTTCGATGGATTTTCTGACGGTCATGTCAGCAATTTTGGTTGTTCTGACAAAAAAAAGACTTAAATTGGAAAAAATCGATAATTAAATGACTAAAATTGGAAAGTTCAACTCTTGATGCACCAAAACTGAAAAAAAAAAAACCTAACTTACAAAACTAAAATTGATATTTTGTCTTATAATAAACCACTGCAAATTTGAGATGTAAGACATATATAACCTCACTTTTGCAAATCTTTAAGTGATGATTTTGTCTTTTAGATATCTTACATACCTTAGATCTATAAAACTTCTAATATAAATTACGTTGTTTTTCATATGATTGTGATGTTTTAGGTGGGCTAATTGGGATTTTCATCTATCTTTCGACATGAGAGTTGGTCCCATAATCTCATTAGCATCAATCTATGATGATGAAATGGAGAAATACAGAAGAGTATTGTACAAAGGCTATATATCTGAAATGTTTGTACCTTACCAAGATCTAAGTGAGGAATGGTACTTCAGAACAGTCTTCGACGCCGGTGAGTTCTCTTTCGGCGTTTGTGCAGTGCCACTCCAACCATCGAAAGATTGTCCCAAAAACGCAGTTTTCTTGGATGGTTATTACACGACAGGGGATGGAAATCCCGCAAAAACACGTAATGTTTTCTGCATATTCGAACGCTATGCCGGAGATATAATGTGGCGCCACACTGAGGCGGCGCTTCCAGGCAACACGGCGGTGAGCTACCTCATGATTTTGCAACTTTGTTTATGTACATACATATATATTTCTTTTTAACCATATTTTGGATATGATGATGTGGTGTAGGAGGTGAGACCAGATGTGACATTGGTTGTAAGGATGGTATCCACAGTTGCCAACTATGACTACATAATCGATTGGGAATTTAAGCAAAGTGGTAGCATCAAAGTCGTGGTATATTTTATGTCTAAATTCAACCATGTTCCTCTCTCCAAAAAGGGATAATGAGAATTTCACGACAATAACTTAGAGATATAGTATTTAAATTCCGAATTATATTACTTTTTAACCCATTAACTTTTGGTTCTAGGTTTTATCTATTATCTTTTGAAAATTCGGAAATTGAACCCAATTTGAGTCTGAATAGCCAAATCGGGCTAATTAAATTCACACGTGATTAACACGTGCACCTAAAACTATTTTTGACCAATAACTTGCATATTATGACAATTTTACCCTATAATTTATCTGTTTTAACAATTTGGCCTCTAAACTTTTGAGTTTTCTGTCTTTATAATGTCACGTGTTAATCACATAAAAATTAAGCCTGATTTGACTGTTCCGGCTGAATTTTGATAAAATTTCGATTTTTCTAAAGATAAGGGCAAAATCATCAGAAAAGATAATAGGTAAAATTGTTGAAACAGAATATTAATGGATAAACAAATAATTAATTTACTAAATTCAAGAGCCCGAAAAGTTAGTAGTCCTGAATGCGAATAATGACCTACATTATACTCCTAAAATAGTACAATTGCAATTTTCACCTTAAAAGATTAATCATTATGAATTTGCAGACAAGTTTATGAGGGATTCTTTCAGTAAAATCTTCTGCATACACTCACAAGAGGCAGATAAAAGATGAAACATATGGTACACTCGTAGCAGAGAACATAATCGGGACCCGACACGACCACTTCCTTAACTTCTATCTGGACTTGGACATAGACGGAGAACTCAATTCCTTAATAAAAGATCACTTACGGACAGCTGGAGCACCCGAGGGAAGTTCTAGTCCGAGGAAGAGCTATTGGACAGTGGTAAAAGAAGTGGCTAAGACCGAGTCCGATGCCAAGATTCGACTCGACTCTGGAGCGACTGAGATCATAGTCGTGAACCCTAACATCGAGACAAAGGTTGGAAACACTATTGGCTATCGTTTGATCCCTGGATCTGTAGTTTCACCATTGCTAATGGAAGATGATTATGAACAAGTTCGAGGAGCATTCACCAATTATCATGTGTGGGTTACTCCATATAATAAGTCTCAGAGATATGCTGGTGGCCTATATGTTGATCAATCTCGTGGAGATGATAACTTGGCTAGATGGACACTCAGGTATTGTTCAAACCTTAGCTAATTAATTTCAAATGAATATTGTTAGAACGAGAGATATCAATTTTAGTACGACAACTTAGGTCTTATTTAATTTTGGTGCACTAACTTTGCCTTTTCCAATTTTGATCCCTTAACTATCGGTTTTTTTCCAATTTCAGTTATTTTTTGTCGGAATGTCGTGGCTGTCGGAATTTGGCTGCCACGTCACCACGTCAAAATTTAAAGGTCACATCAACAATTTTTGTTGTTCCGATAAAAAAGACTAAAATTGGAAAAATTTGACAATTAAGGAACCATGAGTGGAAAATGCAAAGTTAGTGCACCAAAATTGGATAAGGTCTAGTTACGGACTAAAATTGATATTTTTCCTTACTATTATACGGTACATAAATTAGTTGAATGAAATTAATCTGGATGCAGGAATAGGGAAATTGAGAACAAGGATATTGTGGTTTGGTATACATTAGGGTTTCATCATGTACCTGTACAGGAAGATTATCCAATCATGCCAACGTTGACTAATGAATTTGAGTTGAGACCAGCTAATTTCTTTGAGTACAATCCAGTGCTTAAAGTGAAAACTCCTAAACTATTGAAGTAGGTTAATTGTGTTCTGTATGGATCACTCAGTGAAGATTCATGATTGAGTTAAGTACTGTAATAATCATGAAAATGAATTGGTCAAAAAGATTATATGTCATCATGTTCTTCACCACAAAAGACAAGGATCAAAGCTTTTGGATAGTTATCAATATTGCTCTTGTTATGTTTTCAGTTACTAAAATTCAGGTTTTTCCTCTCTTTTTTCAAGTTTCGAGGATGTGTGGATAGATTCTGTTGATTAGGAGACTACTACAAGTCTTATAGTTTAAGTGGTAGTTTATTTTTATAAAGATGAATATTATGTGACAATCAGTGTTGGAAATTGGATCATGCAACTTTGCTAACCATTATTGTTCACTCCCTTCCAATCCTCCCAAACTTATTAAAAATCTATTCCGTATGAAGCTCCATAACCACATAAGTTTTTACAGAAAACAAATGTTAAAAGAAAAACCCATAATACAAGATATTACAAGATACTAAACATCTATATATATATATATATATATATATATATATATAATATATATATATATATATAAGAAAACCTTCAATAAAAATAACAATAACTAATTTTCCCTCCCAAATTAACATACTATAAATGGAAAAAAAGTAGTTACAAGAAATTAAATAAATCAAAAATAAAAAGATTTATACTTTTAAAGGTTGTGGGGTCCACTAGGTTAGACTATACCTATAGGCTATAGGTAGGTAGGTTATTTAGTATATTTTATATTTTTTCTCTATTTTATATAAATTAAAATTTTAAATTAATTATTTTTTATTTTACATTTTGTTTTAGAAGAGAGTTATCTCCCGTCACCAACATTGGCATAAAAAAGTAGAAATGGATAAATTTATTATTAGAGAAAATGGATAAATTTATTATTAGAGAAAGGTTTGGAACCCTAGTTTTGGAGTTTTCGCCCCAACCTAACTTAAAACGATTTGCCCAGAGGCAAACCTACGTCAAGATAACCCCACAGGCATAATTCGGCTATGAAATGATTATGAAAGGGTATAAAAAAACGCCAGGAGAGTTTATAAACAAATACAGATCTTTGGTATCATCAATGAAAAATTTAAATTTTATATTTACATTTTAGGGCAAAATTCTATTTAATAAGATTACAAATACAAAGATAAATGACTAAATTAAACTATAAATTAGGAAATTAAAAAAATAATTTTTAAAATAAAAAGTCTTATATTTTTTGAGAAATTAATAACAATGAAAAACATGTTGGTATAATTGTTTGATATATTTGCCAATACAAATGGGTTGAATATTGAACTAGCTAAGTTATTTAAATACATATCAAGATTTTTTAGTTATTTGATGGGATTTATATATTTTCTTTAAAGATACCTATAATTGTGAATACAAATGAATTATTTACTAACACATTTGTTAATAAGTATGAATCAAAAAATATAATAATATATTAATCATGATACTTATATCTATATTAATATGTAACATGCAGTAACATATTTTTTAGATATTAATTATCGTTTACAATAAATGTTTCTCAATACTATAAATTTGATAAATTTATTTTAATTTACAATATTAATGGGTGCATGTACAAAATTGGTGTTTATTTAACAACCTCATATTTCAAAAATAGAATTTAAAATTCAATGTTAAACACACACATATATATACACATTTATATATTATTGTTTGCATTTTAAAATTATAATATAATTTAAGATGTGACACATTAAAAATAAAAAAATAAATTCTTATTAATATATAATTTAGGTTGAGATAATATTATTACATTATAGTATTAGAAATTTTAAAACTAATCAATCATATATTACAAACCGTGCATCGCACGAGTATACTACTAGTTTCGGACAATATAAAAAAGAAAAAGAAAAGCAAAACGATTAATTTTTTCGAACTGTTAAACGCATGATACAACTATAGCTTATGATACTACATAAATGGCTAAGGTGCTCAAAATAGGCCAAAACTGCATATAATATTTATTTTAGTGCACATGCAAGATTTTTCTGTAAGTTAAATATAATTCAACTATATAATTTTTATATACATACTCATTATTATACTAAGACATATCGATAATTTTGTGATATTGTAACAATCACTAGAATTTATTATATTTATCGTTGGAAAGCGTAAGTTTGAGTGGATTTAGTCTTTGATTATTATTTATAAAATTTGAAGTATTCAAATACTATTGGATTCTTGAGGCCATATTTAAAATTCGCCCGGCCCATAACAATAATCATTGGTTCACTTTTATATTGGGAGGCCCAGTTAGGATAGGCCCATAGAAAGCAGGAGAAGTAATAGCCTTTCACTAATTTATTATTACCTCATATTTAGTGTATATAATCCCTACACATGAATGAAATATAATTTTGTGTGATGTGTATAAATAATATTCAAAAAATTATAAATATAGAAATAATAGCATGTCACTAACTTTATACGTTTCTACAATGATTCTTTAAGTTTCAATTTTTCCTTTTCAATTTTAGTCTTATTGAGGTAAGAAATACAATTTCAAATGATAATTACTGACATAAATGTCCGCATATAGATGTGATGTTTCAAATTAGGTATACAAATTTTTTTTTTTTTTTTTGATATATGACCAAGTTGAGGGATAGTAATTGAGTTATGGCTCTAAAGAGAAAATTTTCTCCAATTTATTAGTGCCACACAAATCAATTTTCTTTCATAAAATCACAACCATCAATTTAAAGTTATCAACATTCAAATTAGCAATTGTTACCAGAAAACAAAATTCTGATTAAATTGGAAAAAAATTATTGCGCAAAACCCCTATGATCAAAATCTTAAAATTAATGATATAAATTAAATGAATATGCATAACACAACCACGTAATCAATATTGAAAATTCACTAATTTCTAAGGTAATTATTAACGTGGTCATAAATACTCCCTCCGTCCCGCTCTATTTTGTCTACTTTCCCTTTTTGTTTGTCCCATCTTATTTTGCCAGCGCAAAAATGGCAAACAAAAATTTACTCCCTTACCCCTCCATTTCTTTCATTTTACAAAATTGTCACTCAAATTATACCTTTAAATTGCAATAAACATTAAAATAACACATCCATTCAAAATCAACAACTTTTTCTTAGGCTCCGTGCCGGGTCAATCTAGGCAAAATAGCAAGGGACGGAGGGAGTACCATATATGATTTTAGGCTGATGACTCCGTCTTTAATCAATCTTAGTGTTCTAACTTTGTCTTTTTTAATTTTAGTTGTTTAATTACTCACCATATATGAATATTTTAGTTTTTTTTATTGTCGATATTTTCTAATTTTAATTCTTTTTGGTTGGAATTATAACAAAAATTACTACCGGAATTTGGATCCCACGTCAAATTTTCATCTACCATGTTAAAATTTCTGAAAGTCACATTAACAATTTTGGTTATTTCAACAAAAAGGAATTGAAATTGGAAAAAAATTAAGATACCAAAATAGTAAAAGACAAATCAATGTATCAAAATTGGATAAAGCCTAAATAGTCGAACTAAAATCAATATTTTCCATCTGATTAATTAATAGCTACCAATATTAGTCTATATATATATATATATATATATATATGATAACCTATATTCTTAACATCTAGCAAGTGCAAGAAACATAGTGGTAATCATCAATGAGAGGGCCAAGCTTATGTATGATCATCTTTCCTTTCTCCACATCTCCATTAACGTTGCTGCAAATGATGCTCTCCATCCACTAGATTCACTCACTCTCTCTGAGCTAAATAAAGTCCAAATCCTAGTCAAGAAATCAAACAATATTAACCAAAATAGAGGTTTTAACTTTAATTAAATTTATAGAGGCATTTTACTTTAGTGTCTTAATAATAGGATTACTAAATAAATTGTTAAAAAAATAATATTATTGAAAGTGTCACAATAGATACTAATATAATACATGTAATTTGTAGTGCCTTATTAAGGATATTATTATTGTAGTCATTGTGTCTTAATAGATGCCAGTTAATAAAATGTCTTAAATGGACCCCTATCAAGACATTTATTTTTAAATGTCACAAAATTTATGTAGTTATAGTCAATTTTTCTAGTAGTTCGCTACAAATAGTGTTACCTTCATGTTATGCTAGAGTGATCTTCATGTTATGTTAGTGTTACCTCATTTAGTTTAGTCAACTTTAGTTCGGGCTTCACTTCATCCCGAATCCTATGTTACCTTTTCATGAAGGTAACACTAATATAATATGAAGATCACCCTAATATAACATGAAGTTAGCACAACAAAATTCGCTCCAAATAGTGTTACGTTTATGTTATGTTAGTGTGACCATCATGTTATGTTAGAGTGACCTACATGAAGGTCACACTAACATAACATAGAGATCATGCTAACATAACATGAATGTAGGGTTAAATTCACTTTTAGTTCATTTAAAAAGGGGTAAAATCCTACACACCCCCTCGTGTTATCGAAATTCGCACGAAACCCCCTTGTGTTAAAGAAATTGTAGGAAAAACACCTGAGATTTCATAAATTCGACGCGTAACACCCAATTCTGTTAGACTTGACGGCTGTGTGCTGGACGCGCCTGGAGTGCGATTTTTCCTTTTTTTTGTCTGTTATTTGCATGTAAAAATACTTATTTACCCTTTTCCTCCTTACTTTTGCTTATATATGTATGTGCATGTAAAAATACTTATAGTCATATAATTTTTAAAAAAAAACATCATTTAAATTAGTATCTACTAATATCAAACCTAAAAAAAATTAGGACCTAAATTAGTATCTACTAATATCAAAGCTTAATTCCTCTACAACAAAGCTTCAAATTGCTGAAATTAAATCATTAAATTCTGCAGGGGCTAAAATACAATAAGGTAGAGGATGAAGGGCAGAAAATTAAATAAGTAAAAACTGAGAAATTGCAAAAGGGCCCCGGAAATAATCAAATTCCCAAACCCAATCCCTAACTCCCAAACCCCCTCCCTGCGCCAGCAAGTCCAGATCCAGGCCAATTGACCCTGAGCCAGCCACCCCGGTGAAATCTACCGCCACAAAGCGACCCGCGGAAGACAAAGGAACGGAGGCTAAGGACGCAAAGAAGGCGAAGAAGAAGCTCAGAAAGAAGTACGTGAACAACAAAAGCAAAGAGAAGGGTGGGAAAGACAGGACCTTCTCGAAGCCTCATGAGCAGAAAGCTTATGAATTGTCCAAACTTGTTTGGGGAAACGAGAAGGAAAAAGGTGCTGAAAAAGGGATAGGGAGTCCAAAAGCCAATGGCAGTGGATGCACAAGTTTGAGAGAGAGACGTCATCCAAGAAGACACCACCAAGAAGAAACGCCTCTTCCTCTTTGAGAGAGAGACGGTTGAGGATGAGCTCTTCCTCTTTCTGCGATCTGGTGTAGTGGATGCACAACCTTTGGCTCCATCACTGATGATTTCTTCTCGTTGCTGCTGCTGTTGTTCTAATATAATTAGAGAATTTCAAAAAATCAAGATCTAATCCCTATGGTCTACATTTTCTTCCTCAAAAAATCAAGATCTAATCTCGTTGCTGCTCCTAATCCGTAAGCAGCGAGGCCGATTGGGAGAAGATCCAAACGGCGACGTATGTGTACGAGAGGATAATGTTTCTCACCACTCCATCGGTGAGGGCGGCGCCTCTACCCACTGCCCGCGGTGGCGGTGGCTGTGGTGGAAAATGAGAAGAGAAAAAGGAGAAGACTTGTCTGTTAAAGATCGGCTTCTTTCGTAGAAAAGGAGAAAGTGAGAATGTACAAGAAAAAAAAAATCCCTATTAGTATATATCAAGGACAAAACGGGCATTAACGTGGCAAAAATTAACGCCGTAAGCAACAGTTAGTAAATGTGGGACGTGTGTCGATTTTTTGAAATCACACGTGTTTATTCTGCATTTTCCGTCTTATAGGGGGGTCCGACGCCAAATTTCTATATCACAAGGGGGTCTCGCGCAATAAACCCAAAGCCACTGTCAAATTTTCGTCCACCATGGAAGTGGTTTTCAATTTTAGTCCAATTAAGCCAAAAATCGTCACTATTTGGTCAATTTTTGTCACTATTTCGTCCACCATGGAAGCGATTTTTAATTTTCAGTTTTCAATTTTAGTCCAATTAAGTCAAAAATGGACCAAATAGTGACGATTTTTGACTTAATTGGACTAAAATTGAAAACCGCTTTCACGGTGGACGAAAATTGGACAGTGACTTTTTAAATGGACTAAAATTGATTTTTTCCCCATAAATGTATGATTAACATTATTTTTTTACCTCTCACTTATGATTATGTTACCTTTCACTTATGATAATGTTACCTTCACGTTGTAATAATGACACATTGGTGCTATAATAGTGTTACCCATATCTGTTTACCCTTTGAATGTGTGATTGACCCTTCATTTATGATAGAGTTACCTTCACGTTGTAATAAGGATACCTTGGTGCTATAATAGTGTTACCTTCACGTTGTTACCAGCGTGTTCCATAGGTTTACTCTACAATTTCTAGATTACTAATATAGATGTTGAAGATTGGAAAAAGTAAGATGAATCTTCAGCAATCAGAATCAGGTTCATGTTTTTAATCTTATAATAATTGGCTATTTCTTCGCACAATTAATTGAATTTTTACCTTTATCTTCCCTGTTTCTTATTTGCACTTTTCAATTGTTGTTATTAAAACTAGTACTCGCACCCGCGCGATGCGCATTTTGTGATATAATGTTGGTAAATGTTAATTATTTCATAATATAGTGTAAGTGATTTTAGCATATAAAAGACAATATAATATTTTATAACTAAGAAATATAAATTTGCTTAAGATAATTCAATTCACAACAATATATTGATATTATACACATCCAATTTACTAATCTATGATTAATACTAAAAACAAAAGCATCAATATCATGATCTTCAAATTAAAATTGGAAATTCTACCTATAAAGTTCGTAAGTTTTTAAAAACTTCTTTATACACAACAATTATAGTCGAAACATTTTTTTTTATCATCTATGTTACAAACTAATATCTTCAGTCACTTAAATTAAATATACTAAAAAAACTAAAAAAATTATGAATTAAAAATCAAATTCAACTATTAAATTAAATACATGTGTGTGAATACATATGTATATATAGAAACATTACACAATAAATTTAGAAATTTTGCGTAGGAACTTGATGCAAACATTGCCAATTATATATTTTCAACTTTTTATTTCAAAATAAATTGAATTATAATTTTTTTTATTAATATCGCTTAACATCGAAGATAGCACACAATTATTCCTTTATTAGTATCATGTAAATTAATTGATATAGCAAGACATTGATCATTACAATTTAAGCTCAACACAGAATCAAAATGTAGTAGTAGTCTACGATCATGATGTTGACAATATAATTAGAAAATAAGCATATAATTTAAATGATCAGGTGAGCCATATAAATTCAAAATGTGCACTCTCATATAAAAATATACAAAGTCCTAAGTGTAAAGTAAAAGACTAAAATTTTATTGATTATGAGATATTTATAATTTAAAAAATATTTAAGATGACATATAATTCAGACTAAATACATATTATATATACATATATGTATATACACACATCTTTAATAGTGTTATATTTATTTATATTATTATGGTATAAATTATCCTCATGCAAATTAATATTTATTATTGAAATTATTGTT
Organism: Scutellaria baicalensis; assembly: GCA_005771605.1. Lineage (NCBI taxonomy): Eukaryota > Viridiplantae > Streptophyta > Magnoliopsida > Lamiales > Lamiaceae > Scutellaria > Scutellaria baicalensis. The sequence continues at coordinate 18,796,231 of CM016729.1, read as the reverse complement.
TGGATATCTATTGTTGATTTTTAATAAATTCTTCAATAAAAATTAATTTAATTAAGATCGATAAAATGAGAATAAATTAATACAATATTTATATTATTAGATCAAATGGTTTAAATAGTAAAAAATGCAAAATGTAAAATTTGTTGATGGGACACTTAAAAAGATTAATTTAAAAAATACTTAGAATGACATATAATTTCACACTAAATACATTATATATATACATACATGTATATATACACATCTTTAATAGTGTTACACTTATTTATAAATTATATTTATATTTATATTAAATATGATACAATTATCTCCAAACAAATTAATATTTATTATTGAACATTATCAATAAGAAATTATCTATTGTTGGTGTATAAGAAATTATTCAATAAAAAATAACTTAATTAGTATTAATAAAATAAGAATAAACTAATACAATATATATATATATATATATATATTATAAATTGAATGGATTAAATAATAAAAAATGCAAAATCAAAATATTGTTGACGCGACACTTTTTTGTTGAGAAAATAATATTTCTGTAAATATCTCAAACTTTTCCTCTATTATTATAGTATAGAAATATATAGATAAATTTATCTATTTACTTTTTTTTTTTTGAGTTTCTATACAATAAATATAAAATTAAATGTATTAAATATTAATATTTATGTATTTGTTTATTAATAAATTTAAAATAAAAGTTATTAATGATTTCTTAAAATTGAATTATTTAATAAATGAGACATTTATTGTAGCTATTTTTGGCAAAATATTCTGCTTATATATATATATATATATATATATAGATTCATAATGGTTCAATCAAAAACTCTTTGATGGAGAAGAAAATTGGAATATTTAATAGATGAATTAGCTTTGAGAAGAAGAGAGGAACAACATCATGAGAATTGAGAAGAAGGACGAGAATCGCAAACAGGGAGAAGACGAGCTGTGAGGAAAAATTAGGGTAATATATATATATACACACACACTAGTGCATGAGAGTGTTACTCTAATTGATATGTTGGAAATCGACACATCAGCGGTAGATACATATTAATGTGCGCACGTTGGGTACGGTAGCAGGTCTGTATGTTTTAATGAATAACTAGTTTTTGTCTCATTTGATGCACACTTCTGTATTTTAAAATGCACAAAAACTTATCACAGACGGTCTCACATATAATTTTTATAAGACAGATTATTTTTATGCATGAATCAAACTCATATCAATCTATTTATATATAAAAGAAAGACAATTGACAAAATTTACAATTTTACCATTTTCCCTTCTAGAAATGTCAAATCAAGATTTTAATTAATAAAAAAATTATAAAAACTAATAGTTTTTCAAGTGAATTAACTGCGTTATTTTGTAATCTTAACAATTATTATTATTATTATTATTATTATTATTATTATGATGAAGATCATCATCATCATCATCATCATCATTACTATTATTAATTGATAGTATTTGTTGTTGTTGTTGTTGTTGTTGTTGAGAAATGTTGTTCATTGTTCAACAATAATTTATTTATTTTCTTTATTTTGTTCACTTTAATTACTTATGTATAGAATTAGGATCTCATTATCAATTTTAAAGTTAAAGAAAATTTAAGATAATTTTTGTGATTATGAGAAATGTTATATATAAATAAATATTTTGAAGTTTATATTTTTAACCGGGCACTTTTAACAAACTCCAATACTCACTAGCTTATCAAATTATTTTTTACCCATGAACATTTTTATCAAATTATTGAATCAAATAGAATGTAAGCTTACAAAATTTTAACTTTTTTTTACTTTAATTACTTATTAATGTCTAGAATTATTCTTATTATCAATTTTAAAGTTAAACAAATAATAAGATATTTTTTCATAATTATGAGAAATGTTGTATATAAACAAATATTTCAAAAACTTATATATATTGTTAATTTTGTACCGAACCATGAAAAATATTCAACAAAAATAGAAACAAATAGAATGTGAGTATTTCATGTTTTTAATTTTATGTTTTTGGTTAATTGTAATTAATCAATGTTTAGAATTATTATTATTATTATTATTATTATTATTATTATTATTATTATCATCATCATCATCATCATCATCATCATCATCATCATCATCATCATCATCATCAATTTTGAAGTTAAAAGAAATATTAGTTTTTTTTTTGTAATTATGAAAAATGTTGTATACAAATAAATACTTCAAAATTTATATTGTTAAATAACCACTTTTCACTCGCTCCAAAATTCATTGCAATATTCAAATTATCTATTGAGCCAGTAATGTCTTTTTTTTTTTACAAAAGACAAACAAATAGAATGTAACCTTTCAAATTCGTTGTTTAAGTTATTTAAAATTTGTGTATAATTTCTTTAAGTTATTTATAAATTTTGTATTCTGACCTTTTAATATTATCAAATATAATTTAGAATAACATATACAGTTTGTTTTATTTGACTTTAGAATAACTAATCTCAAAAAAATGAATGCACAAGGAAGCCCTAAGATGTAGGTAGAGGCGCAATTCAACCAGCCTTTCTTTCTTCAATTAAAATTTCATTTTATCTTATGATTTTTTCAAATTATAAAATGAAATTATATTCAATAAAAATATGAAAATTTGTAACATCCCCAATTTATTTAAATTTAATTTTTCTTTGCAGCGGAAATTCATAAATAAAAATTTGAAACAAAAATTTAAATAATTACTCAAAGGCAATTTAATGGGAATGTTATAGAAAATTCTTGACTAACATGCAAATTAAAAACGTCATAGATTTTCAAAGAAGTAGTGAAGACAATAAAATGCTAAAATGGAATGATTTAGATAAAAACGTCCATTCACTAGTTATTTTAAACAAAAGACAATAAGTTGTCTCTAGCCACCGCGCAGCCACTATCTTGCATCCATGAAAAATTAATCTGAAATGTTAGATTATATGGGGTGAGCAAAACACGAGCTCAGTGGGGACATGCTTGTCTAAATTAAAGGCAACATGCAGAGCAAGACAAATATCACAACATGGCAAGTAAATAATCTTTTCCTCTTGGCCAGTAATTTCTAAGCACGGCGGGCATACCCGAGGATCGAACTTTGGACCCTTGGACCTCTGGGGTTCCTGACTAATTTTCATGTATAGATCATAGATCACAACAAGTCTCATGCATAAATCAAAGATCACAACAAGTAATTTCATAAAACATTTTCTCATGACACATTGCATCAATTCATCAATCACTTCACATAAAACATTTAATAAAGATAAACACATAAAGAAATCCCCACCTCAACAGTTGAAAAACCTTGAATGCTATGAGAATGAATGCAAGCTTATTCCTCATGGTTCACACCTTCTTCGTCACCTAATCACTCAAAATAAAAGGGAAAACACACTTAATATCTATTCTATATTTTAATAATCTTTATTATTTATTTTAGATTGAACTAAGGCTCTAAAGGGACTTAAAATAAATATGAACTAATCTGGAAATTAAATTAAGTCTTTTAGGCTTATCTGAAATTCTAAAATATTACCTATATCTGATTTAAAGTAAAAACAGGTTATAACAGAATCAATTTCAGGTCTGTTGGACCACATTATAATTCGATGTCTCTCTCCTCAATGGGCCTCACACCACTTTCTCTCTCACGTTTGTGATCCTCTCTCTCATCCCTTCTCTCTTCTCCCTCTCTCTCTCTCCTCTCTCCTCTCTCCTCCCTAAGAGCATCTCCAACCCAACACCACATTTCTCACTACCTCTACATGTAGTGTGAAATGTGGCTCCAACCATGCACCACATTTCCCCTCTACATTATAGATTTGAATAGTGCACCACCACATGTAGTGGGCACTATTGCACCACACTACATTAATTTTTTTTTTGATTTTTTTAATACAATTTTAATTTCACAATTTATTTTTAATAGAATTTGCATTTCATCATTTCATGAAGCAATATTATTGTTTATGAAAAAATTATTATTTACTATATGTGTATAATATAAAAGTATTTTTTAGGCTAATGAAAGTTCACATAATACATTAAATCACAAAGTACATTAAATTAAAATACATAAATCACAAAATACATCAAGGCAATTAGGCTAAAATGCATAAATTAAAATAAACATAAAACATCTAGAGAACGATTAGGCTAAAAAAAGTACGATACGAGAATTTAAACGTCCTAATTAATAATCTCCGAGATTACTTCCCGACCCTCCGAGATCTGGAAAATATCCATTATACATATCAAAAGTATTATTTGTTGGTGGTTGTTGTTTTTTTCATATCAAAAGTGAGCAATGAAACTTCTTCATTTCAAGCATTTGTTGGTCGATTTAGACAAATTAGAGACAAAGACGCTCACATCGCACTTCGTAATGCATTGATTGATCATATGTGGGAGGAACATTCCAATTCTGAGATCTAGATTATCGTTATTGTTTTATTGAAATTTCTTGTATTGTGTGTGTTGTTTTTTCTTGTGTTAATTTTATGTTTTTTAATATGTATGATTGTAGCATTGTATCATGGAATTTAATTTAATGTTCTTCTATAATTTTTGCCTTTTTATATTCACATTTTTTTAAATAACTAATAAAAATAATTATATTCAATAATCAATATAAAACAAAAATAAAAATATTATGCAATTATTAAGTTTAAATTTGTATAAATTTTAAATCAATAAAAAAATAAGAATAGTAAATGTAGTGCAGAATGTAGCGTTGACGATTGGAGATAAATTTAATGTAGTGTGAATTTTGCTGTAGTGTAGTGTGAATTTTGCTGTAGTGTGGTGTAAACCACTGGAGATGCTCTAACTCACTTTCTCTCGCACGTCTCTCACCTCTCACCTCTGTGATCCTCTCTCATCCCTTCTCTCTTCTCCCTCTCTCTTTCTCTCTCCTCTCTATGATCCTCTCTCTCCTCTCTCATCTCTTCTCTCTTCTCTCGGTCAACACTCTTCCTCTCTCCCTAACTCTCTTTCTCTTCTCCCTCTCATTCCCTCTCGTTATTTGATAACTTCGTTATTTGATGCATTTTGGGGCTTAATTTCATATCATTTTGTGTTGAAAAACATGCAATAGTGAGATTTTATTTAGATTTTAATATCTTTTTAAGATTTCACGTTTTTGCTTGATTTGAAAGGAATTTGATAGTTTTAGCACAAAATGAAAGTCCAATGGAATTTAACGCCAAGTTGGAGTCGAGATAGGGAGTTGATAAAGCGCAGTTATGGGGGAAAAATCGTATCTCAAGATCTAGAAGTCCAAATTCATTTTTTCTTGTCTTGTTAGAAAGCTAAGAGGGAGTTCTACAACTTTAATGTTGGAAGTTTTCATCAATTCTGCCTTCAAGAGAGCAGAATAGTACAAGAAGTTGAAAGTCGTGCAAGAATATCCTGATTTTCGTCTTGATAGGGCTTGAGTAAATTGAGTATAACCTGGTGTAAAAAACTGATATTGGACTGAAATTAGTGGTATCGGATAGCTAACTTGAAGGGCTACAACTTTCATGAAGAAGTCGAAGCCCAATTATGAGCGTAAGAGGGCCGAATCGAGGTTGAAATCTTGGAGTCTGGGCCACCCGGGTCACTTGGCCGGGTCGGTGGTCAAGTTGCGGGTTTTTAGGCCTGTTTGGACTCCTATTTGGATACAACTTGCTCTAAGTCCAATTTTTACCTACTTAGATACAAATTAAGACTTGGGAAGACAAGATAGAGGGAAATATAAAAAGATCCATACACATCCAAAAAAAGGAGCATTCATCCACATCTTGAGAGTAAGGAAGAAAGTAAGGAATTGAAGATTCAAGAGTCAAGATGAGCAACCAACAATCACAAATTGAATAAGCTTTTCTTTGATTTTATTTCTAGTTTTGATCATGTCGTTTTGTAATTTATTTTGGGGAAAAAAGCAAATAACCATACCAACTATAGCCATTTTTGCAGTTTCTTGTAAAATCTTTTTTTTGTTGCACCGCCCTCATCTAACTTTGCGCGAATTGCACATTCCAGTAAAGTGACCCTTTCCGGCTATTTTTTCCGGTGTAACCGAAACGGCGTCGTTTTACTTAAGGGCAAAAGTGACAATTTCTCTCCAACAATACACAAAAACGACGCCGTTTTATTCCCCTTCTACCTTCAGTTCAATTTAACCCTAAATCAAAACGGGATTAGGGTGAATACATTTTACAGCCTTCGCAAATTCACCCAAGACCCAAAAAATTTACCCCGACAAATTTGACCAAGCTTCTTGACTAAGTTGGCGATGGTTTGGAAAGTGAGGGACAAGGACAATGGAGAAGGATTCCTCTGCCCACCTTATGGTAAGTAAACTGTTTATCTAAATGTTGTGCATTTGATTTGGGGGTTAGGGTCTACATGCAAATTGGGGGTTAAGTTAGGGTTTGATTCGATATGAAGTTTGTGAACTTTTCTATTGTTCATCTTCCCTATTCAATTAAATCTCCCAGTAAATTGCTTGATAAATGTGTGTGTTCTTGACCATCTGTGTATTTTTCTCTAATACCTATGAGTGGACTGTTTTTTTTTTCAGTCTTGTAATATGTGCTTGTTTCTATGTTGGCAGGCCAAAATTCTGATTTTTTCACCATTAGATTCCATTATTTTGGAATGTTTTTACATTCTTTAGGTAAAAACTGTTATCTAGGGGGTGAGATTGGTCATATAGATTTCTGTAATTCTGATGAGCTATCTCTCCTTGAATTGCAATCTATGGCCACTGAGTTAGGGATACATGATGTTAAGGCATTGTATGTTAGTCAATCTGGGGTAACAAACTGCACTTCTTGTTTGTTAATTGAGAATGATTTGGATGCAATGAATGTGGTTCATCACATAGATGAGAATAGGATGGTGGGAATTTATGTAGATCATAAGGATATGGATGATGATATGATTAGTGAGGTTATGGCTGAGGTGAATAATATTCCTGATAAGGACTTACATGATGAAGTGGATCATGCTGACTGTTCTGAAAATGATAATGTTAGTGTTGAAAAAGATATGTCTGATAATGATGAATTAAGTGATAGAGAAACTCCATTCCATGTGAGTAAGAAAGTATGCAGTTGTAGGAGATGGGAGCTTAGTGGGATCCCATGTGCACATGGGATTTGTGCCATGTATTATCTGTCTCTAAAGCCAGAGGAATATGTGGATCAATGCTACAGGAAGGAGACATTCTTGAAGTCATACTCTTATATGATGGGGACCATTGATGATATGAAGTTGTGGCCAACAGTCCATTTCACCCCTCTCCAACCACCCAAAGTTCAGAAACTGCCTGGTAGACCCAAGATGCATAACAGAAACAGAGCAACAGATGAGGAGAAGAAGAAAGGAGCATCTTCTAGCAAGAATCAGAAAGTTGGCAAGGATGGGAAAATTAAGCTGGGGAAGAAAGGTGTGGTAATGACTTGCTCTAAATGCCACAAGCCAAACCATAATGCAAGAGGCTGTGATCAGAAGGAGATGCCTACCTCTGCCAATAAGGTTTAAATATGATTCAAGCCAAACCTAAATTAAGTTCTTATAATACATATTTAATCTAGCAGTAATGCCATTGTTTCTGTTTTCCAGGATCAAGCACAGGTTGATGGTCAAGATGTCAAGGCTCCTGTGAAGGTATAACTTTGGTAATTCACTTTTACATAATTTTGCAAGGATACATATGTACTTTAATTGTTGCAATTTACTTTCCAGAAAGAAAAAGAGAAACAGAAAGGTAAAGCTCCCATGTTAAGCAAATCTGTACAAGAATCAGTGAAGGTGAGTCTACTTGAAATTTATAAGTTCAAGAATTCCTTAACCAATGTGAAGTTGCCTGCAATTTATAAGTTCAAGAATTCCTTTCAGTGTGTAAAAGGGGAAAAAAAAGGGAAAGCTCCCATGCATATATCAGACACCCAAGAATCAGTTAAGGTAAGACTCCAATACATGGCTAATTCAGTTGTGGCTGCCAAATTTGAGTACTCTAAATTAAGTTTTTTGTTGTGCTTTCCTAGATTGATAATAAGAGAAAGGAATGTGAAGTTGATCAGGAGACTTCTATGAAGGGTAAAAAGGTGAAAGCTGTAGTGTGTTCACCAAATAGACAGCAAAGAAGGTCTCTGAAAGCTGCTGAAGCTGAAGTGAAAAGGGTAACAAGAAGTTCCAATAGAAGGGGCATAACTCAAGATGCTACCTTCTCCACCAAAAGTAAAAAAAATTCAAAGAAATTGTTTGTAAGTGGAGATGGCAGTCACACTTCCCCAATAAATCTTTAAGAATCAAAGCTAGTAGTAGGAGTTGAACTTATACTTTTTGCACACTTTTATTGTACATTTTGCGCAGCCTATATGGTTTGGTTTTTTGCACAGTTTGGAAGGTATATTTATGTTGGGTTTTTGCAACTGTGGAATCTTGTGGATATTGGATGAATGAAATTTTCTTGGGTTCGGCCACATTTGCTTTCATGTGTTTTTGCTTTGAAATTCAGATATGCATTCAGCTCATTTGCTTTCATGTGTTTTTGCAATCAATCAACACAAGGGTAAAACAACAATACTAAGGCAAATTTTATAACTTAACCAATGTGTCAACATGCGTCAAAACATACGTCTTTTAACTTCTGACTTTTACATCAACCAAAATACAAAATCATTCCATAATCATCAGAACTAGATACATCTAAACTACACCCTAATTCACTTAGCAAGGTACATCACAAAGAAGAAAAATGCTGCCAACCATATCCACTTCTCCCTCTTTTCACTCTTTTTTGACTTCTGCAATTCATCTTCCAGTTGATTCACACGTCTCAACAAACCCGGAATAATCTGGCAAGCTCTTTCACACATTGGCGGATCAATCCAATTGAAGAAGTTGCAACCTCCTACTTTCTGCAAAAAAAACAACAAATTAACTACTACAACACTTTGCCTACTTACAGCCAAGAAGAAAACAAACAACACATTGTCTAGCTTTTCCATATACACAACAAAATTGCATTGAAACAGATTGCATTGCAAGACAAATTAGGGGATTAGGGTTCCAGGCTGCAATTTTTGATTTCTTTCAAACATTCCCAAAATCTATTCAAACATTTACATACTTTCAGTGGAAATTCAAAATAATCGAAAGTAGAGCCTCTTCGGACACGATGAGGTTTTCTACATAGTGCTCATACTTACACGGTATCTATCGCATGTGATATATCTTCTCCCCGGGTTCAAGTTCGTCCACGATGTCAGCCGTTTTGTGCGCTTCCCGCAGTGACATACATCGTCCATGGCTTCTGTGCGTGTGATTTTTTTTCGTCCTGGGTGAATTTGCGAAGGCTGTAAAATGTATTCACCCTAATTCCCGTTTTGATTTAGGGTTAAATTGAGCTGAAGGTAGAAGGGGAATAAAACGGCGTCGTTTTTGTGTATTGTTGGAGAGAAATTGTCACTTTTGCCCTTAAGTAAAACGACGCCGTTTCGGTTACACCGGAAAAAATAGCCGGAAAGGGTCACTTTACTGGAATGTGCAATTCGCGCAAAGTTAGATGAGGGCGGTGCAACAAAAAAAAGATTTTACAAGAAACTGCAAAAATGGCTATAGTTGGTATGGTTATTTGCTTTTTTCCCTTTATTTTGCTTTACGAACATGATTTTTGGCTAGGGGTCTCGTGATCTTAGGACACGAGAGTAGTTATATGGATTTCTTATTGAATATCTAGTTTTAATCTTTCTTCTAATCCATGATATTTTATTCATGCTTCCTTGTGCTTATTCCATGTGTGAATCCTAATCAAATTTATGCATGCTCTTATTAATTGGATTGAGATCGAGAGATGATATCAGATTATAGATTTGGGAATGCATGACTCAATTAAATTGTCTGGATCGAGAGATTGGTAAATAATTGGGGTGAGAATACGATCTTAGAAGCTTTTAGGAGTTGATTATTAACTGCGAGGTAGAGATACAAACATTAATAATCGATCCATGGGTTAAGTTGCTTGAGAGAGAGGTTAATCTACAATCGTGATTGCTCACATAAAATAATTGGATTTGAGGTTGATTTTCGCTAGATTAATAAACTTGATTGAAGTAGAATGAAATCGTTGTCTTAGAATCCTTGTTTGAATATTGATTTTCTTAATATTTTCTTGTTTGATATTTCTATTCCATGTATTTGTTTCTAGACATAGGTTAATTAGATTAAATTCTCTTAATTCGGTCACCTAGATAAAATTAGGTAGATTAATTAGGTAGTTAACATCGTTCTAATTCACTAGTCTCTGTGGGATCGACTTTGCTCGCCCTATCTATAGTTGACACCGTACACTTGCGGTATAGGCTAGAAATAGACCATCGATCAAGTTTTTGGCGTCATTGCCGGGGACTAGAGTTTTAGGATAGTTAATATTTGATATTTTTGCCTGATTTTAATCTAGGATTTTTTTAGGTAGTTTTCCATAATTTTTTTTTTCAGGTTGTGTTTACACATTATTGGAGGTAATGACTATCAATCGATATCAGTGGTGTCAAGGTGGTCACCAATTGCAAAATCCGGTGGATCAGGCCTATTATGTGAATGATAGGAATTAAGAAAAGTTTCAAAATTATTCAGTTCCTACGCATTATAATCCTGACTTGAGGAACCATGAAAATCTCTCATACACTAATACGAGAAGTACTTTTCAACCACTTCCAGGATTTTCAACTTCAAATTGTGTGAGAGACGATGAGAAGAAGTCCACTCTTGAAGATATTCTAGTCTCGTTCGTGGATGAGTCAAGAAGTAGATTAACAAAAACTGAAGAAAGATTGGATAAACTTGAAATTCGATTGAACGAGATGGAGGCAACATATGGTGCACAATTCAAGGCGTTGGAAACACAAATAGGACAGATATTGAACTTGATACTTGAAAATCTACATCAAGAGGATTCATTTTCAAATATCACCGACTTACATCCAACTGATACATGTAAGGCCATCACGTCGATGTGTGAAACCAAGTACGATGAGTTTAGCATGGTAGTCGAGGATGAGAAGGAAACTGAAAGGGATGAAGAAAAAAATTTGGTGGAGAAAGAAGTGCTTAGAGACGAACAAAAAGCGGCTGAGAAGCCTAAATCAATTATTAACTCTAATCTTTATTTTACTATCACTTATGTTCTTTCCCCTCAAGAAGTTCAAAAGGATGAGTTTGATGATCAATTGGATAAAATTCTAAATTTTTCGTTTGAGAAAACTCACATTAATATCCCTTTTGCAGGTGCGTTGAAAAATGTGTTGGATTGTGCAAAATTGTGTGAGTGGATACTGACGTTATATTCGGCACTAACTGAGCTACTACCAAATTGGAAGAAAAGAAAGAAAAAAATTTGTAAGTTTCCCATTGCATTTTTCTTTTGATGTTCATAAATTGTCCTCTTAGGAATTGATGACGAATAAGTTTGGGGGACGATCGTGATATCAAAGAAAAATGACATTGGATTTTTGCATTGCATTTTAGTTTCATTTAAGATTTTATTGCTTTAGCACGTTTACTACTTTTTAGGTAGTACTTTTTTTTTAGAATAGGTTTGAAAAAAAATCAAAAAAAAAAAAAAAAGAGGGACCCGGGCCGGGTCATATGACCCAGGTCGGGTCGGAGCAGCGACTTTGGCGAGCCTGGGCATCATTAACGGTGATGTTGGGTCCACTTGATAGAAAACTTGCATCATTTCTCTCTCCATTTAAGGTGATAATACAGTAGAATTTTGCAGCCTCTCCTAAAATGATTCTAACAAAATAAATTACTTAAATATTTTTATTACAGTTAAAATTGCCCTCAGAATTAATGAGTGTTAGTGACTTAAGGTATGTCCTTACAGCATCCACATTAGTGGATTATTAGCGTACAATTTTAGTATGAGATCCACATGTCAACTGACTAATTAAAAATATGTACTGTTTAAGAACACATCTCTATAGTCTACATCAATTTAACATAAATATACATCAATTCTACACAAATACAATCATTACATGTGGGTCTCATTATCTACTAATTTTTATTTTATTGTTTTTTATTTATATCAATTCAAATTAATTATTTATAGCTTGTATTTTTTTAATAGTGTCAAAATTGTAGAACGTTTTAATTAATTATAACATTAATATTTTTCAATTCACATTAAAATATAATTAAACATAAATAATTTAATATTTACTCCAAATCTTTGTATTTTTTTTGGATTAGTATATAAACAAATACACATACATATATATAGCTAGCAATTAATTAAAAATAACAATTGACGTTACAATACATTTGACATAAAATTAAGTATACATTTAAGTTGAAAATTGAAGATTGAAAATTACATTCAAGTATACAGGAAGATTTTATTATATATATTAATATTAAAAATATTCATCCATAAAATAGAATTAATAATAAAAAATAAGAGAAAGAGAAAAAAAAATAGTTAATTACTTCTACAATCAATATTAAAGATTTCAAAGAAAAGAAAAAAAAAGAAGCTAACAATATGAGAAGAAAAAAAAAACAGAACTTGATTAAAGAATAGAAAAGTATAGGGAGTATGCTTTTGCAGGCTTTTGTGCAAGAATGAAGACATTCCACACAGTTAAAACACACACATTACTACATTAGTTAACACACCTCTAATTTTAGCTAAAAATGCTTCAAAATGAATCAATAGAGCTGCTCTTAGAAACTGAACTATATATATAGAGAGGAAATGACTCATACTAACATATTTTGTTAAATTTGGATCCAAAATATCATAAAATTATAACTTTTGATCTAAATAACATATTCTTTATATAATATGTCTAAAATACAACAAATTGTCCTTGTTATGGGACCACATCAATGATAAATATTGTATTGAATTGATAGCAATGTTAATGGTTATGATGATTTAATGTGGATTTTTAAAACACTGATGAAGTAAACAAATCTTAAATTATTAAGAATGCGGTGGAGATGATGAGGAGTTGAATTGGTTTTAATTTATATATATTTTTAAGTATATTTTAATTTAACAAAAGAAAAAAGCTAAAATAAAAGTAGGCTGGTGTTTCATATGGATTATGTATCAGTATCCATAAATTTGTAACTTTTTTGATGAACTTGTATCCATACTCATTTTGATTCTGACGTATCGAAGAATAGCTAAATGTAATAGAAGATCTGAATTGACATTTTCTATTACATTTAATATAGCATCTCATAAATACATGCATAATATGTATTAAATGTCATATAACATGAAATAATGTAATAAAATAGATCTCAACCTCACCGATATACCCTTTTGTAAATCCAAGATCAAAAATAAATTCCTAATTTCAAGCTAATCTTCCAATTTCTTGCAAGGCTCAAGCTTCATTACTCCTTGTTAATTAATTAAAAGTAATGATTGTTGCAGCATTTATGGACATTATTAATTTAATTATTGACTATAATAGTATGCATTGTTGTTGGCTAGTCAAATTGAGATGCATGTACAAAGTACAAATTAAGTAATCAGTACTTCATAGAAATTTCAGAGTTGCTTCATGCAATAAATGCCAAACTCCAATACAGCCAAAACAGGCTCATACTACATTTAATACTCTTATCTTACTGCATGCACATGCAAGATTCTTCTATAATTACAATATAATTCAATTATAAAATTATCTAAACTTAATTTTTCTTTTTGGTTAAAATCAAGATATAACTTGTACTTTAGAATATTTTCCATTTTAGTGTCTAAATCCAAAATATGTTTTAGATAGCTACCTTTATAATAATTTTGACGGATTTTTCAGATTGTTACCCGAACTCAATTTTTAACTAAAAATATTAGATAGAAAAATCGATAAAGGCGATTCACCTACAAACATCAAGACAAAATGTATATGTCATAAGCAAAAATGACCCTAATTGAATCAATTTCATGATTTACATTGGATTCAAGTTCGAATTGAAATATATAATTTAGTATATATATTATATTGTTAAATTTATAATTTAATGAATAATATTATCAAATACATTATTATTAATATCATTTTACAAGAAAATATATTAGTGACTAAAAATCATAGGAATACTCGTTTGATCAATGATTCGCTCATAAAAATACTATCTAAGATCGAATGTAAAAATAAGATATTAAAATGTTTAATAACACGATTAGAATTTAGAGTTTTTATTTTAAGATATCTCAGAAAATAACGAGTAACTAACTTTGGCAGATCAAATTGTGCTTAAATAATAAAAATCCCATTAAACAGATAATTAATCCAAAGAAGAGAACTCTGTAATAACATCGTCAAAAGCAGATTTAGGATCAGCAATTGTCCAACTAATTAAGTCAATTAATCATCAATAACATAGGTTAACAATACAAATGTTCTTAATTAATTAGTTAAATATTATAGTAGATCAATGCAGATCATATCATGTTCTTCATCATAGAGTTCTTGCAATGCGCAATGGCGCCTTGAATTGCACTCTGCAATTCCTCCATTGAAGAAGCATCCGAATTGAGCAAGCCCGATCGGACCCGGCCCGGTTGTGCAAGCCCGAACCCGGTGTCACCATGCCTGGGGGATGACATCATCGACGATGGGCAGCTCGAGACGTAGCTTCTTCTCCTCCTGGGGTACATTAAATTCCCCGAAAAAGATTGCGAAATGTTTTTATTTATACCCGCCATGAATTCTTGATCTCTGATGTTCGTCGGCGGCGGCGGTTGCGGCGGTGGCGGGCGTTTCTGGGAGATTTTTTCGTACAAGGGTTTCACTTTTCTGAAGTACTTCCACAGAACTTCTTTGGCGGTGGAGCTCACGAGCCTCGCTGAGGCGGAGCCGCCGGAGGGGGCGGGGGACTTGTTTTCCCGGCGGAAGGCGGAGGAGAGTTTGGAGAGAGAGAAGTATTTGGAGGGTTTTCTGCAGAGAGAGTGGAGGTTGTGGTTGGTGGTGGTGGTGGTGGAGAGGCGTCGGAATTCATCGTCGGCGACGGAGCTGGGGCGGGAGGAGTCGCAGTCAAAGGAGGAGCGGGAGGCGGTGGTGGTGGAGGAGGAGGAAGAGAGGTGGAGGGGGAGGAGGTGGCCCTTGTAGAAAAGCTCGTCGGCGTGGCGGCAGAGGGCGGCGGCGGAGGATTTATAGGGAGAGTGTGAAATGGTGAATTCGAAGTCGGAGGAGGAAGAGTAGGTGGGGGAGGAGGGGAGGGTGTGGGACTTGGTGGACGGGTGGCGGTGCTTGCGGTTGCTCCGCCCCATGCTGCTGCCCACCTGGTGGCTGCCTACATTATCTGAAAGTTTGAATAGTTTGGGACTAAAGCTCTACTACTATAGTTGAGGGTTTCTTCAGATAAATAAAGAGAGAGAGAAAGAGAGAGAGAGAGAGATATGAAGTGTTTGCATGAAACCACCTATTAGTTTCGCTCTAAATCATGTAGCATTATATTTGTTTTTTCATCTAATTTTTTTCACAAAAACTCATGTGAGACGGTCTCACGGATAGTTAGTTTTTGTGAGATGAATTCTTATTACCCATGGATTGAATTCATATCCACAAACTTTCATACAAATTGCTCACGATATCCACAAACTTTCATACAAATTGCTCACGAAAAAAGATTCATGAAACGGCCTCACATAAGACTCTCACATTTTTTTTTTGGTGAGACTATTAACCCCATCAATTTTTAAAAACACCTCATTTAAAATAAATAAAAAGTAAATATATATTAAAATAACCTTATAAGTTATAACTAAGAAAATTTCTAAACACACCCACTTCATTTTCTCCAAAATTCCAACCTTCTTCACAGCTCACTCTCCCCAAAATTCGGTGTCATCCTCCTTACTCATATAAAAATGCAACTCATGTTGGAAAAATCCAATGTGTGTTGGGCTTCCACGTGTCAAATTAAATGTGTATAGCTGTCTAAAAGGAAGCCCAAATTAAAGTGATCCAATAAAGTTTAAGTTATGGGCTTATATGGGTATCATATTATTCATGGGCTTTTATGTGTAGATATCATTAGGTGATTTTCAATTTGTTGAGGGACCAAATTGAAAATAAAGGAATCTTATTATTATAAGTAAAGGGTTATGGTCCCCAAACGTCAGATTTCTCATCCCACGTTCTGCATTCTCTCTGCGGCTGTGATTAAGGGTGAATCTGACAGTTTGGTAAACCATACCGGTTAAAGGCACGAATCGAATCGAGATTTATGGATTCAGGTACGCTTCCGCTTTACGGTTATTGTCTTTCTCAATTTCGGATTATCATCGTAGAGTAGATTTGGGACTTTTGTGCTGTAGCATGTTTATGTGATTAAAACATGTAATTTATGTGACCTAATTTTCTAACAAGTGGTATCAGAGCCACTCTATGTATGATTCTCTGAAATTTGTGGAAGAATTATTATGATTCAAGATCTATGAAACTTGGGCTTCAGTTATTCTATTGTTTCAAAAATATTGATTCGATCGAGTTATGTTTGTTGATGAAAATCGAATAGAATTTTATAATTGGTCCACTTGTGTTGGGTGTTTGATTTCCAAGAATTCAATTGAGAGAAAACACATCCAGCGGCAAACACAGTGGTGATTTATTCAAAATCTGTTTCATAGGCATTCAATTCACTGTGCTTAATCAATTAATTTTATTTGATATTGTTAATTGCCATGGTGGAGTGGGATTTAGGATTGATGAGTATTAAGTTTATATTTTGGGCCTGATTCGGTAATTTTATATGCTCAAATCAGTGAAGAAATTTTCAACTATGTTTCTTCGTAATTCTTGTAAATGCTTTGGCTTGCTTATGTATGGTTATTGACAATATAGATCCAGTTTCGGATTTAATTCATTAATTCAGATTGTTTGGTTTGGCATAAAGTCGTATTGTTTTTGGGTGAATTGATTAGTTGAAGACTTGAAGGCCCATGTTAATTTCAATCTTCAATTCTGTATTAATTCGCATGAGCTCACAGTATTGTAAAATTGATATGATGTGGTATATGAATTTGTTTCATATTCTGGGTAATTGTCTAATTGCTTTGCTGCCATGATTTATTAAATTAATTTTGGCATAGACTTCTGGTTAATTATGGGTTATGCTCCCCAATTTCTGATATTTTAGGTTTGATTCGAATTTGTTGGACATCTCATGTTCCCTTTTGGTTTTACTAATATTTGAGATGGATTGATTGAAACTTGAAGTCGCCAAAGTGACCTCTCTTGTGTAAATTTTTCTATTAAAAATATTGGGTTGGTTGTGGATGTGTATTTTCATGCGGGTATTAGTCGGCCCAAAGGAAGATTAATGCTTGGCCGAAGTACACAAACACTTTGATGGTAAATACGTGACAATTATAAGGATTTTTCGTGTGAGTAATAAGTCGGCCCAAAGGAAGGCTGTTGCTCAACATGGTTTTATTGTCAGTATTTGATCATTAAGAAGAGGTGGCCACTTACAAATTAATATTACTGTCCAAAGACCTGATATTAATGTTGTGTTCGGTGCCTCGAGATGTTTCCATCATATTTGAATTTATTTGGTTTATGTGAGCATGACTGTTATTTGTTTTTTGTTCTCTGTTCAGCTATGTCTGCTACTTCTGTGTCTGCCAACTTTAACACCATACCAATGCTTAATGGGTCGAACTTTAAGGATTGGAAAGATAATGTTCTGATCTATTTGGGTTGCATTGATCTTGACTACGCCTTAAGGGTAGAGCAACCCGCTTCTCTGACGGCTGAAAGTTCTCCTGATGAAAGGAAAAACTTTGAGAAGTGGGAGCGCTCGAATCGCGTCAGTCTAATGATCATTAAGCGCAGCATTCCGGAAGCCTTTCGAGGCACTGCATCTGAGGAAATCACTTTGGCCAGTGAGTATCTTGCCCATATAGAACAGCGTTTTGTAAAAAACGATAAGGCTGAGACAAGTACGCTTTTAGCGAACTTGACCTCAATGAAGTATAAGGGCAAGGGAAACATAAGGGAGTACATCATGCAGATGTCTCATTATGCTTCAAAATTAAGTGCACTGAAGCTCGAGGTGTCTGAGGACTTACTCGTGCATTTAGTGCTTATATCTCTCCCTCCACAATTCAGTCAATTTAAGGTCAGTTACAACTGTCAAAAGGAGAAGTGGACTCTTAATGAGCTCATTTCATATTGTGTACAAGAGGAAGAGAGGTTGAAGCAAGAAAAGGTTGAGGTTGCTCAGTTGGCCACTATGTCGGGCACGAAAAGGAAGCCTGTTGAGAAAGCTGCTAAGGATCAAGGTCCAGTACAGAAGAAACAACAAATAAAGACTGAGGACAAAAATTGTTTCTTCTGTCATAAACCTGGACACAAAAAGAAAGAATGTACCGAATATCACGCTTGGCGTGCAAAGAAAGGTACTAATCCTACTTTGGTCTGTTTTGAGGTTTATTTAGCTTCAGTACCTAAAGACACTTGGTGGTTAGATTCTGGTGCTACCACTCATATAAGTGTTTCAATGCAGGGTTGCCTGAGCTACCGAAAGTCAATTGATGGTGAAAGATACATCTATGTGGAGATGGCAAATTGGTAGAAGTGGAGGCGATAAGGCATTTTAGATTGTTATTACAACTGGATATTTATTTAATTTTGAATTTGAAAGACTCTTTTATTGTACCGTCTTTAGACGGAATTTGGTTTCTATTTCCATATTGGACAAATTTGGTTTTACTTGTTCATTTGGAGATTGTCAGTTTCAGCTTTCAAATATTTCCAGTATTGTGGGCACTAGTTATTTAAGTGCATCTGACAATCTATATTTGCTTGATATTGTTCCTTCACATAATGAAACTTTGCATATTGAATCAAGAGGTACAAAGTGAAAATTAAATAAACAAAATTCAGCTAACCTATGACACAAACATTTAGGTCATATATTAAGAACCAGAATTGAGAGGTTTGTGTCGGATGGTATTTTGGATACACTCGACTTTTAAAGATCTTAATGTATGTGTTGAGTGTATTAAAGGAACACAGACCAAACAAAAGAAATTAGGTATTTGCTATCTTCCTTAAAAAAAAAAAAAAAGGGTCTCACAGTACACCATGCCAGGGACGCCTAGCATAAATGGTATAGCTGAGAGATGAAACAGAATTTTAAAGGATATGGTGAGAAGGTATGGTCATTCCTTCTAACCAGAATCGCTTTGGGGAGAAGCAATAAAACTGCAGCTTACATTCTCAATAGGGTACCAATTAAAGCAACTGCTAAAACTCCAATTGAAAGAAATTGGACTCCAATACAGTTAGCAGCTACTTTATTGGTTATTCAGAAAATTCAGGGGTTTTAAGTTCTATGATCCCACTAGAAGGTCATTTTTGAAACGGGAAATGTAGTGTTCTTTGAGAATGTTGAGTTTGGGGGGAGAAAGAGGATTAAAGATATTGAGTATGAGGAGGAGTCGATTTCGACACCTACTACTGCTGATGACAATGTTCAGGTATCCATTCCTGTCATTGAAGAAGAAGCAGATTTGGAACCTCAACAGGATAATGTCGAAAATCTTCTCCATCAAGTTAATGAAATAATTAAGAACAAACTCAACAGTCTTAAGAATCTTAAGCAGGCTTCTCGTTGGTGATACCACAAGTTTCATGGAATAGTTGTCTCATTTGGTTTTGAGGCTAATGCTATTGATGATTATATGTATCACAAGTTCAGTGGGAGTAGTCTCAATCAGTGCCCTAAAACTGAAATTGAGGTCCAAAAGATGCAAAAGGTTCCATGTGCTTCGGCTATTGGGAGTTTAATGTATGTTCAGGTCTGTACAAGACTTGACTTAAATTTTTATTGTTGGTATGTTAGGCAGATACTTAAGTAACTTTGGTATGGATCTTCGGAAAGCAGCCAAACACGTTATAATGTATCTACAGAGAACTAAGGATTACATGCTCACATATAGGAAATCAGATCAGTCTGAGATCATTAGGTATTCTGATTTTGATTTTGTTGATGCCAAAATAGAATAAGATCCACTTTAGGCTACATTTTTCTGTTAGTTGAGGGAGCTATTTCTTGGAGAAGCGCTAAGCAGACACTCGTAGCGTCTTCTGCCATGGTAACAGAATTTGTAGCATGTTATGAAGGCATCAAGTCATGGAATATAGTTGCAAAACTTTGTCACTGGGCTGCATGTGGTGAGGAATATTGAAAAACCACTTAAGTGATATTGTGACAATAATTCGGTAATGCTATATTCTGATAACAACATGAGTTCTACTAAGTCAAAATCCATTGACATTAGGTGCTTGTTGTGAAGGAAAGAGTGCAAAGTGGTCAGATTTCTATAGAGCACATTAGGACAGACTCAATGATTGCGGATCCGCTAACTAAAGGTTTACCACCCAAGGTTTTTCATGAGCACACAGCTCAAATGGGTGTTATGTTATTTCAGGATATTTCGGTTTAGTGGGAGTCTGTATTTGGTTTTATTGCTCTATATTTGGTTTTGGACACATTATTGTGTATTTTGATGATACTGCGCAGAAATAAAGTTTTTGGTTTATTTGTACTCTGTTATTCTATGTTTTATGTTGATCTCACTAAGGAATAAGGAAAGGACCAGTTGGAAATAGGCATGTCAGGTCACATTGCATGTAATTTCCATGCTACACACCATGAATGATCTGTTGTTAATTGTAATGATATACGTGATTACTGATGGGTTTAGTTACGATTAAAGTAACGAAGACCTCTTTAGTCCTATGTCAGAGCAGTTGATAATGAGATTGTTTAGGGATACTCATACATATGACAGCAAGGTTTGAGCTCACTTAGGTAATACACATTTGTTCGGTGTCACGTGTTGCCCAAGTGGGAGATTGTTGGAAAAATCCAATGTGTGTTGGGCTTCCACGTGTCAAATTAAATGTGTATAGCTGTCTAAAAGGAAGCCCAAATTAAAGTGATCCAATAAAGTTTAAGTTATGGGCTTATATGGGTATCATATTATTCATGGGCTTTTATGTGTAGATACCATTAGGTGATTTTCAATTTGTTGAGGGACCAAATTGAAAATAAAGGAATCTTATTATTATAAGTAAAGGGTTATGGTCCCCAAACGTCAGATTTCTCATCCCACGTTCTGCATTCTCTCTGCGGCTGTGATTAAGGGTGAATCTGACAGTTTGGTAAACCATACCGGTTAAAGGCACGAATCGAATCGAGATTTATGGATTCAGGTACGCTTCCGCTTTACGGTTATTGTCTTTCTCAATTTCGGATTATCATCGTAGAGTAGATTTGGGACTTTTGTGCTGTAGCATGTTTATGTGATTAAAACATGTAATTTATGTGACCTAATTTTCTAACAACTCATCCTTCCCAAAATTCTAAGCCATCCTCCTCATTCATATACAAATGCAGAGATATGAACTAAACAAGATAAAAAGAAGGAAGAAAATGAAGAACAAATCTGATTTATTCCTTCAGTAAAGAAAATCTCACATCCAAATTTCGAATTGATTAAGTTTCAAATATTAGTATCACTTGAACAAAAAGAAGAAACAAGATTTGAAATCTTGTCCAAAAATGCTCGAGACACCAATGATATCATGAGTCAACTGCACCCTTGCCCAAAGTCTCCGGTTTCGCGAAAGTCGGCCTCTCCACCGGAAAAGTCGAGAAGTTCATCTATGGAGATCGGAAATACGGCGGCGAGCCTTTTCTCGACGGAACACGGAGAGAGGGGGAGATGGCAGATTGAGGGATCAAGTTTTTCTGGTGGTGGTGGAGGGCGACTCGGAGAGTCGGAGAGAGAGAGAGGGGGGGGGGGGGACGAAAGGTGAGGGGAAGTTGCGGATTTTCTTTTGGGTTCTTACTTTTTCTAACTTTTTAATTAAAGGATAGAATTGAGTTATATTGGGGTGTTGTTAGGAATTTTATAAGTTATTATCTTTTAATGGGGATGTATTTAGTATTTGGGGTGTATCAGAGAATGATGGGTTTGGATAGTACCACTTTTTTTTTTTTTTTTTATTAACAATCATGTTGTACTAATGAGTAACATTAATTTGATGAGGAAGTCTATTGTGTATCAAGTGGATGGATCTAAAATCCATGCAATCGGGTTGGATTCGGGTACCCCACCCTTTTTTTTTTTTTTTTTTTGCGCTAACTTCTTTAAATTTTGGTCATGACTTTTACTTATGTTAAAGATATCTTTATGTAATGTGTAAGAATACTTTTAGGTTATATTAAGAATATTTTTATGCCCAAATTTCATACATTTACGTTAAGTTAGACATACCTTTAGGTTATGTTAAGGATACCTTTAGGTAATGTTTAGGGATACCTTTAGGTTATGTTAAGGATACATTTATGCCCAAATTTCATACATTTACTTTACGTTAGCCATACCTTTAGGTTATGTTAATGATACATTTATGTTATGTTAGAGATACCTTATCCATAACATAGTTGTGTTACACATTTTGTACACAAAGGTATCTCTAACATAACATAAAGATATCCTTAACATAACCTAAAAGTATCCTCAATATAACGTAAATGTATGTGACATGGAGCGAATTTTTAGGGTATCAAATCAGAATTTCAAAGGAACCTGGAATCACGATTTGAAAGGTATCTTTAACATCACCTAAAGTATGCTTAATATAACCAAAATGTATTCTTAACATAACTAAAGGTATCCTTAACAGAAGAGCTGGACTCCTGTGAGACCGTCTCATGTGCGACGGCACTGGCGCACGGTCATGTGCTGGGACACGGTCGACCGTATACCGAAACACATACTTATAGATAAAAATTACATACTTATCTCGACCATGCATGCCCTGAGACCTGACCGTGCGCCACAGATTGCTCACGCGAGGCACGGTCTGTCCCAGGGCACGGTTGTGGACGAGAAAAAAAAATCACATACTTATAGTGAAAAATCACATACTTATTATTGAAAAGACATACTTATACACTACACTCGCACACGGTCGTGTCCTGGGACACGGTCGACCGTGCGCGAGTGTCGTCGCATGTGAGACGGTTGCATATGAGTATTTGTGTTAACATAATCTAAATGTATGTTTAACATAACTAAAAGGTATTCTTAACATAACGTGGTATGTAACCTGGAATCAAGATTTCAAAGGTATCATTAACATAACCGAAAGGTATCCTTAACATAACTAAAAAGTATCCTTAACGAGCGAATTTGAGTGGATTTGAGCGCATCCACCCAGGCTCGTGGGAGCGAGAGGGACGCGCGTACACGCGCGGGTTGGGTCAGGTGCATGGATCCTAGATCCATCCATCTAGGATCCATGCACCTGATGCATACAAGTTTTTGTGTAATTTGATATATTTAATGTCATTTTTTACTAAGGTTTGAATGATCTAAAATGGATGTTTCATTTTTTTTTTCCTTTTCATTGATTTATATATATATATATGTAATTTATTAATTTAATGACCATCTCTTGAAAAAAATATGAAGAAGCCTCTCTAACTGTCTCCTATCTCATTCGTGTATCACTGTTAAAAATATGTATTTTTTTAAAGTTGATTTTAATTAACAGTATAGATAATAATTATATTATTTCCATACCTATGATATGGTATTGTGGCATACAAAAACATGTGAAAACTTTTTCTTCTTCTCGAGGAGCATGTAATAACTAATTAAATGGGATTTCAAAGGAGGAAATGTAATTGAATAATTTTAGGCTATTTAAATTTTACATGATTTCTTCTATTATACTTAATGTTATATCTTTTTTTCAAAAATAATCACCACAACACATACTCGATACATGACGTGTAGTAAATGATATGAAATATGAAATCATGAAGTATTAGAAAATCCAATTAATTGAATTTACCCCCATTTTAAGCTCCAACTGGTGACTTAAAATTAAGTTTGTTGGTCACCACACTACATAACAAAAAAAAAAAAAAAGTTTATTGAAATGAATTTTCACAACCCCGTTGGTTGGCCAACCCAAGGTTGACATGCTTTTGCTCAATTTTTTATTCTCTCTCCTCATTATATTGTGACACTTCTCACAATATAATTGGTAATAATAACTTTTTGTGGATATAATTTAGATTGTTGATATTGAAGATAATATTTATCAAAAAAATATTAAAAAATATCAAAATTCATGATTTTTTTGCTCTATAAATAGAGTCCAATATTAATACATTTTCGCAACACAATAATAGTCTCATGCTGAACATGATAGACACATCCCAAATTTGTAAAATATTTATTTAAATATTTTTATGGAATATTGCAATACATTTTAATATGTATTTACCATATATAATATATAAGTGAAATGCAATACCAGATCCAGTCAACTATACAATACGATTAGTAGCAGCCAAAGGGCAAATTGATATCGAACTTATCGACAATAATATTAACCACATTTTAATGTATGTGTATATATATTAAGTTGTACCATTAGCATGATATAAAACAAGGGCATGCTGTACTAGCAGGTTCTGTTCATAGCAGAAATAATAAATTTAGATGTGTAGAAATAAATATTTGTTAGATTTATTTTTTTGTTAATTCATAATATTTAATTGTATCTTTCATTCCAAATATTAATCTAACAAGTAATTTATGGAAAGAGAATTATAGTGACTGAAAACTACAGATGTAATTAGTGGAGAAATTAAATTTTAGTTTCAGTAATTAGTTGAGATCGAGAATTATGATTTTAGTTTCAAATTTGAAATTTGTAAATTCTTGATCATGTATATTTTCACCAAGGGTACGATAGTCATCTGTCACACAATTTTAATTAATTTTTTAATTATTGATGTACCGTTTTCTTGCGGGGCAAAATTTACCCACATAGTATTACCCTAAAAACAATGGCAAAATATTTTGTACAACTGATGCATGGATCTAGGATTCATGCACCCGGGTCGACCCGCCCCACGTGCCTCTAACGCTCGTTTTCATGCATCCCCACGCGTCTGGTGGGTGCGCTCAAACCCACCAAGATTTGTTTCAGGCAGTCATACCCTCATGTTATGTTAAGGTTGCCCTCATGTTATGTTAGAGTTACCTTCATGTTATGTTAGGGTTACCCTATGAGGGTAACTCTAACATAACATGAAGGTATGATTAACATTGTTTTTTACCTTCATGTTATGTTAATGTTACTTTCATGTTATGTTAGTGTTACCTTCATGTTATATTAGTGTTACCTTCATGTTATTTTAGTTCAATGGTTTTAAACTAAGGGTATGAAATCTGGAGATTGAGTCACATTAACATAACGCGAAGGTAACCCTAACATAACACGAAAGTAACATTAACATAACGTGAAGGTAAAGACCAACACATGCAAAAAAAGTAAAGAGCTAGGTGCGGGCTGGGCGGGCCAGCCCAGCCCGCGCACGGCTCAGTTGCACGGATCTCAGATTCGTGCAACTGGTGCACAGGAGAGTAACTCAAAAACAATATATATAGTAGGAAATATGAATATTATTTATGATACGCAATTTTTTTTGTTATAATTAGTGGAATGTGAAAAGAATATAAATTAATTGTTTGAAAAGTTTACCATCTTTTTAGTGCATATGAATATGAAAATTAGAAAATTACCAATAATTCTATATTTTTCTTGTGTACTAGTTGCATGGATCTAGATTTATGTAACTGGACATCGACGCTTACGGGTCAGGTCGGGCCTGATCCGGTCCAGATCCGCACCCAAGTTTTTTTTTTTTTAGTTTATGTGGTAACCTTTATATTATATGGATATAACATTTATATATGTTATATGAGTATAACATTTCTGTATAAATATCATAACCTTTTAATTAATATACTTAGATTTCTTTAGTATAAAATGTAAGATAATATAGCTAAAAAATTTTACTTTATAATAATTTAACATTTATGATATATTAATATAACCTTTATGTACAACTATCATAGCCGTTAAAAAAATATAGAGGTTTTATTATTATATTATACAAGTTAAATTAAAATAACGTAAATGTTATATTACCATAACATCAAGGTTTAAAATGTAATATAGGTTTATATTATTCTATAAAATGTTAAACTATCAGGATATAAAGGTTATGTGAACTTAACTAAAAGGTTATGCGAACTTGATTAAAATGTTAGGCGAATATAACTAAAAGGTAATGCGAAATAACTAAAAGAATAGGAAGCAAAATTAGGGTTTGAGTTTGGATTGGAATGCATGAGGTGCGTTTTGAGCGTGAAAACCACCTTTCGGGTCATATGACATGGATTGTATGAATCATAACTCATACACCTAGTGTATAAAAGGTGAATTTGAAGAACATGCATCTTCTCCTTTACTACGTTCTCTGCGCGTCGTCGTATTAGTCACGTGCTCTACCCCCATTCGTAAAATGTGGAGTGGTGATTTAAAATTTATCAACTAAATAAAATTCTAAATTATACCCATGTTATTACTTGGTTCAAACAATTTGTTTAGTTGATATTGCAATAAGATCATGGATCGAGCTATAATCTTGGTGGGAAGTAGCATATAAACTCGTGTGAGACGAACTCACGAATTCATTTTGTAAGATAAATTTTTTTTACACATTAATCAAACCAATTTTCATAAATTTATATGTGAATTGTAGTTTAATACGTGTTACATAAATGATACATGAGATAATCTCATAAGACTTATTCAGTAAATAATGCCCAAGTTACATTTTTATCTTTTGTTTTTCAAGAAAAACCACCTAAAAACAAATGTGTATTACACGAAACCATAAATATATAACTTTTTTTATAGAAATAATATTTACATATTTTTAGTAAATGTACAACACTAGTACATCATAAAATTATGCTTCAATACATGTGATCACAATGCAGTGCAAAAATTACATCTTTTAAATAGTGAATTCAATTCATTTGAATATGACTTTGTCAATACATGGAAAATGTTATAAATAATCCAAAGAATTTATATTCACAACATAAAACATAAGAAATGTCATATAGAACTGGGAAACCTATTACGGCCCGTTTACTTTGTGGGTTTAGGTTGGATAGAGATTAGAATCCAGCCTAAACGCTGATGTTTGGCATGTAGGTTTGCGGCCTGGGTTTGAAAAATTTGCTTGGTTTATGTGTTAGATTGGGCCGTGCTATTTACTCATTTTTAAACCCACCAATTTTGGTGCATGGGTCTTGCCCAATCCGAACAGTGCTAACTGTAATATTACCATATTGTCCTTACTATTCCAACTAGAATGACCCTTAAGCCCTTATGTTACAATCTTATAATAACTAAAATACGTACCCTTACAATTTTGTGATGTACTTATATATATAAATGTCTAATTAATTATATTGTGTTGATGTTATACAATTACATATTGAACATCATCATTAAAATGTTGTAATTTAACATAAATTAAGCATCTAATAAACGTGATTTTTTTTTTATATGTTGCTTTTTGCAAAGGAGAGAATATACTTTTCTTATTTATATATGTAAGAAGAAATGCAACATATATATATCCTTAGTTTTTATTTTAATTCAATCCCTTTTCTTCTGTGTTTTCTGCTACAGTTTTTTATTCTCTCAATTTTTACGCCACATTATTTGCAAATGATCTTCTATTTCAATCTTCATTAATTCAAAAATATCCGAAAAGTCATAAAGTAATTAAAAGAAATATTAATTAGTATGGTAAAATTAAAATTAGTACAACCTTTGATCTGAATCATGGGGAAAAGCTGCAATTTTTCACGTGGAATTGAAGCATGAATTGAAAGGCAATCTCATGTTCGGAAGCACAGTTTAATGGAATTCCATGGCACAAAAATCAAGTAATTAAAACAGCTAAGAGAGATTAATTAGCTAATTTTATTGAGTAATTATGCAGGTTTTGCACATGTGAGTCGGTTAGCTGCAATATTAATTAATTAATTAATTAAGAGTACTTTTACTATCAAGATCATGATACTACAAGTACTCAAGATCCATTTCATTTCATATGTGTACTAAAAAAAGTATGAGTGAGTCTCTCGTGAGATCGTGTTAAGAATTTTACTACATTATATGAGATAGATCAATTCACAATTTTGATAATCAATAATTCAAATCCCACAATTCATATGTTTTTTTGTGGATAACGGATTCGGTCTCACGATAGTTATCATTGAAATCATCTAACATGCTTTTTTTTGAATAATCATATAGCAAAACAGCTAATAGAATACAAATTGATTGGCAAAGGAATAATATAGGATATCTCGACTCAAGATTGTTCGAAATATATATAGCTATTATGTCCACTGTTCATGCATGTAACGAGCTTACAAGAAGAAATATCATTGTAATCCTCATAATTAAGTTCAAATTTCTATTGATTTATTTTTATGTCACATATATGAACAACGAAAATAACTTAATTGTGCTCACAATAAGTATAACACAAATATTTTCATGTGACATATAAATTAGTTCATCTTTGAAGTAAGTTGTGGAGATACGATCAAAATTGGAAAAAGTCAGGTGTCATCTTTTGAGACTTGACACAAGTAGATAAGCACTCTATTATTCCAATATAATCCAAATAAATACGTTGAAGAACATTAACAATTAATTAACATATTGATACAAAAGAATCATGAAATAAAAAGAAGACTTGCATGTTTATAGTGACCATAATTTGTCCACGATTACAAACATCTCATTTTCTTAAATCATTAAATGTAAAATTAAAAAATTCACTCTATCTATATATAAAAACAAAGAAGTTGGCAAAATTTACTAATTTGCCACTTTCCCTCTAAAAAATGTTACATCAATTTGAATTGATGTGTAAAAAAAAATTATTTTATTTTTTAAAGATTTCATTTTGGTTTCTAATTAATTTAATAATTTCACTAATAGAAAATTGATTTTACATGACAACAAAAAAATGTTCTATCATGTTAGATAATAATATTTTTAAGCTATTATGACATTTTCTTAAAATGTTTTATATTTTAATGTAGCAATATGTTAAACGCATTAATAAGTATCATCTTAATGCACTTTGAGTTGTCTTTTTAAATATAATAATATAACACACTTTGAAGTGTCTTAATGTGTTACATTATCATTTTTAAAAAAAACTATAATAATTAATTTTTTTCCCATAATAATGTTAATATAATTTTTTATGTCAACCAGATATAATAGCAAGTTGAATAGAATATCTAAAATCCGATCCATATGAAATATTTCTTCTATTATTCAAGTGGAATCAACAATTAATTAAGAAACGTCAAGTATAAAATGTTTAATAAAAATTATACATTATATATGTGAAAAATAATGAGAACAACATTTTTGATAAGTACAAGTCAACTCTAAATTTTATATACAAATTGAAAGCAAATTCATGCATCATCAACCTTAAAAAATATAAAAATATTTTTATTGGAAAAATAATAATTAGTTCTCTATATTTACCTCATTAAATTTTTAGTCCTCTAACATTCAGCGTTTGAATTTTAGTTTTCTATGTTTCCCTTATTAGATTTTTAGTCCTCTATCTTTCAATTATTAATTTTTAATCATCTATGTTTATTTCATTACATTTTTAATCCTCTTTTTTTCTGTTGTTGAATTTTAGTTCTTCATGTTAAAAAATATCATTTTTAGTCGTTTTACTTGTAATAGTATATTTTACTTTTTTAATTAGTTATAATTTAATTTTCTCACAATTTTTTTTCTTTATCTAACAAGTGTAAATTATTATTAATAATTGAAAATTTTGTTTTTCATTTTGTTACAATTGATTTAGAGTTTTGTGAATATGAGAAATAAAACAAAATTAATTAGCATAAAATTGATACTAAGTAATTAATAATTTACTAGAACTCGCACCCGCGCGATGCGCGGCCTGTGATATAATGTTGGTAAATATTAACTATTTGATAATGTAGTGTTATTAATTTTAGTATATAGAAAACTATAATATTTAATAACTAAAAAAATTAAATTTGCTAAAGATAATCCAATTCACGACAATATATCGATATTATACACATCCAATTCACTAATCTATGATTAATACTAAAAACAAAAGTATCAATCATGATCTTCAAATCAAAATTGGAATTTTACCTGCAAAGTTTGTAAGTTTTTTAAAAACCTTTAATACACAACATTTCTAGTTGAAACAATTTTTTATCATCTATGTTACAAACTAATATAGTCAGTCATTTAAATTAAATACACTAAAAAAGTAAAAAAAAATTATGAATTAAAAATCAAATACAATTACTTAAATTAAATACATGTGTGTGTCAGAATGTGTGTGTGTGAATATACATACATATATATATATATAAACAATACACAGTAAAATTAGAAATTTTACGTAGGAACTCGATGCACTGCCAATTATATATTTTCAACCTTTTATTTTAAAATAAATTGAATTAGAATTTTTTTTAATTAATATCGCTTAACATCAAAGATGACAGATAATTATTCTATTATAAGTGTCACGTAAATTAATCAATATAGCATGATACTGATCATTACAATTTAAGCCCAACACAAAATCAAAATGTAATAGTAGTGATCATGATGACATGAATATAATTAGAAACTAAGCATATAATTTAAATAATCAGCTAAGTCATTTAATATGCACTCTCATATAAAAATATACGAAGTCCTATGTGTAAAGTAAAAAATGAAAATTTTATTTGATTATGAGATATTTATAATTGTATACTTAACAATATCTTCAATTCATCATTAAAATTTATCGATAAAGAATAAAATATTGACTGATATTACATATTTGAAATATAAATATTAATTTTAAAAATATTTAGGATGACATATAATTCAGATCAAAATACATATTAATTATATATATACATATACGTATATACACACATCTTTAATAGTGTTATATTTATTTATTAATTTACATTAAATATGATATAAATTATCCCCATGCAAATTAATATTTAATATTGAAATTATTGTTTGGATATCTATATTTGGTATTTAAGAAATTATTCAATAAAAGTTAATTTAATTAAGATTAATAAAATGAGAATAAACTAATATAATATTTATATTATTAAATCAAATAGATTAAATAGTAAAAAATGCAAATAATTTTTTTTGCTAACGTGACACTTACAAATATTAATTTAAAAAATACTAAGGATGACATTTAATTTTACACTAACTAATTACATTATATATATGTATGTATATACACACATCTTCAATAATGTATACTTATTTATTAATTTATATTAAACTAGTATTTCACCCACGCGATGCGTGGTTCATTATTTATATTGATAATATATACAATTTATAATGAAGTTGTATAAATTAAAAGGTTTTTTATATCATATTTATCATTTAAAAGGATATACAACAAACAATTACATTTCTTTTTTTCTTTCTCTTTTTTTGCTTTTTTAAATGACACTCTATAGATTTAGCAAATCATTGTATCAAGTAAAAGAAAAGAAAAATAAATAATATAGATCGTAACAATGGATCAGAATTTGTGAAAAGGACAATGAATCATAATCTCTAACACGACAATGGTTGTTTCACCATCACCCAACGTGCTTCTAAATTCATTCACATCATCATCATCATAAAATCAATCATGTCTCACTTTAAATTGTAGAAATAGTAACAATATCTTGAAGCAGTAGAGATATAAATCAATATTTTTAATAAATAATTCAAATAATGCAATTCATGTATAAATAAGAAGTAACAAAATAATCCTAAATGATATGTCCATGAATTTGGCAAAAGTACTATAATTATTTTTATTTTTTAAGTAGTTGAATACTACCTCCGTCCCGGTTATCTTTGCCACCTTTGACCGGCACGAATTCTAAGAAAAAACTGTTGACTTTGATGTGATATGTTATTTTAATGTTTTTGAGTGGCAGTTTTGTAATTAATGTGTGCTTTTTGAGTGTAAAGTAAGTAAAATGAAAGAAATTGAGGGGTAAGGTCGTAATTTTTTTGTTGCCATTTTTGGGCTAGCAAAGTTAGCTGGGACGTCCAAAAACGGAAAGTAGGCAAAGATAAGCGGGACGGAGGGAGTAAATGACAACAGTTTTGGATTAGAAAATAAGCAATTCCTCCAATTGTTCTAATTTTATATATAAATAAAGAAATTGAATATTTTAACATTCAATTGTTGTTATAATTATAAAAATTGTATTTGATAATATTAGAAATTTAAACTAAAACAACATTTAAATTAGTATAGTTAATAATCTAATTAAACAATTTTGTGGTTTTTTTTAATTTATTTAAACTTCTACATTATTTTAAGATGTATTCGTATTCAAAAAATTAAAGTTTTCCAACTTTATGTTTTCTTTAAGATTTTATTTGTTTAAATTACACTAAGATTTTTATAAATAAAAGTCATGTTTAAAAGTAAGTAAAAATAATTATCAATTTTAAAAGAATAAGCTTAAGATATTATTATAAATTTTTACATTAATGTATGTTTTCTTGTATTTAGACTATTTTATAAAAGTTAACCATTATAGATATTATTATTTTACATTTTAAAAATAATATCTTAATTTTAGATATTTTAAATTTGTTGATATTTTAAATAAATATTATTGATTTTATCTTTTATATTAATTCAATGATGTTTTTGTTAGATTCTTTTTTTATAGCTTAGATTATAAAATGTTACAAATGAAAGGATGATCAAAATTTTGAATATCTTTAAGATATTAAAAGGATCGATTGAATTTGAATGAACCAAAATTAAGATTTGATTGTCATATTTAATTTACTTAAGACCTAATCTTAAAAATATAATTATTGAGGCCCAACTGATGAAAGCCCACTTTTATTGACATAATTAATTCTAAAACACCCCACCCATATTTCCCCCTGCCGCCACCCCACCGGCTGCCATCACCTTCATCGGCCCCTTCACTTGCCACCACAACGCCACCGCTCCAGTTGTCCCCGCCCTAATCGTGGCCACCCGCCCCATCAACATCTATCAAACTTATGCTTTCTTCCAACATCTTTTAATGTAGTTCCAGAAAATCCTATCTATATAGATAGAAAGAGAAAAGAAATATATAATATGATGTGATACTAATTTTTTTCTTTCTTGTTCTATTTTTTTTTTCCTGGAAAGAAGAAATAATTTGTTGATCATTTTTGTAAATCTGATGTTCTATCTCTCTTTGCTTTTTTCTGCATTCCAGGCCATCTCTGTAAAATTTGGATTTGAAAAGTTTCAAACTTTCAACATTCTCTATTCTTTTTTTATTTTATTTTGTGATTTCTTTATTATTTTATGATTTGACAGGTTTGGGAGGGAAAATGGCATTTCAGTAATTCTCTCCAACTGTCTTGCTTTTATATATAGATAGATATGATATCAATTTCCCTAAACAAATTAATATCTATATTGAAAATTATTATCTGGACAAAAAAAATATCAATTTCCGTAAGTTATTAATTATTATATTGAAATTATTATTTGGAAATTATTAATTATTAATATCAATTTTCGTAAGAAATTATTCAAAAAAAATTAACTTAATTAATATTAGTAAAATAAGAATATACTAATACAATATTTATATTATAAATTAAATGGATTAAATAATAAAAGATACAAAATAAAAAAGAAAAAACAATTGTTGATGTGACACTTTTTGTGGGGAAAATAGTATTTTTGTAAATATCTTCAAATTTTTCTCTATTGTTATAATATAGAAATGTATAGTTGGATTTATATATTTATTTTTTCTTTTGAGTGTTCTATAAAATAAATATAAACTTAAATGTCATAAATATTAATATTTTTTAAATTTTTTATTAACAAATGTAGAGTGAAAGTTATTAATGATTTCTCAAAATAGAAATATTTAATAAATAAGATATTTATTATAGTTATTTTTGACAAAATATTCTGTTTATATATATATATATATATATATAGATATAGATTTCACATAAACTATATACATTTTGTGTCGAAAATGAATAATACAAAACTAAAACAATGACATTAATCATGTTTTACTATTTTTGAAATTTATATGAAATGTTTTTTAAATATGAAGGACTAAAATTCAAAAGTTGAAAAATGGAGGACTAAAAATCTAATTAAATTAACATATAGGTCTAAAAATTAAAAGTTCAAAGATAGAGGACTAAAAATCTAATAAGTGTAAATATAGATGACTAAAAATCTAATAAATGTAAATATATAGGACTAAAAATCAAAAACTGAAAATTAGATGACCAAAAATCTAATGAGGTAAATATAGATGATTAAATTTTTTTTTCCCTTTAAATTATGGTAGTAAAATTAAAATTAGTATAAAATAATTATTATAGCTGTGTGGGATGAATGAGTAAATACGATAAAAATTTGGATGGAAAACTTAGGTAAGATTCAAAATAGAATACATATATATATATATATATATATATTTTAAAGTTGTATTTTACTATTTAAGTAATGAAACTCGAAAATAAAATATAAAATTGCATTGGTAAAACCCTGATCACAAAAAAATAATTCGAATATTTCTTGCTCTGAATTCACGAATCACGAGCGATCTTTTTCAGATCTTGGATTTCTACCGCTTTCTGATCAGGTAAGTTCGTGCGTTAAACATCTCCATTTTTTATTTTTTTTTGGTTTTTTTTGTTTTTTTTTGCGATTTTAAAGTTAATTGCGATGAGTCTTTGCAGAATCTTGAATCTGATTGCCTTGAATTTTGATTTCTGCGATGTACTTTGATTTAATCTGAACTGAGAGTTGATAGAACTCTGGATGTTGAACTCGCAGACATTTGATTTGATTTATCTCAGGGATTTATTTGTTTTTAGTGAATTAGTTAGAAATGGCTAATCTTATTTTTATTTCAATTGGAGTTTAAATGGTTGTAATTGTTATTCTAGTGGGTTAGGAATTAGGTAATTGAGGGGATGTTATGTAGGAAAATAGTCGGTATCTTTTCATGTGGTTTGATTTTTAGTTTCGTGTACCACTTTATTGCACTTTTTCTCACTTTGGTGAATTAAACAGGAAATATGTATCTTATGCAGCCTCCATTGCCAGTAGGTAGCAAGTTTCGCAGGCATCATAGATCATCATCTGCTAGGAAAAACGATATGGGCATGGGAGGAACTGCTTCTGCTACTAATTACAATTGGAATTATGATCATCATGGTACCTACAGTACAAAGTTTGGTACAAGTAATCATGGATGTCGTGATCTCTGCCAGAATTATAGGTCGGATGAATTCAGTTATGATCGTCATTGGCCTGCTGAAGTTGTACCTTCTTCCAAAAGGAGAAAGACTTCGTCTTTGTCTTATGAAAGCACTGGGGTACTTTATCAACTGCAAGACCTATACCAAAATGGTCTTGTAAATCATGTTGATATGTGCAATCCTCACAGGTACTATAATGCAAACTTTGTTGGCCAGTTAGCTTGCATTGGTTCTGCTCCTGCTGCTGTTGTTGAAACCAGGTTTGGTGATGCCAGTTCTTATGCTTTGTCTGCCTCCAAGCATGACTGGTCGAAGGATGAGGATGACAATGTAGTTTGTATGTCAAGGGATGAGATAGAGAAGCGCTCTCCTTCAAGGAAAGATGGAATTGATCAGCTGCAAGAGGCACATCTGCGATACTCATATTGTTCCTTCCTCCAGAATCTTGGGATCAGGCTTGATCTGTAAGAAATTTATGTTAAAAAATATTTGCATTCAGTATGTTAAAGATGCATTAATGTAGAACTCAGCTGTCTTCCTTAAATCAATATTGAGTGAAAGTGCACTTTTATTTTGCTATGTTTTATCTTAATTATTCAAAGATTAAGATGTCGTGTCTTCCGTTTCAGACCACAGTCAACTATTGGGACTGCCATTGTTCTGTGTCATCGCTTCTTCATTTGCCGCTCTCATGCCTCTCATGATAGATTTGTGAGTTTCTATTCTATGATTTTGGTGTTTTCTGTTATGCAGAAGAGTTTACTATGCTTAATCATCATAGTAGGTTTTGAAGAAATTGTTCCCCTTCCCTTTGTTGAAACTATGTTGCCATATGGGAAAGCTAATTGTTGTTTCTAAATACCTAATCTTTTGGATGCAGTTGATAGCTACTGCAGTGCTTTTCTTGGCATCAAAGTCTGAGGAGACACCATGCGCTCTTAACGATGTATTAAGAGTGTCATGTGAAGTTCTACAGAAGCAGGATTTTTCACTTCTCTCATATATGTTGCCTCTTGTTAGTATCCTCTCTATTATATATTTTCTGTTTTATGTGGTTTGTTTCTTCTTGTTTATGCCATTTACTTCGTAATTGCATTCTTCTATCTACTTTTATGTTCTAGTTCCATCACATGTGTTAACTGATCAATACACACTTGAAGAATATAAAGCTGTTTCTGAAACCAAATATGATTATAGGAGCATTCCTGAACAAAATAACTCATGCTCTTCATTTTAGTCATTCGAATTACTTTTAATTTTATCAAGCAGCAAAATATGTGATTTTATTACAAGCCGAATACATAACATTACCAAGAAATGCAAAACTATCTCAAAGAACTGTTGTAGGTTTGATGAGGCAGGATTCTTTAGTTTTAAATATGCATTCTTTAGGAAAAAAATTCTTTGCAGAATTAACTCTGGAAATCTGCTATTTTGTATTCAGTTTGTTGTTTCCATTAATGAGAGGTTTACTAAGCTTTTTTGCTTTATGATTCATTTCCTTTGAACAGGATTGGTTCGAACAATATCGCGAAAGGATAACTGAGGCTGAGCAATTGGTCTTGACAACCTTAAATTTTGAGCTAAATGTGCAGCATCCGTATGAATCTCTGATATCCACTCTTCAAAAATTAGGCTTTTCACAATCGATTTTGGTGGATATGGCACTGAACTTGGTCAGTGAAGGGTAAGTCTCTCATTTACTACTATCCGCAGTTGATAATTTGTGATGGACACTTAATATGAACATCCATAAATGTAAGAATGACTATAATTATGGTGAGCATTCACTGTGAGTACCCAAGACTTAAATTGAAATTTAGTCTCTGGCTTTTATATTAAATCACTGACCAACAGAGTAATTGCCTGCCTGCAATCACTGGTGAGGAGGATAACTTTGTATCTATTTCTAATTTTCTGGTCCTTGAATTGCATTTATTTTATGTGTGCTAGTTCTCCTGTTAATATTGCATTCATTCTGGCATGTTATATTTTGATAATCTGGATTGGCGTATAAATGCACGGGTCCATTGCAGATTAACATGCACCCATTATGATATTTATATCTGGAGAGTGATGTTCTGTTCAAATGTTTTGATTTTCATCTGAAGTTGAGCTACAGATACCATGTGGATGCATTTTCCATTCTGACTCTTTAATGGCAGGCCTATTTGCTATAAAAGATAGTTCATGGATGAGTTAAACATAATTTTCCATTCAAACATTGATATATGTTCAATGGAATTTGGTATGAGGATAATGTACTCACTCTGTTTCACATAGGAGGTCTATGATCATGCTGAAGAATATTCGATTCTGAGCTATCATAACCGTACCTTTCTCCTTCTGTGAGCGTATAAAGAATATGCAGTCTGAAGATCTTTTCGCTTATTCTTGTTGACAATGGTGAAACTGGATGGTCATCAGCTGTGCTTGGTACTATGTTTCTTCACCTGTTGGTCCCAGAATCCATTTGCCTTGACTTCTATTTATTTATTTTCCTCCAATTTCCACATTCCCATCCACCTGCTAAAGGACACCCTTTTTTTCTTATCTACTCAACAATCTAGTTTTGCTTTCCTTTTTTCTCTGTGATCACTTATTTCCAGCTCTGAAGTTCTAGTTGCACGACTTTTAAAAAATTTTCAGCAGTCAGGTCCTATGTTTTTTTATAGTGGTAAGCTTCAGAGTAAGAGATTCTTATGTCCTGTACTAGACATAACTTCAATATAAGGCCTCAAACCTCATTACCTGTCCCAAATAAGGAAAACGTAGCTGTAGTTGCTGCACGTACATAAAGGGAGGTTTAGAGAGAAGAGAATCAGAATTCCCTTACCTTCAAAGGGAACTTATGACTTCTCTGCTTATGTTCTTATGCTCTATTCAGGTTTCAACCTGTTTAAAGTTGTCATTCAGGAATCAGGATGATCATGAACTCGGATGGTGGGAGAATCTATTGTCTTGTGTTTCCTTTTTGAGGGGGAAACAAGCATCTACCAAGATGAATGATCTTCTTTTTTAGGGTTATGGTATTTGATCTTGTAGCTGTTATCTCACCATACATTGTTTGTATGATTACTCACTGATGTAACACGAGGGATACAGAAGTAAGTAAGAATCTTAGGCTCTTAGCAGCGAAATAATTTTACGTCTCCTCTCAGTTGAAAATTAAAGGTTTTTTAGAAGACATGAACATTAAACCACAGAGTCAAAAGGAGAACATCACTTTTCAACTAACATATAGAGAAAAAGATCACTTTGATGTTCCATTTTCTTCATCTTTTTGATCTAATGCTTATTTGTACATCAATTTTATCCTTTGTTCTCCCTGTAAGATATGACGATTTCTTGGTCCTTTCATGACTGATTCACTTTAGTCAGTTAGCAAGTGTAGGAAGAATATGCTTTACTATTACTGTCAACTACGATGTGCTAATTTTCTGATACATTATCTTCTGCTTCATTTTCTACTTAACATTCTAGGTACAAATAGGCTGGTAAGATAATTGGATCTTAGTGCTGAGTGTTCTCATCTTATATTATTTGTGCTGAGTGTTTTCCTAACCCAAAAAGAAAAGAGAATTTGTTCTACATATTTTTAACCAAATATTTTTTTAAATACGTTCCGAGGTGTAGACAAGTTATTGTTTCTTTAACTCTATTACTAAGGAATTATCATTAAAAGTTATATGGCATACCTTTTAACTTCAAGAAGAGTGTCATGTGCATAAGAAAGAAACTTTTGTCCTTTATCTCGTCCTGGTAAGTGGTTCATTACTAAATCTAATCAATGAAGTTGCAATAAGTCTAAGGGCGTGGAGGCACGCATGTTCTAGCCTTTGGTATAACAAGGTGGCTCAGACCTCGCCCTGGGAGGTTTAACTTGCTGGCAGTCATAGTTGCGTCTCTTGTTTGTCTATTTAAATCAACCCTCTGTGGCAGCAGAGATTGGACTTGAAGTTGATATTTCTTTAGATGGTTTGACATGTTTTATATTGGGGAATTATCAGCATTCTCCAGAAGAATCTTGGTCTTTCCAACTTCGTTGCTGCTTTATTAGTTGGTAAGGGAAAATTTGCTTTGGTTCATTTACTGGCTTTTCTTTGTTCAAATATCAATATGAATGCATATCTTCACATATAACTGTTCATCGATTGTTGCAAATATATTCGATCAATGTGAGAGCCTGTCAGTTCAATTGCTGGTGTTGCTTCAAATGGTGGTTTGCTTTACTAATCTGTTCAATTTTCATCATAATGGTGCATTGGTGCTTTATCTTGAAACCATGTTCCTTTGTGCAGGCTTAGAAGCTCACTCTGGCTTCAGTTTAAACCTCACCAAATAGCTGCTGGTGCTGCATACCTTGCTGCCAAATTTCTCAATATGAATCTTGCTTCATGCGATAATATTTGGTGCGAGTTCCATACTTCGCCAACTGTACTTAAAGGTATGCATGCAACATAAATCACTGTACGAAAGATTATAAATTTATTTTCGTCCTCTTTAAGATGGTCTTGTTCGTTCTTGGTGCACTAAGTTCACAAGTTGTGAAATAGTCGCTAAGTTTCAACTTCTGTGCACATTGGTCCTTTTTGCTTGAAATTTGTAACGTGGCATCCAAAATTCAATGGCTGAGTCAGCAAGGCCACATCAGCAGTTTCCGTTGCTGAGTCAGCAGCAAGTTAAGGTAAATGTGCTCAAAGTTGAAAGTTGGTATTCTGCAATCATGAACTTGGAGCAACAAAAACGAACAAGCCATTGTTCTTGTACTCGTTTTAATGAACTGTTTTTGATGCAGATATTGCACATCAACTTATGGAGCTGTTTTAGAACATCCCTGTCCATCTTGATCTTGTAGAAGTAAGCTGCTCCTTTTCTTTTTTACAGAAATGAAATTTTTTGAGAATTCAAACTATTTTTAGGTATAGTCTATATGACTTGTTGTGTAGTGAATCTTAATTGTTTTCATTGAAAAAATTCTTACATTCTTGATATTATCCTTCGATGTATACATACCTTTAGAATTTGGATGATTATACCTCTCTTTTTTTCCTTAAAAAAAAAAAAAGTCTTTGATGAATCGAATCCACTCATAGGAATAATGCTGTCTGAATTTCCTATTTAAAAATATTTATACTCTATTATTTTAGTGATATACTACAACATTAACCAAGTTTCCTAAATAAACTCAAAATCAAGTTTTGATTTTCTTTCGGTTTCACATTTTTTGATATAACAATATTAATGCTCATTTATATTTGCTTTGTCACTTTCTATATTTATGGATTGCTGTTTACTTGTCATGATACTGCACGATGTAATCCAACTTTTTTATATTTATTTCCATATCATTAACATAAATTACACTATAAATAATGTCATATTGTTTATTAAATATATATATTAGGAGCAAGTTTCATGTGAGATCATTTCGCAGATTTTTTTTTTGTGAGACGGATCAATCCACAATTCATATTTCACATTTGATATATAAATTTATGAAAGTGGGTTAGTTTAGCGAATAAAAAGATCCGTTTCAAGGAAAATATTCGTGAGACCGTCTTACACAAGTTTTTACGATATTTTATACGGATAATAACATTAACGGCTAATTCATTGAGATCATGAATTCAGGTTAATTTGACTACAACACAAACTTTTATTTTATTTGTAGTAATATTAATCACAAACTCTGAAGAAAAACAAAAATAAATTACAATATGCACGATGGAATTGAAACCGCATTGGCAAGACATTGGCTTCACGATGATGTATCAAAAAATGAGTTTAATATTGTAAATAGAAAAGAAAAAAAAATTGAACAATTTTATGTCATATGATCGACATTGCA
Source organism: Scutellaria baicalensis (assembly GCA_005771605.1). NCBI lineage: Eukaryota > Viridiplantae > Streptophyta > Magnoliopsida > Lamiales > Lamiaceae > Scutellaria > Scutellaria baicalensis. The sequence continues at coordinate 18,755,038 of CM016729.1, read as the reverse complement.
ACCGAAAATTTCATACAATTTGTCAACAATATTATTGCGAAAGTACTAAATTTCCCAATTAATTGTCACATAACTAAATCTAAATATTAAAAGAAGAAAAAAGAGATATTCGAACTGAATATCCAGTGTTAAAGCCGGCAATCCCACCAAAACGTTAAACCAAACTACCTTAAACTTAGCGCACCAAACTGCATTCCCAACTAAATTTCCATCATTACAAGACACACACTTTATTACAAGAGAGAGAGAGAGGATGATGATCTTGCAAATTTATTAGTTTTTACTGTAACAAGACGTCTCCATCTATGGCAGTGTCAGTGTGGGCAATGTAATGACAAATCAAAACCCGAAATACAGTTCTATATGATATATCCTCCATGCCTGCCACTTTCTCTCTCTTCTTTTATGTTTCTTGAATTTCTGCAATTATCCCACATTGCATTTTCTGACAACTATGGATTTTAGAGCTCAGCGCCGCCTCCAGACAGTCGGAAATCATCTTATCAACTCCACCGCCGGTGACCAACCGCCGCTTCTCAGTCAACAGGCCACCGCCGGGGAGTTCTGTTCAGGTACCCTTTACTTTAGTGGATAAAGTTTCTTTCTTTCTTTCTTTCTTTCAGTGAATTCTTATACGAACTGATTGTGTCTTCCAGTATTGGAAATTATTATTTTGATGTTATTTCCTAGTTTGGTTTGAAGTGCTTTTTGTTGGATTACTATTTGATGGGATTTAGGTTTGCTATTTTCTTGATTTATTATGATATTTTAATCCTTGAAGGTAGTTCTCTCATGCATTGTTTGCTGTTCCGTGTTTCAATTTCGTATTTCATTTTTTCATACGTTACGACGAGATGAGAATTGATGAAATGAAACGCAAGGTGAAATATTGTGAAGAGAAAATTCCACACACTTTATCTGGTGATCCATTTTATTACACAGTTGTGGAAATTCAGACAGAGAGAGATCATGATCATAACGTTGTTTCGATTAAAGAATTTCGTTTTTAATCGTTTCAGAGGAAGGATATAGTGTAGTGCTTCCAGAAAAATTGCAGAATGGCAAATGGAATGTATACAGGTTGGAGTTGTCTATTACACCAATCACAAAATCCCTTCTTATTGCACTAAAGTAACATAGTATGTATCCTATTTTTTTCAGAAGTCGTCGTTCTCCTATGAAACTCGTGAGTAGATTTGTTGATCATCCAGAGATTGCTACTTTGCACGATAATTTCGTGTAAGAAACATTGAATATCAATTCCCATACTATATATCCTGTTTCTATCAAAAACACTTCATTCATTTTGCTTCTAACTTTCCGAGCATAGGCACGCAGTTCAGACATGCCAACATTACAAGTACTTGGGAACGAGAGTACGAGAAGATGGCACAGTTGGGGAGTATGTTTTCGTCTGGATTTCATGCTTTTATTGTTGAGAAAACCGCCTCTTTATATGATGTCATTATACAGGTACAAATGGATGACCTATGGGGAGGCCGATACTTCACGATCAGCTATTGGTTCTGCCCTAATTAGACATGGAATACAAAGGGCAAGATTGAGTTCAGACAACATATAATTGCATTCCTTGACAAAGTTTGTCTGATCATAATGAATTTTTTTCTTGATTTGTATTACTACAGGGATCATGTGTTGGGCTGTATTTTGTAAATAGACCCGAGTGGCTTCTTGTCGATCATGCCTGCTCTGCATTTTCCCTCGTTTCAGTGCCATTATATGATACCTTAGGTGAGTGATTACTGAGTTTTTATTTCATTTTATCTTTCCAAGATTGATAGCTATCAAATGTGTAAGTGTTCTTTGTTCTTCGTTAATGGATCAGGTCCAGAGGCAGTTAAATATATAGTCAACCACGCAGCTATTCAAGCTATATTCTGCGTGCCACAAACATTGAACATTGTAAGCTCAGTACTTGATTCATTACACGATCTCAAGTTTACGACAATCTAATCCTGTTTGATTCTTCTGTTCTTATGAATATAGCTTCTGATATCTTTTTTTCCTACTTAACTGCAGCTTCTTAGCTTCTTATCTGAGATTCCTTTAGTGCATCTGATTGTGGTAAGAATATCATCAATTTAAACCTATACCATAATGTTGGAATTGAAACGAGCCAAACTGTTTCGTTGGATATGGTTTTATAGGTTGTTGGAGGGGTAGAAGGCCAAATGCCACCACCTCCATCAAACACACGAGTTAGGATCATTTCATATTCAAAACTACATAGTGAAGTAAGTGTTATCATATTTTCACAAGTTTTGTTTACATCTCGATTTCCCTTTGTTGAAAACGTTCATACAATATCGTTTTAGGGCCTCAGTAGCCTTCAGTCCTTTTCTCCTCCCTCATCTGATGATGTTGCTACGATATGCTATACAAGTGGGACAACCGGAACTCCAAAGGTATTAGCTTGAGTTCTCGTTTTCAGAGGCCATCAATGTTCCTCGTCTGAGATATAACTGGATAAGCTTTGTTCTCCGTTTTATTAGGGAGTTGTACTCACTCATGGAAATTTAATTGCAAATGTTGCTGGTGCAAGCTTGGGAATCAAATTATATCCATCAGATCTGTAAGTCAAAAATATATTAAACGAAGCTTTTTTCTATGAACTGCGAAGTCTTTTCCACAATCTTGATTCTCCATAGTTTTTACAAAAGCTTCATTCTTTACTTGCCAGCTACATATCATATCTTCCTCTGGCGCACATATACGAACGAGCAAACCAAATCTTGGTGGTGTATTTTGGAGGAGCAGCTGGGTTTTATCAAGGAGTATGACACTCACTTTTTCATAAGTATTCTATGTGTCTCTGTTTTAGTATGTAATTGTTTCTCGTCTTACAAAGCAATGGCAAGGTCATGTTGAGCATACAACCATCCGTTTGCAAGAAAATTAGGCATGACTAAGAGACCTGATAATATCTGTGTGCTGTCATTGGAAAATATTGAAACTTTTTCGCGTTTTGAGTGGAAACACTAACAGTGATTTTCGTCTGTAGGACAATATGAAATTATTGGAGGATATAGCTGTTCTAAAGCCCACTATATTCTGCAGCGTTCCACGTGTGTACAATAGGATATATGCAGGGTATAATTTGGACTTCTTCTTCCATGCATCATTTGTGTTATAAGAGAATGAGTAAGATTTTTTTTTTTTTTCGTTTTACAGAGTGCTAAACGCTGTTAAGACATCCGGTGTTCTCAAGGAGAGGCTATTCAACGCTGCTTATAAATCTAGGAAACAGTCTATATTCAATGGTAGCTTTTCTTTGCTTAACTGTTCTTTCTCTTACAAAATCTACCTTAAAAGATAGAACCTCGTCACTATTTCAGGAAGTAAAGGGTCCGCCATGTGGGATAGATTGGTGTTCAGCAAAATAAGAGAAAAGCTCGGAGGAAGAGTTCGTTACATGATTTCCGGGGCCTCACCACTGTCCCCTGAAGTCATGGACTTTTTACGAGTGTAAGTTTGGTTGTCTAATGAATGATCATGCGTCCTAATTGTACACTCCAACTGATGATTTTGGAACATTAGATGCTTTGGTTGTGTAGTTGTCGAAGGGTATGGAATGACAGAGTCTTCTTGCGTTATAAGCAATATGGACGAAACTGACATTTTATCCGGTCATGTGGGCTCACCTAATCCAGCTTGTGGTGAGTGATCGAACACAAGATATTTCGTTCTCTTCATAAAACATGGCCCGATCAACTCAATCTCGTCTTTCTTTCAGAAATAAAGCTTGTTGATGTTCCAGAGATGAACTATACATCCGAGGATCAACCCCATCCGCGCGGTGAGATTTGTGTACGAGGCCCCATAGTTTTTCAAGGCTACTACAAAGCTGAAGAGCAGACGTATGTACTTTTCCTCTCTTCTTTTATTCGTTCATTTTTGTGTAAGATAAATGTAGCTTTGAAGTTAAAAAGATATGATCTTGCTCAGAAGAGAAGTAATCGATGATGATGGATGGCTTCACACGGGAGATATAGGGTCGTGGCTACAAGGTGGTCGATTGAAGATAATCGATAGGAAAAAGAACATCTTCAAATTAGCACAAGGAGAGTACATAGCCCCTGAGAAAATAGAAAACGTATACGCTAAATGCAAGTTCGTTGCGCAATGCTTTATATACGGTAAGAATACTAAAACTTAGGACTTTGTCCACCTTTCTACCACTATTTCGTTCTCCTATTTTGGTCCTCAAACTAGTTTTTCCATTTTTCATCCAATTTGCTTGGAATTCTGATTTTTGCCTATGCTGGAACTACTTATGTGGATTTTTTAATTCCAGCGTTGTGTAGGCGGAAATTGACATTCCAAACAAAATCTGATCAAAATTGGAAAACGTAAAATTAGTGGTGAAACAAAGGATAAGGTCTAATTTACAGGATGAAAATCAACATGCTCGTGTATAAATTTTGGTTGAATGTTTTTTGGTCGTAGGCGATAGCCTGAAATCTTCTCTAGTTGCAATCGTTTCTGTTGATCCTGACGTCCTAAAAGCATGGGCTCTAAGTGAAGGCATAAAGGTGGTAAGAGTTTATAGCTTCGTCTCATCATTCTATTGTTCTCGATAGCCTACCTTACGTTATTTTCTACACATTTTTCATTCTGTGTTCAGTATCAAGATTTGAGGCTACTATGTAGTGATCCCCGGACGAGGGCTGCTGTTCTTGCTGACATGGATGTCGTTGCAAGAGAAGCTCAAGTAATAACTCCAACCTCAAATTTTGCAAAACAATTAGACATCTATTGTTGCCTTGTCTCTTACAGCAAACATCGATTGTGATTCAGCTGAGGGGCTTCGAATTTGCAAAAGCTGTGACTCTCGTGGTCGAACCATTTGCGTTGGAGAACGGATTGATGACTCCGACATTCAAGGCAAGTGTTCATACATTTTCTTTCAGCTGAAACATATAACACAAGAATCTAAAATGAAACCATTTTTTTTGTATCTTGTTTCTGTGTCTTGATCCCAGATTAAAAGGCCTCAAGCTAAGGAGTACTTCGCTGCAGAAATCGAAAAAATGTACGTTGAGCTCTCAGCATACGATGCGACCTCTACGCAGAAATTGCTTTGAGTTTTAGTAAAGATGCATAAAATATGATGGAATCAGTGTAAGTCATGACAGTGGCAAAACAAACTGTGAAGAAGGAACTATGTTTTTACTTTGAATTTCTGATTGATTGATGCTCAATACTATTATGTTTCTTTGTATACTAGTATATATCCCGTGTAATTTGTTAAAGTTAATATTCTTAAGCTAATATGAAAATGTAATATATTTTGAATAAAAGTAATAATGCATTGAATACACATGTTGGATTAAAAATGTTAATTATCGAAAATTATTTTCATATTCACATGATTTAAAAAATATTTGTATCGTCAATTTATGTGTATACATTAGCAATATTTTTAAATTAAAAATAAAGTAGAATTAAAATATGTAAAATACAATATATATATATTTAGTATTTTTTTATTAATTAGGGTTAACATAAATTAACATCTCATTTTCTATTAATATTCAATATATGTATACTAATATTAACATATATTTTCATCAAAACTTTATTATTAACATATATTAAATAGCAATCAATAAATTCTTTATGAATTTACTAATGTTTATTTTTCTTAAAATTATATTTGTATAGTCCCATTACCTTAAAAAAAAAATGTATATAATATTCTTATCTTTTATATGCATGATTTAATTTTTTTCGCGATTTATAATGATTATATTTATTTACATATAATTTTACAATATACATTTACCCTAACTTTTTGAATTAAAATGAAGATGTTATCATACCATTAAGAGAATTAGATGAACACATAATTACAAATTGCTAGCAATTATCATTAAAAGAGTTAATTGAATTAAATTATTAATTAAAGACATATATAAATTTAAAAATTGATTGAAAAATTGGAATAACTATAGAGTGTCCTCTAGTGGTTATTCCTTTAGTATATATAAAAGATTTTGGTTTTTTTATTTACTCTAATTTTTTGCTTTTATTAGTGTATGAAACTATAATATCTGATGTTTTTGAACAGCACATAAATCATCCTACAAAGAGAAGTATATGTTTGATACAATATTCAAAGAAGTTGAATTCAATGTTCAATGAAAAATAAAGAGAAGTCTGTTGTAATAAAGTCTAGGAGTCAACAACTGAGTACTACAAGAGTGAAGTGTACCTCCTAATAAAAGTAAAGTGACAAATATATCCTCAAGTCTAGGGATGGCAATCGGCAGGTCGGGGCGGGTAGTTAACTATCCAGGCCCGCCCCGCGCCTACTACCCGTCACCCCACCTCGCCCCGTGACCAGCCACGGGTCGGAAGTTGTTGCCCCGTGCCCCGCCCCGTCCCGTTTTTATAAAAAAATTAAAAATAAATAAATAACAAATTACAATTTTAACATGAATAATTTGAAAAACACCTAATTAAATCATTAACTAAATAATTTGAATAATTATTTGATTAAATAATTTGAAGTGATATTTAATTTTACTATTTTACACACTCAAAAACAAATTAAAAACATTATTTTACATGTAATGTTACCATTTTAGTCTTTACTTAATTAATTAAAATATGATCCTCAATTACTTTTATATATATACACATATACACTTAATTATTATAATATATATATTAATTGAGATTAATATATATATATATAAACTTAATTATCACAATATATATATTATTAATATTAGTATTAGGCGGGGCGGGGTGGGGCGTGTCTGGGTACGCGGGGTGGGGCGCTATGGGTACCCAGACACGCCCCACCCCGCCCCAAACAACGCGGGTCAGGTTGGGTACCCGCGGGTCGGGTCAATTTTGTCATCCCTACTCAAATCTCTATTCTAACAACAATATTTCAACCTTGTACGGATACTTCACATATTTCGTTAGATCAGTATTGATAAAGTGTGTTGTACATGGAGATCAATTCAAACTTAGGGAGGAAATAAAATACCTCATATATAAAGTGATCTATATTAAATTAGAATATACGAAAATATTACAAAAAAAAAAAAAAGAGAATTTATGATAAGATTTTATGCGATAACTTTTGTGTCGTCTCACATTGTCGCAATATTAGAAGAATCGATCAAGAACTCCCATAAACATTGATCGAAACCACCACCAAGAAATCAATCGAGCAATCAAGAAAATCAAACAACTCACTCAAGACTCAGAGATTCATGTGGTTCGGCTTCCACGGGATCAAAATAGGGAAGGGAGAATCTTATTAACTCGAATGAAAAAATTACAACTCACAATCTCCACAATTACAGATCACTCACTCACTAATGTACACACTTCACAATATATTTTCTCACTCTACACTCTATGTCAATCTATACAACCAACAACCCTTTGTAGCCTTATATACTGGTTGTACAATGCAAAAAAAAAAAAAAAAATCAAATCAAATCAAACTGATCAAGAACGAATTGCATAAATGATCTGAAATATTGCATCTTGGATGTTTTCAATCTTAGCCTAAAACTTAACCGAAAATAACTAACTCTGGGCTGATGTGTCGAACACTGATTGGCTGCGAGATTTAAACAACAGAGCCCAAAGCGTGAATGCGTTTTTATAAGTGAAATGCGCTATATATCCCCTTTTCACAACACTGATTTATTTTCAGCATTTAACAACACTTTCTCTACCGTTGTCTTTTGTACTTGGCCAATTTTAAAACTTTGCACCTTTCTTTCTTCATTATGCAGCTTTGCAGCATTGTTTGCATGCATGAGATCAGCCATACATCTTTACACGCAAGAAATGCTAATATAATTTGATAGTACGTTTTCACAAAAAGTAATGATAACAACATAGTTAGTGGCAACAATATTCTCAAAAGAAACCATTTACGAGAAGGTTGCAATAATAATTTAGCGACAAGATGTTGCAACATACGTTTGCAACTTTTATCAATATTTTTTCGACAACATTTTATTGTTGCAAAAACTCGTTTTTCTTGTAGCGAGATGATTGAATTAAAATATATAATAATCGTTAATAAGGATGTACTATGATTCATTTAAATAGAATCCTAACATAATAGAGTTCTAATTATAATAAATTGTTCTATAGAATTTTGAATTAGAATTCTAATTCTAATTTAAATATGAGATTATAAATTACTATTATAACCTTAAATATTAATATTGGGAAAAATACTAAGTCTCATAACTTAGGGCTTGTCCAAAACAGATCCAATAACTTTGTTATGTCCAATTTTGGTCTCATATGTACGTTGAAGTGTCCAATTTAAGAACTCCGTCGACTCAATTTGCCGGATTTTGAAACGTGAAGGACACACACCCAATTAAAGTGAGGATTTCTGGTCAATCTGCTTATGTAACATTTTGATCCTACGTGGCATCATTCTTTTCTTTTAAATTTTTTACACCTTATTATCCTCTTTAAATTAAAAGGAAAAAAACTTTTTACAACTCATAATCTCCTTCAAAACATAGGATCAAAGAAAAAATTGGGGATTCAAAGAAAGAAGAACCCTAGTTTGATTTTTGGGGATTTGAAATTTCTCCAAATGTCTCAAGTTTGAATCGGTTCTCAAGCAGCCTATACATTTGGTTACTACTATGAGCGATGCATTGCGGGTCGTATCGGTTCAATCACCTCAGTGATGTATCTCCACCACAACAAAGCGAGGGAGATCTTCTATTGCTTCTGCACCGACGATTTCATTGGTCGATTTCGAGTTGGTGTGTGTCATTCTAGATTAGGAACAAATTCATAATCGATTTGGTTGATTTCTACTATGTTTTTCTCTACTGATTTGAAGGTTATGAAAGCTCTAATTTCAATGTTTAATTCGCCAAAAGTAAGCTTATGTGTACTATTGAATTTTTGGGGAAAAAAAAGTTAAGGAAAATCAATTATCATAGGTGGAATGCCACATAGGATAAAAACGTCACATAAGCAGATTGGTCAGAATCTGGCAAATTAAGTCGTCAAAATCCTTAAATTTGACACTTCAGTGTACATATGTAACCAAATTGGACATAGCGAAGTTATGAGATATGCTTTGGACAAGCCCTAAGGACATGGACATCAATAGAATAAGTGGTATATTATTTTTAAATAAAAAATGATTAGAAAATTAAAGAAAATATTATTCTCTCTCCTCCCTTTTCTCTCATTCTCTCTCCTCTCTCCTCTTTACAAACATTTCTACAAGAGGAACAATTCATTTTCCTCTAAAATACTGACACAAGCTTTTAATAAAATAGTAATTACTATCTGCGTCACAAAATAAATGTCGTTTCAGTCTTTTGCATATAAATTAAAGAATGTGATAAAAAGTTCAATCTACCCCATTTAAGTTTAATTAATGAGGGTTTTTTTTTTTATCTCTTTAACACATTTAATTTGAGATGAGTAAATATATAGGGGTATATTTGGTATATTGTATGTAAATATGCTTTAGAATACGAAAATGACAATTATTTTGAAACGATATTTATTTTGGTACAGATGTAGTATTTACCTAAGACCTAGTGTCAAGAATCATTGATGTCCATGCCCTAAGAATATGAGACTTAAAAAGTATTTTTCCCTATTAATATTTTAATAAGGATAAATTAGGCAATTTAAGTATTTTTTCCTATTAATATTTTAATAAGGATAAATTAGACAATTTATATTTTGTAAGAAACATCCACCCGATCAACGCGCCCAAAAACGCTTCCCCACACTTCTAGTATCTGCTCTCAAACCCATACGTCTAGTATCTGCTCTCAAACCCATCAAAATTCGCTCTAGTAGACCTATTTTATGTTATGTTAGACCTACATTTGTGTTATGTTAGACCTACCTAATTAACGTAGGTCTAACAAAACACAAAGGTGGGTCTAACATAACATAAAGGTAGGTGTAATACAATGTAAATGTACATGTACAAAATGTAACAAAACTGAGGTTGTTTTTTAAGTTAGAGGTATGAAATTTGGCAGAAAAGTAGGTTTAACATAATGTAAAGGTAGGTGCAAAACTCAAAAACCAGGCGTGAAAAAAAAAAAAAATGGGTCAGGCGATTGGATCCGACCCGGGTGCATGGATCTCAGATTCATGAACATGTTTCATAGTAGAGTTACTCATTTGAGTTACTCTCCTGTACACCATTTGCATGGATCTGAGAGTCGGCCCAGCCCGCGCCTCTTTACTTTTTCACGTGTTTTGTTCGTTACCTTCATGTTATGTTAGTGTTACCTTCGTGTTATGTTAGCGTGACCTCATTTCCAGATTTCATACCCTTAGTTTAAAACCATTGACTAAAATAACACAATGGTAACACTAATATAACATGAAGGTAACACTAACATAACATGAAGGTAAAAAATAATGTTAATCATATCTTCATGTTATGCTAGTGTTACCTTCATGGAGGTAACACTAATATAACGTGAAGGTATGACTGTCTGGAGCGAATTTTGGTGGGTTTGAGCGCACCCACCAGGCGCGTGGGAGCGCGAGGGAGGGCATTAGGGCACGTGAGAGGCGCGTGGGGCGGCCAGTTGCACAAAATATATTGTAAAATAGGTCATAATCATTTATTGTCTCATAACTATGGTTTCTTTTGATTTGAAATCATAATTATCACAACTTTTAATTTAGTCTCACAATTCAAAATTCATACAATTTCAGTCCAGTTTGCATGTGGCCTCCAAATTGGGGGCTTTCTAGTGATCTAGAAGTGACGTGGCAACATGTATAAATTAATTAATAGGAATTTGACATGTGTCACCTTGTCACGGTGAGTCATCAAGAAGCTCAAATTCAACGAAATTGGACTGAAAGCAGACGAATTTTTAGATTATGAGACTGAATTGAAAACCGTAACGTTTATAAGGAAAAAAAAAAAAAAACAATTGAAAGACACATTAGTTTGGAACCTGACCAATTGAGACATACATGTCCTAAGTTTAGAAAAAGGAAACACCCCAATTCGGTTATGTATGGTGGGTGCAAAAAGACAGAGATCCTTTTTATAGGTTTCCACCTTCTTTGTGGCAAAGCTGCACAATAGGACTCATCTCCATAACCCTAACACTTCCCAACTTCATAATACATATATACTTTTTAAGAAAGAGTTCGTTATAACCAAATGTACATGTCTTAATAATAATAAGATGGAAACAAAACCATCATGAAATGCATGCATGCATTCATACAATAAAACACACTTTCTTTTCTGTTTTAGAGCACTGTATATAATTATTACAAGACCAGTGAAAAGATGAACAAGATGGCAAGTGCTGAGTCATCACAGCCCCACAAAACCAAAGTCACTCCTTATGTCGTCGTCTGTTGGATTTTTGCTGCCTTTGGTGGTTTAATGTTCGGCTACGACATCGGAATTTCAGGTGATCTGTCACACAAAAACTATCAGATCAAATCAAGATTGATCACTTTGCCATTCGTTGAAACGTTGGTTGATTGCAGGTGGGGTTTCGGCCATGGATGATTTCTTGAAGAAATTCTTCCCAAACGTATACGAGAAAAGGGAGAATGCTAAGGAAGACAACTACTGCAAGTACGATGATCAGTTGCTTCAGCTTTTTACATCTTCATTGTATCTTGCAGCTCTTGTAGCCAGCTTTGGAGCATCGAGGGCCTGCTCTTTGCTCGGGAGACGTCCCACAATCAAATTCGCCTCGTTGGTATTCCTAGTTGCAGCTATAATCAGTGGCTTAGCACCCAACAAATTCATGCTCATTGTTGGTAGAATACTATTCGGAATTGGAGTTGGATTCGGCAATGAGGTATATACATTTATCATATGCATACAGTTTTGGGAAATATTGCAAATTTAGGAAAATAACTTTTGGTCATTCATTATTAAGAAACGTCACTGACTTTTTAGACTCTGAATAGGATATTGACTTTTTAGTTTGGCCAGTCAGGACAAATTAACCCGAAATCCCGGTGAAGTACACATTTGCAGTGAACGTGTCACTCCAAATTTGAGTTTTTGAAATTTCATTCAATATATGATCTCTCAAATCGAAAATTGATTAGAGATTTTGCTATAGCTTGAGGAGACTAGTGTTTTGGGTAGAAAACATAGCTTTTGCCTTGGTTAGCATCGCCACTTCTCCACCAGAATCCAGTTCGCCCAAAATTTGGTCGCACTCAAAACTTTACCAAGACACTCATCCTCCAAAGTTATAGCAAAAACTTAAATCATGTCCATTCGAGTTCGATTTGAGCGAGAGAAAAATAAAAATAGTGAACTTTTTGAAAGTCTGAATTTGGAGTGTCGTGCAGTGCACATGCGTTGTGGCCCAAATTTCAAGATTCGGACTAATTTGTTTTAAATCTGACCTAATTGTAAAGTTAATATTATAATTTGAGAACCCGAAAAGTTGGTCATGTTACCAAGTGAAAAATGACCAAAAACTATTATCCTAAATTTACAATTTTCCCGGCAGATTTGATCCTCGTTCTTGTTTTTGGTTATTCTGATCAGAGAATTTGAAACCTGAAACTTCAGTCGGTTCCCCTCTTCTTATCAGAAGTGGCACCACCACATCACAGAGGAGCAGTCAACATCTTGTTCCAACTCTTCATAACCATAGGAATCCTCAATGCAAACATAGTTAACTATGCTGTCTCAAACATACATCCCCATGGATGGAGGCTAGCACTAGGCCTCTCTGGATTTCCCAGCCTCGTTCTCTTCATCGGCTCCAACATCATCATGGAGACACCCTCCAGCCTCATCGAACGTGGCTACGAGAAAGAGGGCCGAGAAACACTGCAGAAAATCCGGGGCGTGGACAATGTCGAAAACGAGCTTCAACAGATCAAGTTAGCCTGTGAGAAAACCAAGGATGTGAGGAACTCATTCAGGAAACTGTTGAAACGAAGCAGCATTCCACCCTTGGTCGTCTCCATCTTGATCCAGGTGTTCCAGCAGTTCAGTGGGATCAATGTGATCATGTTCTATGCGCCTGTCTTGTTTCGGACAATGGGATTCAGGAGTGACGGCTCCTTGCTGTCCGCGGTCGTCACCGGAGTAGTCAACGTGCTCGGCACCGTTGTTTCCATGGTGGCTGTTGACAAGGTTGGGAGGAGGAAAATGCTTCTCCAGGCTTGTGTCCAGATGTTCATATGCATGGTGACCATTTCTTACCATTTTTTTAATCTAATTATGTACTATACTTTTGTCTGCAAGATTCAATCAAATCTTTTCTAACATATGGTCTGACTTCTTAAGATTGGAAAGATGATAATAGTGATTTCAGATTATGCAAATTTGGTCTCATAACTCTAGGCGTGTGCAAAACTAGTTCTTAAAAGAAAAAAATGGCTAAACTAGTCCCCTTTCATTTAAATATTTTGAAAAAAAAAAAAAAAACTCATTTTTCTTCTTTTCCCAAAGCCACGGTCCTTTATTAGATTTGTAAAAATGCATTTTTCAATTTCGGTCATGTAATTGATAATTTTGTTCAATTTTGATCCTTTTTCATCGGATTGATTTTTCCACCACATTCTGGGGAGTGCAATACACTCGCCCCAATCTGTAGCTGGAAAATAAAAAAAAAATCCCACAAAAAAGCACGAAAATTGGATGAATTTTTCAATTACATGACAAAAAATTGAAAAATTAGGACCAAAACTTGACGAATTTTTTAATTACATGACCAATTCGAAAAAGTGCATTTTTATGGGACAAAAAATGGACAGTAGCTTTGGGGAGGACAAAAATCGAGTTTTAAAAAATCTTTAGTTGGAATTATAAGTAGTACTAATTTAGATGGCATACCGAAAATGTAGTCGTAATTCGACACTAATTTGCTAGTTATTTGTGTTCTGAAGTGATCATCTTGACTCGCCACACCATCTAAAATGTTTATCTACTAAAATTTGAATGCAGATAGGAATTGGATCAATTCTGCAGGTTCACCTGAAGCCCACAGGCAGCATGAGCAAAGGTGGAGCCGGGGCAGTGCTCGTGCTCGTGTGTTTATTCGTGATGCCATTCGCGTGGTCATGGGGGCCTCTGGCATGGCTCATTCCGAGTGAAATCTTCCCAATCGAGACAAGAACTGCAGGATTCGCATTCTCAGTAAGCACCAACATGCTCATCACATTCATCATTGCTCAAGGATTCTTGTCGATGTTGTGTCACATGAGGGCCACCATCTTCTTCTTCTTCGCCACCTGGATCGTGATCATGGGGCTCTTCGTCATGTTCTTCTTGCCGGAGACGAAGGGTGTTCCGATTGATGACATGTCCGACAAGGTATGGAAGAATCATCCAATCTGGAAGAAGTTCATGCCAAGAGATCAAGTTGCAGGACCTGAAATGGCCTAAAGAATTGGTAGGTTTTGGCTTGAAAGGATGAAGAGTTGAAGATATTAATCCTCTCTTCCTTTTTTTGGTCATTTTTTCAGTTAAAAAAAGAAGACAGAATAAAGTTCTTGGATCCATTGTACAAATTAATGAAAGAGTACTCTCTGAATGTAAGAATATATAGCCGTTTTTCTGTGCAATAAAATCGATCATATACGAACGTGTATATGGTCTCAAGTCAATCAAGAAATAGAAGAAACTAATGAGTGAATTAATTATGATAGCATAAATGAGAAAGCTGCAAAAATTGGGAGCAGCCATTTCAGTGTGTATTGAGTGGCTGCGTCACTGGGAGAAGGTGCAGGAACTGCAGGAGCTGGAACTGTAGGTGAAATTCCGGGCTGGGTGGCAGGAGAACGAAGCACATTGATATCGACTTTCTGGCCTGACTGGCAGTGGCCGGGTACGCCACAGACGAAGAAGTGGTGGCCGGAAGTGGTGATGGTGATGGAGTCATTGCCAGTCGTGTGTGTCGAGATTGGGGACGACACGTTGCACGCTTTGTATTGAGCGTGTATAAGTTGCATCACATTGTGAAACTGAGGATTGTACTCGAAAACTTAAAACGAAAAAAAAGCTCGCGTAAGTTGATTTAAATGATAGGATTATAAGAATCAATTTTGGAATACATGTTCAGAAAAAACAAAACAGGAGATGAAAAATCATTCTGAATAACGAAATCCAATTTCCTCAAATTTGCATCACGTCATAAAGCATATGTAGTCCTATATGAAATACCACTTGAAATAAAGGATCCAGTTCGTTCCATGATAGCCTATTGAAACTTTATCCTTGACTAAAATGGATTTCTTTTCAGTGCTAATGGTGATTATTAATGGCTCATGTGCAAATTATTCAAATTTGCTTGATTTGTAAGTAATTTTGCAGCTGATCAACATTGACTGCAGAAACCACATCCACTAATTTCCACTTAGCATTTGTAATCCAACTACACAATCACTGAAAAGAGAATCCAAACACCTAACAATTTGCAATATATTTGCAAATTGCAAAAAAAAAAAAGGTTCTTGCATATGCACTTGCACGCGGGTTCATATGGAAAACATAATCATTAGTTGAATTGTTATAATGTCATGCTGGGTTCCGCATTAAAGTTAGGCTAATCATATGTACTAGGAATTTGGGACCTCAATTTACACGTGAAATCCTCTATTTTATTTGATTTTATAGTTTGGGAATATCATTAAAATTAATTTTAATTATCATGAATTGCAATATGACATATACAGTTTCATATTTTTGAGTTTTTAACTGATAAATTTATTTTCCAACTCCTCGATTCATAGTTAAATTTGGGCTCAAAATTAATTAGTCACTTTATAATTCTATATTATTTTTTCAGCACAATCCATATATATACTACGATGTACAGCCTAACGGAATACTTCAATCATTTCATACATACATGTTGATGGGAATTTTCATATCCATTAAGAAAATGATGGGGAAAAAAATCAAACAATATACATACAGATAGAATATGGATATATCGTAAATGGACCAATTAATGAATGTTACTTTAGATAAAACATGAATTATTAATGAAAAATAAAACATGATAACAAGCTTATATATAATTCGATCAAACCCCAAAATTATGGGTTTCCAAAAGCTTTAAATAAGAAAGTGTAAAGAGGCCATGTTTTCAGAAAAGCTACAAGATAGTGTTTTCAGATAATGTTTTTTTAATAAGTATGAGACCTTATGATAAACCAAGAACACAAAATGAAGCATTATTTGGAAGAGAGAAAACCTGGTCTTAAGAGAAACATGATAAAAAAGTTGCAAGATCAAAGAGAGGAAATTAATTAAAGAGATCAAAAATACCAATGATATCACCAAGTTGAAAGGTTTTAGTAATAGCCCATTGCTTGTAATCAACATTGCCAATGGTGGTCCAACCAGCTGAATCTCCCACCTTATAAACTGCTCCTTTTGTCACTTCTAACATCAAATACAATACTACTGTTAACACTCTCATGTTTTCAAGAATTGTGGCCATGGCTTCCCCTCCTCTCTCTCTCTCTCTCTCTCTCTCCCTCTCTCTAGTTGTTTGTGATGGAGTTTTAGTGTTATGAAATGTTGGTAATGTGGTTTTTGGGCTTTGGATGTTGATTTCAGAGAATGGGATAATGACTACTATGTAAAAGAGTTTGTTGGAAAAGTGGGCCTCAATGAATTTGGCTCTTTAACCTTATTTAATTCTTTGCTTTTTAGTGTGATGTAAAGGAGGAAGAAAATAGAAATTGCACTCACTTTTCAAGTTCAAAGTGGCATGGTTGGCTGTCCCTCTTTATTAGCTTATACTAGACTCAATTTCTCATTCAAATTTGGATCAATACATAGTATATTGAATTTCTCTTGTTTTATAGAATTTCCTATAATTAACTACCTATGATGCTTGGAGTTAAGAATCAAGATTGCATCTTTTCCTTCGTGTCGTCTCAAAGTCGTAATCAAGAGTCTCATCTCGTATTTTATTATTTGTATATTAATGTCAATGCAACAATTACACATGTTGTTTCTGTTGTTGATGTAATGTATCTTGAAGTAAAACACCGTCGCAATGTTTTTATGAAAATATAAATTCGGATTATAACTCACTACAATTCTTGAAAAACTTGAAAGCAAAGAATGATTGAATATACTAAGGTGGTTGGTTAGTAGCATACAAAATGAAGTTTCAAGAGTGTCATGATGATATTCAGTTGAGCTGTTGAGGAGTCTTAGTTGAGACATATTGTCAAACATGTTTGGAGCAGCCTATGTTGAAGACAGTTCAAGATTGAACTTCTAAGGAATGTGTCTGGTTATGTCTTCTTCCCAGTTTGTCCCAACACCTAATTAAATCGAAAACGAAAGAATGTATTGTTCGATATGCACTATGAACTAAATTTCCTATTCTATTTCATAAACGATTTGTCAGTATATTTTCATAATCTCATACTACACATTTCGCTTTATAAGTTTTCTCTTGATTCACTGACCATCGAAGAGTATGATCATCCTTTAAAATCGAGCATTCTAGTTGATCGACTAGTATGCAAGAAGTGAGGTGACAGTGATCCTCACTTGATCATGATCATAGGAACAAGAATCAAATAAAAAGTAAGAACACATTTCCAACTAGAAAAGGGGTTTCATAAAAATCCAGCAAATATTTAGCCCTAATTGAAGAGAAGTTTCAAAAGGAGCTCTTACATTGAAACAAATGAAACCCCTCTCATTTAAATTATTTATCTATAAACCCTAAACCTCACAACCCAGAATTAGGATTAAACCCTCCATTCTTATGATCCTTACCAGTTTCTTCATCCAAATAGTAATCATCCATAAACCTCTTCCAAAGCCAATGCCTCTTCCACACCCGGTCCGTCATCTCCTCTATCGGCACATTCTTCGTCTCAGGCACCAAAAAGAACACGAAGAACGACATCACCAAAACCCAACCGGAAAAGAAGAAGAAAATCCCGAATTTGAAATGACACAGCATTGACAGAAACGCCTGCGCGATCACAAATGTGAAGAGCAAGTTGACACAAACCGTGACACTCTGCCCTGCGGATCGCGTCTCCAACGGAAAGGTCTCACTCGGGATGAGCCAACCGAGAGGCCCCCATGACCACGCGAACCCACTCACAAAAGTACAAATCAAGAAAACCACAAAGATTGCAAAGCCATGGCTAAGGCTCTCAGAGTGATCCTTCACCTTGAGGCCCAAGATTACAGCTATGACCACCTGAGACACGAACATCTGAACCCCGGCTTCCAGCAACAGCACCCGCCTTCCTAGTTTATCCACTGAGTAGATCGACACACCCGTGGCTACCACGTTGACTGCACCCGTGATCACAGCTGAATACAAGGCTGCATTGCTACCAAATCCAACGGTGTTGAATAGCACTGGCGCGTAGAACATGATCGCGTTGATTCCAGTGCACTGCTGGAAGATCTGAAGCAAGAAATCCAACTCAAAAAAACAGAACAACAACCTTAACTTATCCAAAAACAGAGGTTTTAACTAACTAACTAACTAACCTGTAAAGCCACAGCAATGATCAACTGAGGCCTGTTTCTTCTCATGAGGAGGTTCTTGAAAGGGTGTTTGACCAGCTTAGCCACACGGCTCGCCTCAACGAGTTCCAAGTACTCGGGCTCCACATTTTCAGTGCCCCGGATTCTCTTGAGCACGGCCTTTCCCTCATCCAGACGGCCGCGCTCAATTAGGCTGTTGGGGGTGTCGACCACCATCAACGCCCCTACAGTCAATAGGCCGGCAGGAATACCTGCCAGCCCCAACGACAATCTCCATCCCCATCCTCCTTCTATTCTGTCGTTATAAATAGTCAAATAAGATAACAAAAAGGTCACATTTTAAGCCCAATATAATGAATCAAAACACTGTAAATTATTCATAGTCATTTGATTTAAGAATAAATCAAAGTGAGAAACTTACTTAGCAGTGAAATAGTTGACAAGATTGGCAAACAGAATTCCTATGGTGACATTAAGTTGGAATAGAATATTGAGCCCTCCACGTATTCTTGTGGGTGCAATTTCTGATAAGAACACTGGAACTGCCTGAAAAATGTACATAAATTTTCATTGCAATAACTTTTGGAATATAATCATTAACAAAATATTGAGAGATATTTCAAATACACATAATTGATGATCTAATATGTTAGGATAACATGTTCTGATTTTGAGTGATAAAACAATCATTAATCAAAATTTTTTTGTCTTTTAATTTCAACAAATGATGCTAGCAATTAATCATATAATCGATCACAAACGAACTTAACTTTTCAAAAAAAAAAAAAAAAGAGTATTATTTATCTTGATAATGATTATTTTCTTTAAAAGAATGTTTCTAAAAATAAGAAAAGGTGAAAGATGATACAATTGATAAATAATGTATAAAGGGGGAAAATATCTTGAATAGTAATGATGTTGAGTAATAGTAGTATTCTAAATGGTATCTGGCCTAGGTGTTAGGCATCTCTTGGTTATCAATTTTTTTTTCTCAAACTCCACCTAATCATATTTAAGGCCCAATCAAAACGTGAAAAATATACATTAATGTCAATTTCGTATGAAAAATATAGGTAGCTCATTCTCATTTAAAAGACCAAAGTACTCGAAAATGACTAAAATGGATGCTTTCACCTTTAAAAAAAGAGGGAAAAAAATCTAAAACTGATGGCTATTTTTGTTCATAAAGTAGAAAATAAAATACTTTTACTATGTGTAAACGGGTCGAAAATCATGTAAATAGATCGAGACATCAAGTCCTAATCTACTACTCGACTCATGCTCGACTCCGTTTTATGATATTAATGATGTTAAATACAGAAATTTGAGAGAATAAAAATTATTACAAAAGAAAAGAAATAGAAGAACAAAAGGGAAAAAGTAGCTAGGAATTAAGCATCACAATGATTCATAGCAAGAAGATTGTGAAGAATAAAGTTTGTAAAGAGGAAGAGTACAAGTAGATTGGATGCCAAAAGAATCTACATCATATGCATCTTACTCAATTTTGATAATTTAGGTAAAAATCAAATTTCATATTTTTTAATTGCACGTGTCTAGAATTCATAAGTGTTTAACTCTTTATGTAATATATAATTATAACTTAAAGCATTTTGCAACTTGCCTAGAAAAGTGTATAAAACGACTGTTTTAGAATGTTCAATGTGTACAATGTGTGTACATCCTAAATAATATCATATGTCATGTGTGGCTCTAGTTGATTTGTTTATCATCTTCCTTACACCTTGAATTTTATTATTCCTCAATTAAATAAAATATGAATATTTGAAATATATATGATTTAGTGAATATGGCATGGTACATATGATGAATGATTAACAAGATGGTTGTTCATATATAAAAATTTAATTATATTCAATCTATATCACAGATATAATTTCATGAGACGAGATAAAATGATTCATCTTATAAACTAAAATTCGTGAAACAGACTCATATGAATTCAACTATTACATAATTACATATATCACATCAAATAGTGGACAACAAGCTCTAACTAAAAATTGTACTTCAGCCAATTATGACATTTTGTAAAGAAAAACCCAATGGAAGAAATCAAATAATTAAGGCCGCCATTATTGGCCCCAAGGTCATGACGATGTTGAAGTCTTAACAGCAATGAATTAAACTGCATGTGAACAGGCACATTTCTAGGTATAATTTAATTTCACTCTATTATATATATATATATATATATATATATATCCAGCTCAGGCTCTATCATTAGAAAACCTAAATTAAATTCCATAAAAACACTAATTATACACCTTGTTAGTCTTTTATCAAACTTCTTTTTTGCCGGGTTATTACTTCTACTAAAATACATTTTATTTACGACTCGTGTAAATGTTCTTTTCAAAATGATCGATTCATGAAAAGGAAAAAAGACGAACCTGATTGGCGAAACCGACTCCACAACCAAGTAGAATTCTACCAATGATGAGCATAGGAAGATCTTGAGCAGCAGCATTAAGCACAACTCCAAGAATGAAGAAGAGACCAGCAATCAACATAGTTAATCTTCTTCCAAGCTTTCTTGTTGTGTAAGAAGCAAAGAATGTTGCTGTTAATCCAGCAAGATAGAGTGATGATGTGAATAATTGCAGGCCTTGATTGTCATATTTGCAGTAATTGCTGTCTAGGTTTTTGTCTTTTGTCTTTCTGTACACCACTGGGAAGAACTTCTCCAAGAAATCATCCATGGCTGTACCCCACCTGTATTTTTTAAATCAATTTTTTTTATTATTCTAACTAATTTTTTCACTTTCATTAATGGATAAGATTAAAGGGTTTTAAATGGTTAACCGTCTCATATATTTAATTTCCAAAAAGGGTCAAATAAAAAATCTAGCATTCTATAATTTTCCATTCTATAATTTTCACTAATGCCATAGCATTAAATTACATGTCAACTCCAATTAGTTACTAGAATTGAAACGCTATGTACTTTACATAAATAAATCCGTCTTCTTTAATTTCTCTTGCCTCGTTTGGAAAATACTTCAATGTCAATATTCATATTTTATTAACTAAGTCTGAATTTTTGAAAACAAATTCTCTCCAAGTTTAAGTAAACATCACTTTGAAACTTCATATCAAATTAAAAATCTGACAAAACATTTCCCCATGATTATATAAAAGGCATGTCAACAAATTGAAACGACACTCATTTAGAATTAGATGGAGTAAAATGAAAATGATGATATTCGTACCTGAAACACCAACATCGTAGCCGAACATCAAACCTCCGGTGGCGGCCATTATACAAGAGACGATGACTATAGGGGTGATCTTCGCCTCGAACTCCGTGCCTCCGCCGGACGAAGTCGAGAACCCGCCTCCGGCCATGCTGACGTCACCTTATATCTATGAAACAGTATTATGGAAGTAGGATGAAAGCCTTCAAACTAAATTGAGACAAAGAAAGGAGAACATGTAGTGTAGTGTGCATATAAAGGAAATTAAAGAGCATATATATAGACAGAAAACAGAGGGTTATGGAGTGGGGGGTAGGGGGTGGTACCCCACATATATCTTTACACGTGCAAATAAATGTATGGTTTATTGCTCTTTTTTCTTCCTAGTTGACGGCTATGTACATAGTCAACCCACGTCTCTAAGATGATGTTTGGCAAGTGAATTTGAAAACGTTGGTGACTTTAAAATCTCGAGTTTTTAGAATAAAGGTAAATAGTCCTTCCTAAAATATTACGTTGTTAGTTCATGTAGTAAAGGTGGTGATTGGATTATAATGATTAAAATTTAGGTGTGTTGCAAATTATTTCTATGAGTAAAGATTAGAGATTTTTAAATCAAAAATCCCTAATGAACATGGCCCGAGATGTAAATTACAAGAGAATTATCTAAATTTAGGGAAATTACTAATTGCTCAATGATTTATTACATTTATATTGATTATATATCACTCAATACAAATGATATAAGCATAAAATATAAGTGAGTATTCAATTCTAGCATGATTATACAGGTTGTAATTGGTTGTGTCATTGCGTGTTATTTATAGACATTAATGTGTGGTAATTAATTTAAAGTTGTATATAACATACATATTACAAAACGGCCGGATTGTTCATGATTACAAGAATTCAACATTGAAATATCGTGATAGACCAAATTAAAAGTAATAAATTCGATTGGTCAAACATTTTAACTTTTATAAAATATAAATTTTGATTTTATGTGACAGAGATTAAGGTTATTGTGACATGTGTGTTTGTTTTTCTGGTTAGGATAATAGTCGTGGAATCATTTACATGTGTAGACATGTGACCAACATAAATATTCTACCATTTAGTCAGCATTTCTCTTATCCAAATATTATTTTATAAGATTTTCTTTAAAATATACACCAGGCTTCAATAATTGTATCTTTTTTTTTTAATTTGGGTAGAATAATTTAAAGAAAATAGATTTGTAGGTAATTAATAATTATAACCTTGCTAAAAATAAAATATTGAAGAACATGCAAACTTATAAAAATTTGGGAGAGTGAAAATTGAACGATATTTTTCTTTTGTTTCAAAACTTTTCAAAATTGAAATAATTTTATATATATGAAATTCAAAATTCTCAAGAAGCTAACTTTTATCGAATTAACAATTCACACGCCATAAAAATGCCTCAATTAATAATATGGCTAAATTAATTATACATTGACTATACTTTCCAATTTTTCAAAAGTGGCAATTGAAGTCCTTGCAATGTTGGAAAAGAGAATTATTATTTATTATAAGTATATACTATGTAACAAATGCTAGGAGAACGAGAAGTTATAACCTGGGGCCATGCCAAATGCCATGGGCGTCTGCATCACAGGTTTTATTATTATTTTTGTAGTTTTTATTAATTCCTAATTCTTTTGGTATTTAATTATTCCAATCACTAAAATAAATTTATTCACTTTTCACCTATATTACCACATGAATTAATTCTAGATATACTTTTCTTCCTCTTAAATTGATCCTGATTTTATGAAATATAATTTGATTTAATCTATCTTTCGTTTTTTTGATTATCAAGAAAAACACAATGATTTATCTTTCCAACTGTATCAGAGATTCAGACCTCTATTTAGTGTCACATGTTAATTATGTTTGTTTGATATTTGGGAATATAATAATTACATATTTTTTAATGATGATTATTTTGTAATTAAGAGAATATTTATCAATCAAAATCTAGAATTAATATTATATTAATAAAGTTTGTGATTAGATTCAGAAATTTTCATGAACATGGATTTAAGTCGCCATTTGTACACAGAAAACAAAATTCCACCCATTGTTTCAGATATTAAAATAAAACTTGGACACTTAGTTTGTTTCTTTTTCTTTTTCTTGGGTCATAAATAAGCAAGCAAATTGGTTTTTTTTTTTTTTTTTTTTTGATTTCATATCTTAATTGTTCAATGATGTATTATTAATTTATATATATATATATATATATATATATATATTTGGGTCCTTCTGTAGTACACCTGGTGTATTAATACATCAGGTTGTCAGTCATTTTTGTCCATTAGATCTGAGTACTTTAAATCCTGACCATTCATTTCTCATTTACTTTTTTTACCTTTCTTCAATATTTACTATGGTAACTTCTTATAATTCCTCAAAATGGTATAATGTCCTAGATAATGAGTCCAAATCCTCCTTCTCCTAAAATTTCATTTATCAGTCATTATCATCCATAAAACCAAATTCACGTATTCTAGTATTATGCATCTTTCGACGACGATTCATTTGACATCCATATTCGATATATTTTATTGTAATTTACAATTGTTACATTATGGATGACAATGGTTATATTATGGATGACAATGGGCATGTCGGGGCGGGTACCTAGCCTTCCCTGCAACTACTACCCGCAGGGCGGGCAGGACAGAAGCTTGCGCCCCGTGGCCAGCCCCGCCCGTTTTTAAAAAAATAAAAAAATAAGAAAATAAAATTTTGTAATTTTAACCTGAATAATTTGAAATGAGGATTTAATTTTACTATTTTACACACCCAACAACAAATTAAAACATTATTTTACATGTAATATTACTACTTTAGTCTTTTACTTAATTAATTAAAATATGATCCTAAATTACTTATATATACACACACATATACACTTAATTATCATAATATATACATTAATTGAGATTAATGTATATAAACTTAATTATCACAATATATATTATGTATATAAACTTAATTATGTATATTAAAATATATTATATATTTTATGAATGTTTATAAAATGTTGTCTCAACATAAACACTTCTCAAAATTCACCAATAAAATATTATTTTAGATCTTCAAATGTATATATATACTGATAGAAGAATTAGGAACTTGTATTTTATTGATATAAAGTCTAATATATATATAATACACTTCAAGATCTAAAAAGATATAATGAGATACAAAAAAATCTTAACAACTTTATACATGAGTATGTCTAACTTTATCTCTAAGTGAAATGTAAATTATGTGGGAAAATATTCATTTATAGTGCAAGACATTCCATTCAATTGCAATGCATCAACGCATTGTTGCAAGTCATCCAAAAAATTATTATGCATAGTTCATTGTGAACGGTTAGAATGGTTTGTATGCATTTTTTTTTTTTTGGTTAGTATGATGCATTGCAATAACATGCATTGCATTATATCAATGCATGATACCATGCAACCAATGTTATGAATTGCATGCATTGCAATAACGATGCATTGCATTATATCAATGACATGATATGAATTGCATTGCATTATATCACTTGGAATATGCATTGCAAATATGCAAATATATACAACATAGATAACATTGGTGAATTAAAAAAAAATCATAATCCTATGACTCGTTCATATATTACAAGATAAAATAGAATGTGTTAATGACATCCAAGATTGTGAGAGTAATATGCAATATATACAAACTAGTTTGTATCTTATCAATGACATCATGCAATGGTTAATGACATTCAATTATCAATGACATCATGCAATGGTTAATGACATTCAAATGTATACATTGATGAATTCAAATAAAAATCGTTGGACAATAGACAATTCATAACATTGGTTGCATGATATCACACAATGGTTAATGACATCCAAAATTGTGGGGTAATATGTAAATATATAAATTAATATACAATTAAAACATTCGTGAATAAAAATTAAAATTGTGGGGCAATAAACATATTAATATATCTGAAATATATTAAATATTTCAATCTAATGGTTGAAGGAAATAGTTGCAGGGTCAAAATATATAATAGTGTATGGTTGAAATACAATGTTTTGCACATACAATGCTTGCACTGTATAACATGGTTAAAATGGTTGCACTGGTATGAAATTGTTAAAATGACATGTAACCAATGTCCCTATTTAAAAAAAACATGCAAGGTTATAATGGTTGCACTTACATCAAATTGTTAAAATTGTTACCATCGTTAAAACAACACGTAATAAAATTAATTTTATTATGAAATTTATTAAAACTCCATGATCATATTAGTATATCTCAAATATATTAAATATTTAATTTCAATTTCATCACAATGGTTGTTAATGTTTTATCATTTATTAAATTAGGTATGATTTATGCAAATGAAAGAAGTTTGTAACAAAGATTTATATTTTATATAAATGAGCATTCTAAAGTGTACAACTCATATGACCCAAAATTAAATGTAAAACACACAATATATTTCATAGCCCAAAATAAACCCAAATTAAATGTAAAACACACAATGTATTTTATAGCCCACAATACACAAATCAAGACATTGTAGCCCATTGTCCAAAGGTTACATAGCCCATACATATTACAAAGCCCACAACTCCTATAGTCCAAAATTCAAAAAGTTACCTTAAAAAAAGTTACTGCGGTAAAAAACTCTGGTGTATTAATACACCAGGTGTACTACAGAATTACCCGAAGTTATAACATAAATTATTTTATTTAAAATACGTATGGTAATTGGTAAATACAATTTTTATTATTAAAAAAAAAAAAAAAGAATCTTCCACCAAAAGGAACAAAAAGTCTTTCATGCGAATAAAAAATGAAAGTGTCATAATCCAACTGATATACAAAATAAATAAGAAGATCATATCCCAACTGACGAAGTATCAACAAAAATATAAAAGAAGTAATAAATTTACAGGACGAAGGGTTAATTGTCGAAGAAAATTACCACTTTCACTTGAATTGTCATTTATCCAAAAAAATATCATTATTCATAAAAATAACATAATATTATATATGTATTATGTTTTCTTTATCTTGGTTTAAAACAAGAAAAAATAAATCTTGAAATTCTTAAAGTTGAGATGTGTGAGACGATCATACTTGGCAGGTGAAGTGTTCCAGCAGTTGGATACATCAGCAAAAACAATTCAAAATTCAAAATTAATCGAGGTCAAAAATTATAAGATTTGTTATTTTGACTGATATTGAAAATTTTGCTTAAGTGACAATTAGAATAAAGATAATGATTTTTCCGACCATGAACCCGAAAATAAATATAAAAGTCAAAATCAATGGAAGAATTGGATCGAATTTAACCAAGAATAGTAGTGTGACCTCTTCTCCATCAATTTATATATGTGTATAACAATAATCTTATTTGCTTCCAAACAAAACGTACATAACTGTTGTAAAATATGTTATCCAATGCATATTTTCGTATGAAACAATACATTATCAACAATATAAAAGTAACAAAATACAAAGAAGATAAAGATTGAGAATGGAGAAATTTTTATTCATACATATTCAATCCTTTGAGAACAATATATATACATGTAATAGTATGAATTCCAAAGGTCATGGAACATGAAGAGTTTATGTCCACATAAATATATATTTATAACACTCCCCCTTGGACATTACTACTTGATGTGCATGTCTCGTTAAAAACTCACTAGAAAAACCCAGTGGGAAAAAACTAGACTAGAAAAGAATACATGGCATACAAGATCTTAATGTGTTACACTAGCTGCCTCGTTAAAAACCTTTTAACTAAGAAAACCATGTGGGAAAAAACTTAGTCAAGGAAAAAAGAGTACAGTGTTGGTCTTCAGGACCTAATCTTCCAGGTAAAATAAGTAAAACTAATGGTCTTCAAGACCCAACATTTAAGATTATTTTAAAATTATCGCTCCCCCTGAAGACAACAATCTTCCAAGCCTACGCATTGCAATTACCACAAACATATTTTTCAAAATTAGATGTAGGTAGGGAATTTAGTAAACAAATCTGCAAGATTGTCACTAAAGCGAACTTTGTATAATTTCACAACTCTTCAGGAGTTCATGAACTGTATTAAATTTCATTTCACATTCCCGCTACACATTTATGCAACACAAGTTGCATTATCCTCATAAATGATTAAGAAAAATATAATATTTACTAGTACCACATGACTCACAAATGTATTTTTAAAATTATTTTTAATTATACACATTTTCATGAGACATTATATAATAATAAGTGGTTTGAATAAGTGATAATCAAAATTTGTAAACCTACATTCATATTGAAAAACATAACTACTTTGTGTTTTGACATTACGAAGATCAGATATATATATCAACATGTGAATAATCTAACAAAAACTTATTGTAAAGTAAACAAGATAAAATGAATTTTGAAAATACCGAAATATATTTAATGATAATTCAATATATTGGAGGAGCACTAATCCTTTACTAGTAGATTTACTATAATATCAAATCTGATCCATTTTGAAGGATAAATTAGAAGTGAGGAACTTCAGGTCCTATATATACTCAAAATTTTCTTCATAATTAAATGGGTTATTGCCCACTTCAAGAGATATCGATTGTTTTACTTAGTCGATGAGACATATCCATGTAAAATCTTTCCAAAATCTTCTTCGAGAAGGTTGATTAGTGTATGAAAATTCCATCAAGGAAATACTCGATCTGTAAGTCGAGACAATAATTGATTTTACCTAAAGTTTTTATTTAAAAGTCGACTTTTAAATTCGAACTTGCTTCTTCAATTAACATATAAAAATGCATATAATTAACATATAAATATGATACAATATTCATCTAATATTTGCATCATTATAATCACTCAAGAAAATGCATCATTATTTGAATATAATTTTTCTTCAGGAAGAATTCACTTATTTGAATAAATATTTGTAATTAAAGATTTGTGTAGATATGCAGTAACAATGTTCATCAAATGCATTCTTCAATTCATATTTGCTGCCAGAGATATCAAGTAGTGGAACATTATATCATTCATATATAACAGGAGAATGTGTTTGATCAAACTCAATAATGGGAATTTGTGGGAACCCTTGAACTACTAGCCTCCCTTTGTACCTCATTATTCTCATTTCTTTTCCGTATAAAAACTCATGAATATCCTATAGGGATAACATCCTTAAGGGTATGTACGACAAATTTATAAACTTTTATCTTGTTCAGCGAGTCTAGTTTGACCTAAATTGCATCTTTTCATCTTGAGTTACTCTCCTGTGCACCAGTTGCACGGATCTGAGATCTGTGCAACTGGCCGCGTGCGGGCCACGTGCGGGCTGGGCTGGCCCGCCCAGCCTGCGCCTCTTTACTTTTTTCACGTATTTTGATCGTTACCTTCACGTTATGTTAGTGTTACCTTCATGTTATGTTAGGTTTACCTTCGCGTTATGTGAATGTGACCCCATCTCCAGATTTCATACCTTTAGTTTAAAACCACTGAACTAAAATAACACGAAGGTAACACTAATATAACATGAAGGTAACACTAACATAACATGAAAGTAACATTAACATAACATGAAGGTAAAAAACAATGTTAATCATACATTCATGTTATGTTAGAGTGACCCTCACGTTATGTTAGGGTTACCTTCATGTTATGTTAGGGTTATCCTCATGAGGGTAACCCTAACATAACATGAAGGTAACTCTAACATAACGTGAGAGTATGACTGTCTGGAATGAATCTTGGTGGGTTTGAGCGCACCCACCAGGCACGTGGGGACGCGTCGGAGCACGTTGGGGCGCGTAAAAACGCACGTCAGAGGCGCGTGAGACGGGTCGACCCGGGTGCATGGATCCTAAATTCATGCACCAATTGCACAAAATATTTTGTCTTTCATCTTACCCAATTTGAGTGCTTCTGGCATTCAGCCATTGTCTTGGGTTCTGGATCCAGATTATCTTTATAGATGATAAGAGCAATTTTAGAGGCAAGTATGTTGTCGACAACAATAATATTTATATATTGAGTTTATCACATATCTATATTATTAGCTGCAACTTTGATATTTATATCAACCAGATCCTCATTCTTTTCCAAAATATTTTGATCTGGCCCTTCCACAATCCTAGTGTTTTCATTATTTTGTGCACGTGCATTATTACTAGGATTTTTCGTCTTCGAGACAAATCTCTTTAGGAGACATTTTGAGTGACTGAATATTTTTATTAGTTTTTGTTTCCGTGGATTTTTATCTTTTGCAATCATAGACCTTTCACGTTTCAAGCGCAAATTTACATCATATATATTTGTATTTTTAGGAATTTCCACTCTTGATGGTCCATTCATAGCAGATATATGTGATATTGTCACTCCTTTATGATCAATAAACACATCTGGCAGATTACTTGCTAAATACTGCAAGTTAATTATTTTCTGAACTTCCAGTTCAGCTTGACTAGTGCGTGAATCTAAATAATATAGATTTAATTTATTGGCATTCTTTTAATTATTGACTATTATCTGTCTCCCCCTAATGCCGATGAACATTTTATAAATTTGTACTATATCATGGGCACGCACTAATTTTGTAAAGGGGAATATTCAAGATATGCAGTTGGACGAACTTGAATTAGAGAAGCAGCATGCAAAAATGCACGAGTCCAACATGAAATTCATAAGTTGGAATTTTGTAGTAAAGGGCTAGCGATTAATTTGATATGTTTGAATGATTCACCTCTAGACCATTTTGAATGTGGACGTAAGGAATCGAATGCTCTACTTTAATTCATAATAACATAAAATAGTCATCAAAATTTTTCATTATGAATCCACCGATATTATCCATTCATTGAGAATTGATCCCAAAGTTCAATACTTTGGCAATGAAGTTTACAAAAGCATAATTTTGGGTGGATAATAGATACACATTAGTTAATCTAGTAGAGCATCAAACTAGATCATGAAATATTAAAATTGTTCTAATATTGGATGAATTGGTCCACAAATATCTTCATGTATCCGTTCAAGGAAAATAGGAGATTCTAATCCAACTTTAGTACAAGAAGGTCGTACTATAAGTTTTCCTTTTGCACAAGCTTCACAAACAAATTCATTTACAGAAGGAATTCTATTGTTTGACATACTATGTCCAGTAGAGTTAGAAAAAATTCGGTGGATCATATTTTGTCCCAGCTGACTCAACTGTTCATGCCATAATTTAAATGAATTGGATCATGAAATCTCATACTCATCGAAAAATAAGGATTATAAGATCGGATTATGATACAATCCTAATGAGCAAGAATGAAGTTTTACAATAACTTGCATTTAAGGATAATGTATGTAGTAACACTATCTACCTAAGGATAAAAGATTCTCATTCTTTATAAATTAAGCATGCTATTAAATATAGAAGAAATCATAAATCACAAAATTGTGAAAGCATATAGAAACACGCTTCAAACAACTTATATGATATAAAATATGAATTACTCATTTTCTCAATGAATCAATAATATTCTCCAAAGTTTTTGAGTTTAATATTCAAGAAATTACCATTTGCAATATTCAAGGTCATATTTGCTTCAAGCAAATTAGCATAATAAGAGTTGAAGAAAATTAAATCCTTTTGCCTTCAGGGCAGAAGGAAAATCAGAATCATGTATCATTATTTCACTCAAATTAGAGAACTTCAAGTTTATATTCTTGTCAATTAATTGATGTGATCAAAAAATGAGCTCGAAAAGTTCTATTCATGTACTATTAGACATTTTGCAATTCACACGACCTTGAAATATCCATAAATATTCTAATACATTTATAACATCCCTTCTAGTATTGATCCTCTTAGAAAACCTTCAAATAATGTGCAACTATTCTAATACATAACTCAAATAAATTCTTATAGTTAAATTTGTGTTTGATAAAGGAAATCTAAGCTCCCCAATCATTGGCAGGAACAAGCACGAAAGAGAGAAATTCTAGATGGTAATGACTCAAAATTCATATCCCTTGGTAAATGTACTTATGAATTTATTGAACTGATATCACAATTAGGCATTAATTTCATGTTTTCTTTGATCACATAATGGGAAATATTGAAAATAGGATATGAATTACTAAAAATATAACAAAATTCATCTCCATCAAATTTTGCATCGAAAAAGTCTGATAATCGATTTCCATTTAGAGCAATATCGTTTAGAATAAAAATCAGATAACAAAGTTTCATTTTACGAGAAATTCTGTTTTATTTTATTTATGTGGAAGCTCTAAAAAAACAAATGATGGTCAAACATACAAAAACAGAAAATCATATTTTCCTACCACATATTGGATTTATGGTCGGCCTTTTCATATATCCTTTTAGAAGCATTAAGTTGCATAAAATAGAGAAGGATTCTCCCTTTCATATGATTCTCCTTTTCATTTAGTTGAATTAAGATATCATTACATTTTGAACATATAGCTATGCAACATGAATTCAAGTCATTAAGCAAAGGAATGCATATGCTTATGCAGTAGGAATACATATCCATATCTTCAAACACAAACAATTAATTCAGTCTCTTGAACACGAACTAATCTTAGCAATCAAAAACCAAATAAATCGATTATTTGAATTGGTTAAAAGAAAATACCTTAAAGGGAAGACAAGATTCTTTCCTAGGGCATAACTCAAATACAGGTAGAGTCTCGTGCTGATAACGTGTTGTAAAATATGTTATCCAATGCATATTTTCGTATGAAACAATACATGATCAACAATATAAAAGTAACAAAATATAAAGAAGATAAAAATTGAGAATGGAGAAATTTTTATTCATACATATTCAATCCTTTTGAGAACAATATATATACATGTAATAGTATGAATTCCAAAAGTCATGGAACATAAAGAGTTTATAGTAATGTCCACATAAATATATATTTATAACAATGACAATAACTTTTATAACACGTATAGAAGTTGTAACGAAAATGATTTGATTTGTGATTAGAATAATATTGTCGAAAATGAAATTAAAAATAGAGATCGATGTCATTTTCGAATCATAATAAATAAGGTTGTGTATATTCAGTTAAATAACGAAAGACCTTTATTAGCCAAATGAATAGTGCACCAATTGGTATTGTCCCCGTAACTAACACAACAAGGAATCATGGCTAGGCAGGTGGGTTAGGTTTCCTTTTTTTTTTTCTTTTTTTTTTTTGAAAAAATTATAATTGAAATGTCAAAATGAAATTTAGCAATTGAAAAATTATAAGCTCTTGTATAGGATTGAATTGTTGGTAGGGCTGTAAATGATACAATTTCCACCGAACGAATAACTGTGTAAACTTGTTTGAAATATGAGCAAGATTTAAAATTTATGTTAGAGCTTGTTTGATAATTAATTTAATCGAGCTTGAACGAGCCTTGGACAAGCCGAACTCGAATCGAGGTGGAGTAGTTTGAATTTTTACACTTATATCGTCTTTTACAATAATCGAGCTCAAAGTCGAGCCGAGCTTTAGATTTATCAATACAAAAATATATATGTTTAAACTTTTTTGATATATCTACCGAATGATCTCGAATCAAGTATTGAATAGTTTGTTAGATTTTCAATCCTAATTGTTGGTTAGTACGTGTTATGTCATGGAAGATATTGGAAGTGTACAAATTACATTCAAATTCAAATTTGACATTTTTTATTATTGCAATTTGTCAATCCAATTTCGTATGGGCAGTTTACACATGAATTTGAGAGTTTTAATTGGGCTTCTAAAGCATTAATGTTTAAATTTAATAAATGTCAATTAAGCGTATCAATTTCTTAGTATAGTTATATTAATAAGTAGAGTGACACTCATATCGTGTTAAATATATACTCTATAGGTATCATGTATATACTCTTCAAGTATCACATGTATACTCTTATATACATATAATACATGTAGAGTATATTTATAACACTAAGAAACATAACACCTATAGAGTATATATATAACACCTGAAGAGCATGCATATAACACTTAGATATATACCCCTATGTGCCTCAGGGGTATATAAGTTTTTGCCTAATAAGTATTATGATCTTACAATATTTAAGGTCTAATTTTATTTTATTTTAATTTGCAATATGAGACTGATGGTGTATTAATTAAAAGAATAAATTTTACCTCTAATTCTATTATATATCTTTGGCAAAAACTTTTATGCATCAGGTGTATGGATTTAGGATCAATGCACCCGACCCGACCCGCGCGTATTCGCGCCCCCACGCGTGTTGACACGCCTGCACTCCCCCCACGTGCCTAGAACTCGCTCTGAAGCTAACCTAGGTTCGCTCAAATAGACCTATCTTTATATATAGTTAGACCTACCTTTATATTATTTTAGACCTACCTTATGTAGGTAGGTCTAACATAACACAAATATAGGTCTAACTATACATAAAAGCATGTCTAATACAACGTAATAGTGCATGTGGGCAATCTAAGGTTTTCAAAAAAAATTAAATTATGAAATTTGGGCAGAATTGTAGGTTTAACATAACATAAAAGTAGGTCTAACATAACGTGAAGGTAGGTCTAACATAACGTAGTAGTAGGTGCCAAAATTCAAAAATCAAGAGCAGAAAAGAAAAGGTATGAAATTTGGGCAGGTAGGTAGGTTTAACATAGCGTAAAGATATGTCTAACATAATGTCAAGGTAGGTCTAACATAACCTATTGGTAGGTGAAAATTTCAAAACTCATGCGTGAAAAAAAAAAAACAGAGAGAAAAGTTGACCCCTAACCCGGATCCGACTCGAGTGCATGGATCTAAAATTCATGCACCTGATTCATATGAGACTTACTCTATATCTTTATATCTCATTAAACATTTTGAGCAAGTCCTCTCTGAGACCATCTCACGCTTCTTTTTTCGTGAGATGAGTCAACTCATAACCCACACTTAGCAATTGTTATGAAAGTTTGTGGATATGGGTTCAATTCATGAATAATAAAAATTTATCTCACGAAAATTATCCATAAAACCGTTTCACATGAGTTTTTGTGAAACATTTACGTATGTGCTTTAGTAAGATCAATAAATTATAATCATGACATATATGGAAAGAGAAAATATCCCCAAATACCCATTTATCTATAACAAGTTAACTTTCTTACCCATGAATATAATTATTTATCCCCATCTACCCATATATATAAAGTAATAGCCCCAAATACCCATTTTTTACTTTAAACTCATATTTGTACTTTGCTTTGCAGAGATAAAGAATTTTTTTTTTACTTTTTACAGGCTTTTACTTTTATTTTTACACGTGAATAATAAGACAATATTTGATTTGATATGAAGGAAAAATCTACCTTACTTTTAATATTCAAAATTTACAATCGAATTCATTCCACAAAATTCACATTCACATATTCAGTGAGAAGTTCTCTCAAAATTTAGAGTATTCATCAAAATTTAGAGTATTCATCAAGGTAAGTAGGTATTTCAAGCATTTAGTAGTAGTTTATAGTTGCATAAACTACTTTTAATTTGTTTAAAGTTGAATTTGTTTATAGTTAAAGGTTAGTTGTCCATAATTTATTTTGTTTGATTATTGTTTGATTTAGTTAGATTATTGTTTGAATGTTGAGATTTTGTTTAATTATAGTTCAGTCTAAGAATTATCCAAAAATTAACCAAAAAAATTTTTAAAGAAACAAACTGAGTTAATTAAGTTAACAAATTCGTTAACCCCTTAAATTGAAGGGGTTAACGAAATTAAAGAAAATTTTCAGAATTTTCGTTAACCCCTGAAATTTAAGGGGTTAACGAAATTAAAGAAAATTTTCACAAATTTTCGTTAACCCCTTTAATTTCAGGGGTTAACGAAATTAAAGAAAATTTGCTTCAATTTCGTTAACCCCATCAATTTAAGGGGTTAACGAAATTAAAGAAAATTTGCTTCAATTTCGTTAACCCCTGAAATTTAAGGGGTTAACGAAAATTTGTGAAAATTTTCTTTAATTTCGTTAACCCCTTAAATTGAAGGGGTTAACGAAAATTCTGAAAATAAGGGGTTAACGAAACTCATGAAAATTTTCTTTAAAGCTATATTTTACTTCTTTCATAATAAAGTTATATTTGATAATTATTTTACTTCTTTTTTATATATGTTCAGGGATAGGGATGACTTTTTCAGTGGCAATATGTCATGGAGGTTACTGGCATGGTTTGCAGTATGTGAATGGCATTCAATCAATGATCAATCTCCAAACATTTTCATATCAAGATTTATTGAGTTCGCTACATGAGATTATATTTGCTGATTTGAGTTGTTGGCTATATTTGATTCATTCTCTAGTAGAAGTGAATGGAAGATTGAAGAAGAAGAAAATCATGAATGATTTTGATTTGCATGAGTGTTTTTCACAGGAGTATGGACTATTAGTTCTGTTTGTTTCGTTGAAACGAATAGACTTGGGAGTATCAGGTGGTTTTTCTTCTTATCATGAAGAACAACGTTCATTAGATGAGGAGACACATGTTGGTGCTCAAAGTTTTGATACATTGATTGAGGAGTCTCAAAATTTGGATTGGTCAAATGTTTCGTTAGGACTACACGAGGACCGGAATTTTTATTCAGCATGGGGTTTAGATGACAATTTGGTTCGAACATCTTCAAATGAGCCAAGTATACATTGGCCGGCCTCATCTAGATGTGATCCACACAATGAGTTGAACTATTTAGACCTAAATGTGGCCCCAACTAATGAGGCCGAAGAACCGCCACTTGAAGAAAGATGGGAACAAGAAGACCATGATCCTCGAACAGGTAATCCAGTATTACCGAACTGATCATATGTGAATATTTGTGTATACAATTAACATATCACTGATATATATATTTATTTATTTTGGTAGATCCAATTAATGCAGAAGATGACTTTGTGCTGGATGAAGATGTGGAGACAAACTTGGATAAGGAGCAACGAGCTGCATATGAGCAATTCTACGATGACATAATGAGAGCTGAGTGGCACATTCCAGACATACCTGATTTTGATGACCCAACTGTAGATGAGATTGAGCATGCTCCAAGCGGTATGAAAAAAGGAGCGACATTTGGGTCTAAGGTTGAGTTGAAGAATTTAGTAGGGTATTATCATCTGGAGAATCAAGTCCAATTTCGTGCGAACCACTCTGACAAACATCGATGGCAAGTGAAGTGCAATCAAAAAGATTGTCCGTTCTTAGTCAATGCACATGAAAAACACGGGATTTGGAAAATATCCAAAGTTGTCCTGCCCCACACCTGTTCATATCAACTGAATGCTAGTGCACCCCGCAGACTTCCGTCCATATTGATTGGAGATTGTTTTGTCCAGAGGCTCTGGAAAGATAGGACTGACATCACTCCTAGGGACATCATGCGAGAGATAAACGAGAGACATGGACTTAATTTGAGCTACAAGCATGCTAGGAGTGCAAAACGTCATGCAATGAGAGAAGCATATGGTGATCCGAAGACGTCATTCAACATGTTGCCAGCTTACTTACAGGTTTTGAAGGAACGCAATCCGGGTACATATACCGCATTAGACACCCACAATAATGGGAAATTCAAGTATGCGTTCTTTGCGTTGGGTGCATCCATTGCCGGATTTAGGTTATATTCCAAACCTGTTATCGTGGTCGACGGTTGCCATTTGAAGGGGCAGTACAATGGGATTGGATTCGTTGCTTTGACTAAAGATGGAAACGATCAAATTTTTCCCCTGGCAATTGGGATAGGGAGTGTCGAGAACGATGAATCTTGGACATGGTTTTTGCGTAATGTCCGAGAGGCCTTCGGTTGCCCAGATGGTTTGGTTATAGTTTCTGATCAACACGCTAGCATCGGTAATGCAATACAAGCTGCATATCCTGAAGCTTTTCATTGTCTTTGTTGTTTCCATATTTAGCAGAATCTAGCCAAGTATGGATCACACGTGGTTTGGTTGTTCTATACGGCCGCATACTGTTACGATGAACACACATTTAATAGGTATGTCGAACTTCATGTTTTAAATATTCCTCACGTTTAAACTCTTGAACTTTTATCAACCTTCTTGTATCAACAGGTACATGTCTTTGATCAACGATAGTGGTTTCAAGGGAGCGATTGACAGTTTGACAAAGGCTGGAGCTACTCGGTGGGCTCGTGTGAAATGCCCTGTTCGAAGATTCAACTTCATGACCTCCAATGTTGCTGAGGTTTGGAATACTCGTCTCGTGTGGGCAAGAAAGTTGCCTATTTGTTCCTTCTTGGAGGCGGCACGAAAGGTTATTGAAAAATGGTTTGCTAAGAGAAGGTTGGCAGCTGATGAAAAAGGTCCCACTTTCACCAAGTCCGTGCACGACAAATTAGAACAATTCATGCGGCAAGTGCGATCGATGGAGGTTCAAAGAATAGGACGAGGCAAATTCAAGGTCACTAATGGTCGACAAATATTCTTGGTAGGCCTCACTGATGGTGTGTGTAGTTGTATGTTTTTCCAAACCGAGTTGATTCCATGCGCGCACGCATGTGCAGCCATCAGGTACTTCTTAATACGAAGCTACTTGTTATAATAAATAATAATCTAGTTTTTTTTCTCACCATATTTATGCATATTGTAGTTATGCTAATGAATCGGTTGTCTCGCACGTGGCCCCTTATTATACGACGCACTTGTTGAGAGCGATGTGGGCATGTGAAGTTGTACCTGTGCCCGACCCCACTGAGTGGATTGTAGATGATGAGACGCGCAGATGTGTTTGTGTCCCGTCGGATCAACCAAAACAGGCCGGTCGACCGAAAGACAAACGAATAGCTTCTACTGGTGAACATTCTAGAGTGCACCGCCTATTATGTACTCGTTGTGGCAATCTTGGGCATAACAGAAGTACATGTTCTATAGTGTTGTACCACAACGACGAGCTTGACGGTGAAAACCCCAGATCGAGTGGAAAGATGACTAGAAAAAAGAAAAAATGTTCTATTTGTGGCTCAGAAGAACACACAAAAAGAAAGTGTCCAACATATTTGAGTCGTGTACCCGAATGACCTATATCATGTGTACATAAGCCCCTTTTCTTTTAATATAAATTTGAGTTGCATTTTAAATAGGCCATTTGGATAAGAAAATATTTCAAGTATACAACATGAACTAAAAAAAACTACAGAAGTTACTATATCAACCAAACTAATAATCTAATAATCTAATAATCAAAAAAGTCGTCCGGTGTTGTTTCAGCATCTATGGTATTTTCGTATATAACTAGGGCCATCTTTCTCCGCAGTAAGTTGATATTACCCTTACAGGTTTCCAGTGTCTTCCTCGGATACTCACACATGATCCCACTCTCCACTGACAATAAGGCTCATGGCCCACATGACGTACTGTCATCCTGCACGTAGCACAAGTCCGGAGCCAATGAGACCAAATCGAACTCCAGGACACCCTGTGGGACTTCACGACCCTGTGCCAATGCCTTCTCGTGAAAGCCGCAGTACTCCAATAATCGTGGCAAGATACGACGGATAGGGAGGGTCACTCTGCAACGGCTAATGACCACCTCTATGGTGAATCTATGCCTAAGACTGTCACACAGGTATACTCGCTGCTTCACGATGTCTATTAAGTAAGCGACCCAGTGACCGTCTAAGTTCATGACCATCCAGATCTGAAATTCAACAGGTGCGGATTATTAGAACTATGAACAGAATCGAAACTAAATAAAAAATCCACGGATATTTGAACTCTTACTTGTTGTATGTCATCCCACCACGGGGCGATGAAGTTCCAATTCGGTCTTAAACCGTGCACATAAGCAGCACATCGCTCTAGTTGTTCCTGAGTAAACGTCTCTCTGATCCCCTGCTTGTATTTGACCTCATCGGATTCACCAGCATGCTTTTCCCGCCAAATTTCTTCACATATTTCCTACATTGAAGTTGATTAACACCGGAACAAAATTTTACAAAAAAAAAAAACCAACATTAC
The DNA here is from genome assembly GCA_005771605.1 of Scutellaria baicalensis. Taxonomy (NCBI): domain Eukaryota; kingdom Viridiplantae; phylum Streptophyta; class Magnoliopsida; order Lamiales; family Lamiaceae; genus Scutellaria; species Scutellaria baicalensis. The sequence goes on along the minus strand of CM016729.1, from coordinate 18,715,240 downwards.
ACTAAAACGAATAATCAGAACTCACAAACAGCTGGCTATCCACAATCTGAGTCCTCCCGATAAGCTGACGACTGATTTGTACTTTGGCAACTTTTGGACGGCTCTGTAGTACGCCCAAGTATGCATCAATATGCTGTAATAGACAAAAAACGAATTGTATCAATTACAAATGAAGTATCTCACAAAATGAATAGTTTAATTCGAAAGAAGTTACCTTTGACTCCAACTCATACTTTGGAGCAATGAAATTTCTGAACCAATTTGGCCCCACTGGCGCTCCAGCACCAACATTGCGCCTGTAATGACTACAATTAATAATTTTAATAGATAGAAAGAAAACTAACTTTGGACTGTAGAAAGAGGATTAGTTTCTTACCCGCTCACTTTGTCATCGTCACTCAAGAAGTAGGCTTTAAACTCTTTCCACTTGATATTGTTCTTCCTAGTGGCCTCCTCAACTAAAAATGGACTGCGCACAATAGCAGATGGAGCTCTACGTCGCGCTATAGCTCCAACACCTTCGGTATCTGGGATACCCTGAGGTGTGATGGTAGTTAAATCGTAGGGGACAACAGAGGGACCGGACTCTGGTGCCACCCTACCACCCTGTGCAGTTGGTGTCTCAAACGAGGTGGGTGCAGTATAGACCGAGGTGAAATACGTCTTAATCTACTCCTCGATCATCTTCGGCATCAGTCCCTCCAGGCGCTTTCCCTCATCAGTGACGTGTTGTTGGATAGCGTCGAATCGAGGTCCCAACCCATCAGTGACCTGTTGGGTGACGTGCTCCCTAAGACCGTCAAATCGAGAACCCATCCAATCAGTGACCTGCTGTTGGAGATCATCGAATCGAGATCCCATCCAATCAGTGACCTGATGGGTGACCTGCTGCTGGAGACCATCGAATTGAGATCTCATCCAGTCCGTCAAGCGATTGTACAACTCGTCACTGGTCTCCGATCTCGGCCTCCGATCTTGCTCATAGAAGTGAGTCTCCGACTGAGGGAACCTCTGGGCTAATTGCGATGCACTAATCGGTGCTTCATGATAAGACGGGTGCTGGGATGACGATCGTCATCCTCCTCACGCACCGCCTGAATGGGAACTGTGGTCCTGCGTCGCTCTCCTCGGACCGCACGTGACCTCGATGGACCGGCCTCAGCAGGATCTCCAATGGGTGCAGAAGGTCTCGAAGGAGTAGGAGCAGTAGCACCACGACCACGCTGTCTCGAATGAGTAGGAGCAGTAGTACGACGACCACGTCCTCTCATAGGGAGTTGGACCCCCATCAGGATATCGTCATCGATTTCCTGCCAGTACGGCTGAAGCAATTCATCGTCTGTAGGTGTTAGTGTTGTGTAACACTAGACCTGTAACAAAATTGTAGAAGTAAAGAATAAACGATGACAATAAGTGGAAACTTACAGTGTTAAATAAATATATAGTAAATACCTCGCCCGCGAGCAGTTGTGAAACATCCGACTCCGATTTCTTCAAGCTCCATTTCATACAACGGGGCATCATGAGGGGGTAGTCCAATCTATACCCGGCAAACTGAGCGGTAATGGGGATCGCCTCAAAAGCCCATATCTGAAAAGGCCAGATTCGGAAATTATTTTAGCACTAAAAACATTAAAAAAACCTAAACATACTTTAATGAAATTTCGAAAAACTATTTTGTAGGAACATACCAGGAGGGCTGTCGAAAAACTATAGAAATGGTAATGCGGTATGTAGTTACGATCAGGATTTGTCTCGGTAACTTATCAATGTATTTGAGCAGGGTGAGGAAGCTGTACTTTCCCCATGGAAAGCTCTCCCATAAGTCTTCATCCTCTACCAAAGTCTAAACCCATCTGTCAACAGTTGTCTTGCCGGCGTCCACCCCGAGCAGTATGAGGTGGAGGATCAAAATCTTGGCAATCTTCACAGTGTCCTCCACACTATCAGTAAACTCACCGGCTGTGAATCGAGAACGGAGTTCAGACACTGTGACCCGAGATGAATCGGCGTGCACCCTCCAGTACACTGCTCCGTCAGGTGGGGTGTGAACTGCGGCCGGATTGAAAGTCGAGTTGCCGAACTTCAACGAGCAAACCCACGCTTACCGAAGCGACAAATACTACTTTCCTACCCTACACGGAACCACCTCTCGTCTGCAAGTACTATATCACCATGCACCTCATATGACATGAGGACGTGTAAGAAAGTCTTGCAAGACTCTCTCTCCGTCTTCCACTGTAGGAAATGGCCGAAACTCGTCCTCCAAAAGTCCTGGAGAATGGGACGACCCATAGATCGGAGTTGCGCCTTGACCTCATCAAATACCGCAAGGCGAACATATCCATTTATATATGCGATGGTTCGCTGGCATGCCTCACGAACGTAACCAATTTGTATATTTACAAATGCTAAAATAATTAAACAACGATGACAAAACATTCTATGAATTCCAACAATATTAAAGGGAATAACGAATGCAAAAAATACAAATTAAAGAATTAATAATAATTAACTAATAAACAAAACTAACAAATTATCTAGGAATTAAAAAAAATTAACTAAACCTTTTAACGAATAAAAAAATTAATAAAGTAACGAAATATAAATTAACTAAGCTAATTAAAAATTAACTAATTAATGAATTAACTAATTTCAAAATAGGGCTTCATTAATTAACAAATTTAAAAATTAATCAACAAGAAAACTCATTAACAAATTAGCTTAATAAACTAATTAAAAGTAGGGCTTAACTAATTCATAAACTAACTAATTTAAAAGTAGGGCTTAACAATTACAAAACTAATTAACTACTTAAAAAGTAGAGCTAATTAAAAAGTAGGGCTAATTAACGAAACAAAAAGCTTCGAATACAGCTTTATTTCGTTAACCCCTTAAATTTAAGTGGTTAACGAAATAAGCATCAATTTTCTGGAATTTCGTTAACCCCTAAAATTAGTGGGGTTAACGAATTAAAAGAAAATTTGGAAAAAATTCGTTAACCCCTTAAATTTAAGGGGTTAACGAAATTGAAGAAATTTCTGAAATTTCGTTAACTCCTTAAATTTAAGGGGTTAACGAAATAAACATCAATTTTCTGGAATTTCGTTAACCCCTAAAATTAGTGGGGTTAACGAATTAAAAGAAAATTTGGAAAAAATTCGTTAACCCCTTAAATTTAAGGGGTTAACGAATTTAAAGAACATTCTCTGGAAATTCGTTAACCCCTTACATTTAAGGGGTTAACGAATGTAATGAACATTTTCTGGAAATTCGTTAACCCCTTAAATTTAAGGGGTTCACGAATTTTTAAGAAAATTTCCTGGAATTTCGTTAACCCCATAAATTTAAGGGTTAACGAATTTGAAGAAATTTTCTGGAATTTCGTTAACCCCACAAATTTTAGGGGTTAACGAAAGCGATTGATTATTTTCACTAAATTAATTCGTTAACCCCTTAATATTTACGGCTTTACGAAATTTTCAATTTTTTTTTGGTAATAATTCCTATTCTATTTTCAAATAATTCCTATTCTATTTTCTACCAATTTTCTAAAGCTTAACGCAATCCAAACAATCAGACTAAATAATAAAATCAAACAATAACATAAACCAACACTAAACACTAACTACTAACCTGTTCGGCCATTGAAAGGGGAGCAAAGAAGAGAAAGCAAGAGGAGAAAGAAGTAGGCGCCGCTGCTGGAGGAAGAAAAGGAAGAGAAATAGGAGAAAGGGGAAAAAATTCGTTAACCCTAAAATTAAATTGCCTTTTGTGTGGGTGGGTGTGTCAGGTGGGACAAATATTAATTTCTTTAAATTATGCTATTTATTGTTTTTTTTTCGTTAAGTGTTGTTGCATTTATTTAATTATTTGGTTAATTCTTAAAACTTTTTTTAATTAATATGTACTATTTCTTAAGTAGTAAACTTTTTTAAAATCAATCATTTTTGTTACTTTCCTTAATTCTTCAAATATTTTTAAATCTATTTCGTTACTTCATTAATTAATTGAGCATGCTTTTTTAACTTTGTTAATTCGTTAAATTTATTTAGTTAATTAGTTATTATATTGTGCTTTTTTTTCGTCATATTCGTTGATTATTGGAATCAATCAATATATATTATATTTTAAGTTATTCGAATCAATTAATATATATTATAATATAGATGATTTAGTACTCGAATTCTGACACTCAAATTCTTAGCAGTCAATATATATATTTCGTGGGTATTTGGAGATAATATTTTAAATTTACGGGTATAGTGAGTAAAAATATTATAATAGTGGATAAAATTATGCTGACTTATATGAAAATGGATAATTTGGGCATCGGAAAATATATAATAAAGTACTTATGAAAGGTGACAACTGACAAATATATTTGTTGGCGGACCAAATCAGCACTCAAATCCATCTTTGTGGGATGAATAGTGTAATTAATAGTGCTTCATCTCTTGTCCATTTAAGAAATGTCCATTTAAAAAATAAAATTTGGTTCAATTTAACTACTATTTTACATTTTGATTAGCAGGAAGAATTAACGATTTTTTTCTATTTTTTGCCTCTTTCTCATTTTTTGTGTTATATTTTTAATTAATGTGTCCGACATTAATTATGTAACTTAAATGTTAGGAATGTGGCTATTCAATTAATATAAGTCTATATATTTAATGTTTTATTACTTTGTATAAGAAATTAATTAAAGACAAATATCTTGAATTAAGAGAATAACCACCATGTTTGGAGTGAAATCCATCAATCCTCTTTAGTTAAAAAAACACAATAATAATAATAATAATAATAATAATAATAATAATAATAATAATAATAATAATAATAATAATAATAATCGATTTTAATAATTAATTGAGTATAACATTACCATTATACTTATAAAAATATGACGTACATATGAGGTAACCTTTTGCTATATTATAATGGTGGATACACCTTTAGTTGGCCACTTTTTCATTTCCAACCTGTCCTTTTTATGGTATAGTTTTGAAATTATAAAAAGTAATACTCCAATAAAAAAGTGTACTTTAAAAAGTGTTTTATCCTAGTTGAAATTTGAGATTTGCCTCTTTGCTTCAATATAGTCTTTAAACTTGAGTCAACTAAGTTTATCTTAAATGACTAACTCTTGTAAACTTGTCCACTTAATTCCGTAAAATAGATCAACATATATATTTCACATAACTAACGATTCAATTGTCTCGTATAAATTATTATGTTGTTCTTATATGCTATATATATATATATATATATAGGCAAAAACTTGTGTGTTCCTGGGGCACAGATCTTAGATCCATGCCACCTAACCCGATCGGACGCGTGGGCAGCCTCCACATGCGTCTACGCGCGCCCATAGCAAATCTGATGTGCACCCACACACACCTGATTTCATAATTAATGATTCAATGATGAGTATTACATGTATACTCTACAAGTATTACGCGTATATGAGTATTACATGTAAACCCTACGGGTATTACGTGCATACCTTATAGGTATTACACTTATTTTTCTTAAGATTCAATGATAGGTATCATGTGTTTACTCTATAGGTATTACATGTATACTCTATAGGTATTACAAACTTACTCAATAAATGTATTATTTTTTGTTCTATAGGTATTACATGTATACTCTTAAGGTATTACATGCATACTCTTAAGGTATCATGTGTTCATTCAATAAATATCTGAATTATTTGTTCGAACTTTTGTTTTATAGGTATCACATGTATACTCTATAGGTATTACATATGTACTTTATAGGTATTACATTACTGTATAGTGAGTTTAAAATTTCTAAATTCTAAAACCGCGATTTATATCATATTCTTCCTCATTTTTTTATGCAAAATTTACAGAATTGATGAATTCATATGAATGATTATCATGGAACCATTGTGCAAAGAAACCATAGAGCAAATCTATTCAATTCAATCAATCAAACAAATTTCATCTATTTGATCAATTAACATACTCTGCAAACCAAATCCTTCCATAACTTAGTCAGTACAAAGAGTGAATCGGAGGCTTCCTCATCGAAGTCGAAGTGGAGATGCGAAGCGGAGTCGGAGCAGAGATGAGAAATAAACAAGAAGAAAAAGGAGGAGTAGGAGGAAGAGGAGTCGGAGCAGAGATGGAGAAATAAAGAAGAAGAGGAAGAAGAAGTGTGTAGATGCAGAAGAGGAAAGGTAGAAGAGGAAGAAGAGGTTGCGCATAAGCAAAAAATTGAAGAAGGGCTGCCCTAAAAATGAAAAAATATATATATATTAATAGGAAATGGATCTTGGAGCGGGTTGGGGCACGGATTTTGGGGGCACACAAGTCCTTCTCATATATATATTCTACTTAAGCTGGACTCCTGTGAGACCGTCTCATGTGCAACGGCACTTGCGCACGGTCGTGTCCTGGAACACGGTCGACCTTGCTCGAAAACACATACTTATAACTCTAAAAGCATACTTATAGATAAAAATCACATACTTATCTCGACTGTGTCCTGAGACCCAACCGTGCGCCACATATTGCTCTTAGATTTCACACGAGGCACGGCCGTGTCCTAGGGCACAGTTGTGGGTGAGGGAAAAAAATCACATACTTATAGTGAAAAATAAAATACTTATTATTGAAAAAGATATACTTATACACTACAGTCACGTACGATCGTGTCCTGGGACCGTGCACAAGTCGCATGTGCGGCGGTCACATACGAGTTTTTGCGATTCTACTTCACATATGAAAGATAGTTTTTGTTTTATTTTTCCATGATACAGCTCACATGGAGAATCGTTTCTACCAATTCTTTTATAAGTTCTTACCAAGCAAAAGGGAAAAAGTGTATAAATCGAATTGGGTGAGATTAAATAAAAGTGATTATACCTCGAGATTCATGCCATCATTTCCAAATCCATTTATTGTCCTTTGGATAAGTATGTGGAAAATACATTTAGCAAGTGCCACTCAAATCAAATCTTTTCAAGTTTTTTTTTTAAAGTTAATTCAACATTAAAAGAGTTTTTCTTATTGAGAACACACTAAATTTATATAATAATAATGTAGACATGTTAGATGAAAAACGAAAATTTGTGATTAGAAATTTGGTGTGTTTTTCAATTTAAGAAAATGATGTTAAAATTTACGATAAAAAATTACCCACCATAGCTTGTCGGTGGAACTAAAAAATGGTAATTAATAAACATAACTGATTAAAAATTAAAAAATGAAAGATAAATGATCAAAACTCCAACGATACATGTAGAATCAAAAATCTTTTTCCCCTTTTAGAAAAACCAATTTGTAGTCCAAGTTTTTTTAAAGTACTAAAAAATGAAATATAGTTTATTGTTATCAAACAAATATATCTATCCAAGATTATTTGTTATGTTCATCAAACAAAAAAAAAAAAAAGAGGAGTTTTCAAAATTGAAGTACAAAATTTATAATGAAAGGAAAATATTATATGCTCTCCTTATTTTCAGATATTTAGTTTCTCATGGGCCATATTGGGCTTCATTTTGGACCATAGGCCCACTGTGGCTTCTCCTTATGACTATTATCTGAATTTGGGGTAAACAAGAATTGGGCCTGTCCATATTAAACTGAACCAATGCTTACACTGGCCCAATAGTGCCACTCTTATATAAAGTGTAATTAGAAATTAAAATGATTAGTCTTTGGATTTGTGTGGGGCCAATTGACGATAATACCCCTAGGTCGACTATGACATCATTTTTTTTTTTCCTTAAAAAATTATAAATAATAGTAATAAATAAAAAAGATCACTAGATCGAAGGTCTGATGGCTAAAAAGTGAGATCAACCTTCAGGTTCCACTAACTATTATTTTATTTTATTATTGCCTTTGAAATTGATTAATTCAAGGGATTAAAAAATTTCATTACACACACTTTATTAATAAATACTTTAATCAAACAGTTTTTTATTTAGTCAATTTGAATTATTTATACATTCAGATATAAAGTCCTTTTCTCCCATAAGTTCCAACATACAGTCCTATTAATTGCATTTTAATGCTTAATATATAGCTTATAGGCCTAACTTCTCATTCATTATCTTCAATTTCAAATATTAATAGTTGCAATTTTTTAATCATAAACTTTCAACTCATTGGTTCACATTTCAAAATAAATAAGTTTGTGCATTATTTCTTCAATATTTGTCAAGTATATGGTCATAACAATAGTTGATCAGTGATATACATACATATATCAATATATATATATATATATATATATCAATCCAATATAAAACAACACAAAAACTCATGTGAGACGGTTTCAAGGATAGTTTTCGTGAGACGGATCTTTATTATCCATGTGTTGAATTCATTTTCACATATTTCAATATGAATTGTTAAGGATGAGTTATGGGTTGACACGCAAGAAGATCCGTGAGACGGTCTCACATAAGACCTACTCATAAAACAATTGACACAATGATTTATTTCTAAAACCTTTTACCACAATCACTATAACGACACTTTTGCCCTCAAATTAAAAAATCCTTATAAAACATAAACTGGTACGTTCATCTTATTTTCACCTAGAACATTAAATGCAAGGACTATTTTGGACAATTTACTAAATTCTTGGTAGAAAAATATCAAATTTACATTGTATGGTAAAAAAAAAAAAAAAGTCCAAAATACTTAGTTACTGGTATATTTTAGGATATTTTACCGACATATATGTAAATATTAAATCAACTAAAAAAACCTAGATAGACTTGTGTTTAATAAATAGTAGGAAATGGGCTTGGTACAAGTGAAGACAATAAGCCCATTATTACAAGAAACATAGACCCTACATTTGATTTCTTTAACATAAAATAATATAAAAGCAACCCTATTTCAATTCTCCATCTGGCCAAATAAAAAAGTGCCCAAAAACACTATAAATATATTGATTGATAATATTATAATTTGTCCAAACCAAATAAGCTTGGGATCTGATGACTTTAAAATACAAAATAATTATGTTTTTATCCCCACACAAAATTTTATAGTATATGTTACAGCAAGCCAGATTGTCTTGTTCCACTATCAAAAATAATAATACTATTTTAATCCCACTTTTTTTAATTAAGTAAAGGTCAAAATGATACAGGTTTCAACAGAATCTATAAAATAAAAGCATATAGTACAATAATATTTTAATTTGGTTACTACATTTTAGTACATAATATATTAATTTATGCATTCCCTAGATGGAAGTGGAGATGGGACCTAAACTAGTCTATGGCTAGTGCTGATTTTTCATAGATAAGATAAATTTGGGAATATTTAATTCTTGTTTTTAAATACACTATTTTATTAATTAAATAAACTTGGTGTAAAAGTCGCTGTATCACATAACACGCTTTGTCGCACCTCATGAACTCATTATATATATCTTTTTTAATTATACATAATTTGTTCAATCTCGATATAAGGAAAAGATGAATTTATTCACTTTCTTTCTCATAATTCATGTATATATCTCAATTTTGTCCGACTATTTACAAAACAATTATTGTTGGGGTAAGATATATAATGGTTCTTGGAATTGTTCAATAAACTATTTATTTGAATATTTAATTGGTGTTCTTAATTAATTTATTGATGAATTTTTAATTTAGGATCTAATTTTTTAATTTGAAAACCATCGTGATCGGTTATGTAGATGGAGGCTGGTATGGGCCGTTTGGCCCCGTCAATTCTGTAAATTTATATATTTCATTATTAATAGTTTAATACTGATATGTTTAATTTATTATATGTTTTTGCCATGATATTAACTTTTAATAATAATAATAATCAACTTTGCAATGTTCAAATACAGATTTTCTAGATAAATGGAAAAATTTACAATATCTTATGAATATTACATATTCTAACTATTCATAGCCTAAATTTATTGTCGAAAAAGAATTTTTTATATTTATTGTCTTTAATAAATTATGAAATTAAGTTTATAAAACCGCCTCATAAATTTGGTATTGCATCTTTGGATACCCTTTTTAGCCTCTGTAAGTAACAGCACTTAAGATGAGACAAAATAATTTATTAGTTTTGATAAACATTATATAAAAATACGTTCTCGTATTTATCTATCCAACGGTCGAATTGAGTTTTAATCAAAACGAATACAAGTCTACCAAAACCTTAATTTATTTCTTTTTACTTAATAAATTGGAGTTCAAGTAATTGCTTTTCCTTTATACGTATTTTTATATTTATACACCTTGATTTAAATTATGTGTTCAACCTTATCGAATGTAAAAGCACAATAACTTCATATAATTGGTTAAGTCTCCCAAATATATTTCAAAATCACCATTACTATAATATAACGTATAAAAAACAAAAGATACCATTTTTGAAAGAAAAAAACTTATTTAATTGCTTGACATCCACAATCACCCACCAAGGTGAATATAATCTAGTTCATAACAATAAATCTAAATTAATTGAAAATGACCCACTTGGCTTTTTTGAAGCACACAAAGATACGATTAAAATATTGCAAAAAATAAAAGAGATTAAATAAATGGAATTAAAAAAATGAAAAAAAAAATGGTTGCCAGCCATGTACACAGTACACGGCTACATGCAAAAAGGGAGCATTATCTCTTCTTCTCTAGATCGTTTCACCTCCAATAACTTCAAATAATAATTATAATTATTGCAATATAATATTGCCACAATCAATTAATTAATGCATCACTTTCGAGATTAGTTTTTTAATTAGCTTAAAGCAAAAGTTAAGCAAGGAATTCCACATATTCTTCAATATTCAAACATAACTGCTTATTTTATTCACTAAATTATTGAACTACCACATTTGCTTGTAGACTTGTAGTGTATGCATAAAAAGTAGGTTTATCATGTTATAAAAGAGTTTATTATGGGCCTAATTTTGTGAACCTATAAATATTATTTGGCTTTCATAATATTTGAGCAGTTATTTTTTGTAAAATGATCTTATATAATTTTATGTTTAATATATTTCAATTATATCCAGTGAGATTGATCTGATATTTACTAAAAATCCGATTATTTTTTTTATACGTATAATGTCATAAGTGGTGTGATAGTATAAGATAAAGTTGATTTATCTAAATACAAAGTTTATTACAAAATACAGTGGGAATTACAATAATGGTTCGAGGATAAAATATCACGTTTCATATAAGAATTTTTTTCTCACAAATCAGGAAAACTAATAAAATTGTCCTGTTATTAAAAAGATGAAGAAAAAGAAAAGTTATTATGTATCAAATGTCACATGGTATACCTGATTTATAAAATTACACAATATGAGTCATTGAGATTGCAGTAACTTTTTATTAAAATGACAATTTTAAAATTCTTAGACAAATAACATAAATATCATTAATAGTTAAAAAAAATTCACTATATCATATTTCATATCTTATAGGAAAGATGTATAGTTATTTTCATTTCCCTTTTGTCTCTAGGAAAAGTTGAATTTGATTTTTACTACCCAACTCATGTACACACACGGGGCGGCCACGTAGGACGGGATGACGTCAGCGGGAGGTGAACACGTGGCGGGACCAGAGGGAATTGGAAATGATAAAAGAAAGGAGAAGCGACAAAAGCAAAAGCAGTGGTGGGTCAACCATTTGGGGGTGTGGGCCCGACAGGTCCGACGTGGTCGCAACAGTCTCATAAATTATGGTATATTTATGTAAGAAGGGGATTAATTAAAGTGACAGCCCAGTGTACCGTTTTTCAATCCAACTTGCACCACATTGAAATCACCTACCTTTTTTATTATTTTGGCGATATAGGCAAATAGATATGGGCGTGGGTCCCACCTCATTGCCCTTTTTTTAAATTACAATTAGGTTTTGGCCCCATTTCTATTTATTAGATTTTCTCACAAATCATTTCCTTTCTATAACCTAACTATTTATGCCTTGACTACTAATTCAGTCTTAATGTCTTTTCATTTGCTAGCAACTCGACCTAAATAAGAGAATGCTTCACACATTAATTTTGAACCCAATCAACCTTATCACAAAAACTTGCATGAAGTGATTTTATAGATGATCTTCTTTAGATTGATTATTTTATCCATTAATCAGATTCATTTCCACAAATTCATATATGAATTGTAAATTGATTCATCTCATATAAAATAATTCGTTGGACGGTTTCACATAAAATTTACTCTATTCAAATTACTTTTTACAGAGGTTAAATAAAATGTATATCTCAAGTGAAGAAGGCATTAATTATTCTTGGTAATAAAAAACAACAATATTTATTTTTTGAAACGAAAGAAATACAATGAAATATTTCAGTGATATGATCGATTAATGGATAATTTGTTACACCATAAGCTTGTAGCTCAAGTGGTATCCATTTTATGATGGAGATTGTGTTGACCTGGATTTGAACTCGGGACACACAAGTTATTTGATATTTCTTATCCACTTCCACTTCAATCAAACCTGTTAAAAAATGGATAATTTGAAATAATAATTTTACAATAAATCATATATGTAAATAATTATTTTATTGAGTAGGCTAATCATCATACAAAATAACGATCATTTTAACCTAATTATAGTGAGTTAATCTATATTGAGTCCAACATCATAACTCATGACATTGTCATCCTTAATTTGTTGGGGTAATGAGATGCTAAGTTATTATAACCTTCTAATTCACCTTATCACTATATCATTCATATTTGACGATATATAAAGGAAATAATTCAGATTTCATACCCGAAAGTAGACTATATTTCAGACTGGATACCCTCAAAGTCAGCCCTCATCATACGTAATCCCCCAGTTATTAAAAACACATCAAATTTCAACCTTGTCGTTAAGATTCCGTCCATTTGGACGGAAGTTAGCTAACCTGAACTGTTTGGAGCGAAAATTAACACATAAACCCTAATTTTTCCCCCAAATATCTCCTTTGTCAAATGCAAACTCATCAAACAAAAATCCATAGATCTAAAAACTTGTTACAAAAGATCCAGCCTAAGATTTGTTAGCAATATTTTCCATCAGAAAAACACAATCAATCAAAAAACCATGCATATCGATTCTACTGATAATTTCATCAAACAAGTACTCCGAGGACTTGTAATGGGTCGACTCGGAATCCACATCGGGCTTGCTATTCAGGTCGGGCAGGAGCCAGGAGGCGGCTCGGAGCACTCATCGGCTGAGGCGGGAACAGGGTCGTAGAAAGGGACGACGGGGAGGCGCTCGTGGCGGCGGGCGAGAGAGTTGGAGGAGTGGATGTCGGTGTCGCAGGCGACGCAGTGGGCGGTGGCGTCGGCCTTGCAGATGATGGCCGAGGGAGCCTACTCGCAGACCTCGCACACCCACACGCGCGGGTGGCACATATGGGCGGCGTAGACCCTGCCGTCGCAGGTGACGCAGAGGAAGGCAGATTCAGCACGGTTACGCTCCAGGTCTAGACCCCCATTTACGATTTGGCTTTTCCGGTGTAGAGAGAGAGAGAGAGAGGAAAAACAAGTAGAATGAGAGAAGTGAGCGTTAGAGAGAATAAAAACTGCAGAGAAGAGGCGACGGCCGCCGCCGCTGCCTTCGCGCACGTCGTCTCTGACTACTGCCGCGACCACCGCTGTCTTCTTCTTCTTCTTCTGTTCCTGTCGAAAGTAGACAGACGCGACGGAGTTTGAGTAAGGACATCGGAGTTGTGTGGGGTGATGGTTCTTTGCGACGATGTGTCTTTTGTCTTCCTTTTTCCACTTGAATTGCGGTGGCGGTTGTGCGGCGGCGGTGGGGAAGGGTCTAGTGGGAGAATGAAGGGTTGTTTGGAAGGGCAGGAATGGAGATAGGTGGAGAAGACAATCGGGGCAAAAATTAGTGTTTTTTTGTTAATTTTCGCTCCAAACAAATTAAGTTAGTTAATTTCCGTACAAATGGACGGAATTTTGACGACTTTAAAAAAACTCGAGACTACTTATGATAAGGATGACATTGGGGGTGATGATTTTTGACGACTTTCAAAAAACTCGGGACTACTTATGAGAAGGATGACATTGGGATACCTAGGCTGAAATATAGTCTAGTTTCGGATATTAAATCTGAAATTATCTCATATATAAAAGTTGTTTAGTTTATAAATATCACCGTTTTTAAAAAATCAAGACTTCTAAAATCTAACATACCTTCTAACTGCAAATGTTTACAACGGGCCCACAATGGCAATTCTAATAGCTTGCAGATCTATTTCATAAACCACCAATATTATATTACGTACGAGCCATTACAAAAACAATAACAAATATTATCATAGTTATCTATATTATTTTCTTACTAAAAAATTAATAAACTCTAGACTAGTCCAACTGAATTAAACTACGAGAATAGTCGTCCTTCCCACGTGAGCGTCTGTCACGTAACAAGGCTGTGACGCTATCATTTCCCTGGGCAAAGAAAAAAAAAAGTAGATATTTTGGCAAAAATGTGTGGTGGTTGATGTAGATGAGAGAGAAAAAGAAGAAGTAGCCAATAACATGATTCAAATGGTTCTTGAATGGATTAAAAAAAGCAAAGGATAATATCATAATAGTATCAAGCACACGTGTCGCGATGGCGGATGGACACGTAGGGAAAGCGACGTGCCACGTAGGATGACTTGTAATAAATGCGACCACGTGGGGCCTACATGGCAATGGAACAAAAGCACCGGAAAAACAATACAAATTGGATTTTATTTTGTGCTCGCTTTCTTCGTTTTACTTTTTATGGTAATTCTTTTTAGAATAGCTTTTTAGGGTAAATCTATTTCTGATTTGATAAATTAAAAAATAATATTCCACCTATTTTTGTTATTGTGGGTCAGGTGTGCATTGAAGAGAGTGGGACTTACTATTTGAGTTTTTATTATTTGTCAGATTCTTTTTATTTTCAATTCACCTTGGAATCCTTGCTTTCATCCCCTATCTATAATTGGATACTTTGAATTTTATTTTTAAAAAAAATTGTTGTTAATGTGTTTACAATTATGTCTAAGTTTGTTTTACACCTAACCATGTTTAAATATTATATGTGTATTTTTAAAGTTGATTGGTAATTGTTTTGAATTTAAATAGTTAAACTTTAATTGTGTTGGATTCAGGCTCAGATATTACTTTTATTAGAGAATGAAAACATATGTTTTGATTAGTTTATTGTGTTAATTGAGTAAAGTTCTCCTATTTTGAGCTAATAAATTTAAGGGGTTTATTGCGCGAAATCTCTATGTTATGAAAAATCGGCATCGGTCCCCCTATAAGACAGAAAATGCGTATTAAACACGTGAGTTACTAGAAATTCGACACACGTCCCACAACACTTAACGGTTGCTAACGGCGTAAAATTTTGTCACATCAAAAGCCCGTTTTCTCCTTGATATAGCCTAAAAATTTCTTTAAAACAATTTTTTTTAAAAGTAAAAAAACAACGGTCTCTAAGAATGGAGAAAGGGGATTGCGACGAAGAGTGGGTTGACGGCGAGAGGTGAGAGGGGTCGAGGGAGATAGCAGAGCTCTAGAATGTCCAGAAAGTCATCGGGGCGGTGGCAGGGACGCCAGTTTCATTATCGGCACGATGGCTTTCGCGGAGGCAGGTGGCGGGTAGAAGACACGATACTCCGTCGCCTTTGGAACGCCGGAAAGGTACTCCGGATCGAAGGTGGGGCCGGTGAATTCCCATGGTTTCTTTATGTAACGACGAAGGGTTTGCATTAGGGATTTGTCCGAGGACACCATTGGAGAATTGAAGATTTTTCTTCAATGTCTTTCGAGCCCTTGCTACAATGGAAGAAGAATAATAACAAATTGCTCTACATAGAAAGCAAAATCGCTACTCATTATCTAATGATTCTTGAATTTTATATTATTTCTCTATTTGTTGTTTTTTTTCCGACGGCAATCGGATTCTGCGACATGAGTTCTTAGCCAGGAACTAAATCACGTCCTTATCGGTGCAGGAAGAGATCTTAACAGAGTTAGAAACGCAATTTGGCAAAAAACTGGGTTCCAGAATTGATTCATTCAATCAATTTGATTCTGATTAATTGATAGTGATATAATTTTAATTTTTTCCTTCAAATTTCCCTCTTTCATCAAATATTTTTGCTCTAATTTTTTTAACCATGATTGTTAGGAAATACCTGAGAAGACAATGGAGACGAAGAGATACCGGAGAAGACAATGGAGACGAACTCAGTACTGAAGCGGATCCTGTTCGACCCTTTGGACGCAGAGAAATCGAATCCAATTCTGGACCATCCGGACTGGATCTAACGGAGGCGAAGAAGAAGCATGTTCTATGATATCCGGTTTCTAGGGGATAGGTATGGGCTTCGGTGCGAGTCGGGTCAAATTTATTAAAATTGTATAATTGCATTGATAATTTTATATGTTTTTTTCTCAATTATTAAAAATGTACAAACATATAATGTAATGAGGGTTAATTTTATCTTTTCACAGCCAAATAATGGTCATAAAAAAAAAAATGCATATCAGGCGCGTGCACAACACTCCGTCAAGTTTGACGATTTTGAGTGTTTCACGCCGAGTTTCTAAAATCACAGGTGTTCGTCATGCAATTTCTTTATCACAGAGGATTTGGTACGAATTTCATAAACACATGGGGTCTCGAGGATTTTACCCTAAATTTAAGTCAAGATTCGAGCAATTTAATTTAATTTTCTACCGTAAATAACATGAAACATTAGAGAATGTTAAATTCAAGAATGATTTCAAAATTTCTTTTATTTAGAAAATATCTTTAGGATTCGGGTGATAAATTCATCGAACAAGTTCGATAATCGAATCATTTTGAGTTCACTTTCCTGGCATGAATTTTTTTTTTGTTAAATCGTTCTCTAAGTATTTGAATGTTTTATAGCTAATTAAACATATTATATTGGATTGTTTAAACATATTATATTGGATTGTTATATCAATGATATATGTGATCATATAGGAGGATTTGGATCATCCACCGGGTGAAAATTCCAGCACAGTGTGCTGGGGAGGGTAAGTTTTTGCTTTTTTTCCATTTTCCTTTTTTTCATTTGCTCAGTCATCGAACTATATATATATATATGGCAAAAACTTGTGTACTTCGGGGTACGAATCTTAGATCCGTGCCCACAGATCCGACCCGGTGCGTGGGCAGCCTCCACGCTCGCCCACGCGCGCCCATAGTAAATTTAGTGTGCGTCCACACAGACCTGATTACCTAATTGATGATTCAGTAATAGATATTACATGTATATCCTATAGGTATTACACATATACCCTATAGGTATAACACTTATGTTTCTTGAGAGTTAATGATAGGTATTATGTGTTTACTCTATAGGTATTACATGTATACTCTATAGTTATTACAAACTTACTCAATTAAGGTATTTATTTTTTGTTATATTTTTTGTTCTATAGGTATTACATGTATACTCTTAAGGTATTACATGTATACTCTTAAGGTATCATGTGTTTATTCAACAAAGCTATGAATTATTTGTTTTTACTTTTGTGTAGGTATCACATGTTTACTCTATATGTATTACATGTATACCCTATAGGTATTGCATATTAGTTCTATTGGTATTGTAAAAGAATCACTTTGTATTCAAAAAAAAAGATATTCTAATGTATAACTATTGTGTTGTGATTGTGGGTGTTGTAAGTTACCTCTATAGGTATTGCATATTAGTTCTACTGGTATTGTAAAAGAATCACTTTGTATTCAAAAAATGATATTGTAATGTATAACTATTGCGTTGTGATTGTGGGTGTTGTAAGTTACCTCTATAGGTATTACTTATTAGTTCTAACGGTATTGTAAAAGAATCACTCTGCATTCAAAAAAGGAAAAAAAAGGAAAAAAAATATATATATATATATATATAAGATCCCGGTCGGATTTGGGGCACCCAAGTCCTACTCTATATATATATATATATATATATATGAAGTGAATAAAAATTATTCAGTAATTAGTGCTTGTTTTTATGCCCAACAGAGGATTTGAATCCGATTATATAGGATTGTTATACTACCTTCGTTCCGGTCCAATTTGCCTACTTGGATCGGGCACGGAACCTAAAAAAATGCAGTTGACTTGTTGTTTTAGATTACTTTTTGCTTACTTTTTGATAAAAAAAATGTTTTTTTATAATTTTTGCTTTATAATTTCTTTATCATTTATGGGCTGACAAATTGGATTGAGACAAACAAAAATGATAAGTAGGCAAATTCAACTGGGACGGAGGGAGTATTAATGATTGGGCTTTTTTTGGGGTAAAAAATCCTTATTTTTAGACCTTTCAAAGTTATGGGGGATGAATTTGGAGGGATGCATATGAATTAAAGAATAATTAATTTGGTTTAATGGATGTATGTTAAATCAAATAATATACTACGAGTGACACTTGTGTGTCCCAGGGTATGGTGTTCCCAACTTAACCATCATATGATGTTACATATATACTCTTCAAGTATCATGTGTATATTTTTCAGGTATCATATGTATACTTTTATATACATATGATACTATGATACTTGTAGAGTATATGTATAACATCAATAAATGTAACACCTTTAGAGTATATATATAACACCTGAAGAATATGTGTATAACACTTAAATTTGTGCCCCTATGTGTCACAGGTATATATAAGTTTTTGTCATATACTACTTCCGTCCTAAAATAAATATCGTTCAACAAGTAATTTGTCCCAAAATAAGTGTTTATTTTCGTATTTCAATGCATATATACATACAATATATAAAAGATACTCTGATGTACTCATCTCAAATTAAATGTGTTAAAGAGATAAAAAAACCTCTCATTCTAAATTTATTAAATTGGGGTAGATAGAACTTTTTATCACATTACTTAATTTATGTGCAAAGTCTAAAACGACGTTTATTTTGAAAATGAGCTGGTAATTTGTATCATCTATTTACACATGTATTAATTCTCATGTTCTTCGATTTTGACACAAATTGAGTTAATAGGAACAGAAATTGTCGGAAACCGACATGAATTTGGTCAATAATAATTAGATCATTGTGACTTGATTATCACAACTGAAATTACATGAACTAGATTTACATATATTATGATGACACACTTAGGTTGGCACAAAGTGAGTATGGCCAATTTGGATATATGTGTGCAATACACATAAATATTACAAAAATAAAAATATTATTTTTATATCATAAAAACTCAAATAAATTAATTTAATTAAGATCGATAAAATGAGAATAAATTAATTCAATATTTATAATATTAGATAAAATGGATTAAATAGTAAAAAATGCAAAATAAAAAAAATTTGTTGATGGGACACTTACCAATATTAATTTGAAAAATACTTAGAATGACATATAATTTCATACTAAATACATTATAGATATACATATATGTATATATATGCATCTTTAATAGTGTTACACTTATTTTTAATTTATATTATATTAAATATGATACAATTATCCCCAAACAAATTAATATTTATTATTGAAATTATTGTTTGAACATTATCTATTGTTGGTGTATAAGAAATTATTCAATAAAAAATAACTTAATTAGTATTAATAAAATAAGAATAAACTAATACAATATATATGTAATAAATTGAATGGATTAAATAATAAAAAATGCAAAATAAAAATATTGTTGATGTGACACTTTTTTGTTGAGAAAATAGTATTTATATAAATATTTCAAAATTTTCCTCTATTATTATAGTATAGAAATATATAGATAAATTTATCTATTTTTTTTTTTTAAGTTCCTATACAATAAATATAAAATTAAATGTATTAAATATTAATATTTATGTATTTGTTTATTAATAAATTGAAGATAAAAGTTATTAATGATTGCTTAGAATGGAAATATATAATAAATGTGACATTTATTGTAGCTATTTTTGGGAGAATATTCTACTTTTATATATATATATATATATATATAAGTAGAATATTCTGTTAAAAATAAATGCAATTAATGTCTCATTTATTAAATATTTTCATTTTAATAAATCATTAATAACTTTCATTTTACATTTATTAATAAAAAATATATTAATATTTAAGAAATTTAATTTTATAGAAACTAAAAAATAAAAAAAAACTTTCTATATTATATTTCTATATGTAATAATAGAGGAAAAGTTGGAGATATTTATAGAAATATCACTTTCTTAATAAAAAGTGTCACATCAACATTTTTTTTATTTAATTCATCCAATTTATAATATAAATATTGTATCAGTTTATTCTTATTTTATTAATATTAATTAAGTTAATTTTTATTGAATAATTTCTTATATACCAACAGCAGACATTGTTCAAACAATAATTTCAATAATAAATATTAGGCAAAAACTTATATTAGTTGGACATACAAATCTAGATCCATACACCAGGGTTAACCTGGTCAAAACGCCCAAAAAAGCGCTCCTACTCGCGTTTCAAGCTCCCGCAGGCGCCCCTACTCGCGTTTCAAGCGCCTGCAGGCGCCCCACGCGCCTGATACTCGCGCTCAAACCTACCCAAACTCTTTCCAATAGACATACATTTATGTATAGTTAGACATACATATGTGTTATATTAAACCTACCTTATGTGGGTAAGTTTAACATAACACAAAGGTATGTCTAATTATACGTAAAGGTATGTCTAATACAATGTAATCGTACATGTGTCAAACCTAAGAATTTTTTTATTTTTTAAAGTTTAAGGTATAAAATTTGGCAGAATGGTAGGTTTAACATAACGTAAAGATATGTCTAACATAACGTAGTGGTAGATGCCAAAATTAAAAAACCAAGAGCAAAAAAGAAAAGGTATGAAATTTTGGTTGGTTTAACATAACGTAAATGTATGTGTAACATAATGTAAATGTAGTTCTAACATAACCTATTGGTAGATGCAAAAACAAAAAAATTATGCGCGAAAAAAAAAAGAGAGAGTCTCTTAACCCGGATCCGACCCAGGTGCATGGATCTGATCCATGCACCCGTTTCATTGGAGACTTACTCTAAATATTAATTTGTTTAGGGATAATTCGATATCATATATTAATATAAATATGATTAATAGATAAGTGTAACACTATTAAAGATGTGTGTATATACATATATGTATATGTATAATATGTATTTAGTGTGAAATTATATGACATCCTAAATATTTTTTTAAATTAATATTTGTAAATATCCTGTTAACAAATTTTTTTATTTTTTCATTTTTTACTATTTATTCATTTTGATTTAATAATATAAATATTGTATTAATTTATTCTCATTTAATTGATCTTAATTAAATAATTTGAATTGAATAATTTATTAAATACCAACATTAGATATCAATTTGCATGGGATAACTTATATCATATTTAATATAGATTAATAAATAAATATAACATTATTTAAAATGTGTGTATATACACATATGTATATATAATATGTCTATAGTCTGAATTATATGTCATCCTAAATATTTTTTAAATTATAAATATCTCATAATCAAATACAAGTTTCGCCTTTTATTTTATACTTAGGACTTCGTATATTTTTATATGAGAGTGCACGTTTTGAATTTAGATGGCTCAGCTGATTATTTAAATTATATATATGCTTAGTTTCTAATTATTATATTGTCATCATCATGATCACTACTACTACATTTTGATTTTGTGTTGAGTTTAAATTGTAATGATCAATGGCGTGCTTTATCAATTAATTTATGTGATGCTTACAACGGAATAATGATTTGTCATCTTCGATGTTAAGCGATATTAATTTTTTTCTAATTCAATTTATTTTTAAAATAAAAGGTTGAAAATATATAACTGACAATGTTTGCATCAAGTTCCTACGTAAAATTTCTAATTTTATTGTGTATTGTTTCTATATATACATACTCACAAACACACATATTTAATTTAAGTAATTGAATTTGATTTTTAATTCATATATTTTTTTAGTATATTTAATTTAAGTGACTGGCGATATTTGTTTGTAGCACATATGATAAAAAAATGTTTCAACTAGAAATGTTGTGTAGTAAAGAAGTTTTTTAAAAAAACTTACAAACTTGCAAGTAAAATTTCCGATTTTGATTTGAAGATCATGATTGATACTTTTGTTTTTAATATTAATCATAGATTAGTGAATTAGATATGTATAATATTGATATATTGTTGTGAATTGAATTATTTTAAGACAATTTAGATTCTATTAGTTATTAAATATTATAATATCTTCTATGTACTAAAATTACTTATACTATATTATCAAATAATTAATATTTAACAACATTATAATATCACATACCGTGCATAGTGCGGGTGCCAATACTAATATACGTAAAATGGAACCTCGTTACCTATAAATTTAAAAGATTTTTGCAATTACAGTTGTAAATTGGTAACATCTGATCAATCTCATATAATTAAGATATGAGGCGGTTTCGCAATAATGATGATATTTTTATTTTATATTGAATGGAGTACATAAGAAATTGGACAATTCCTAGTGCTACACTCTAAAATGCACCACGTTGAATGTGGGTGCACCCACTAATTGAAGAGGTCCATTTAATTTGTTTAAAGAAAACTTTTCAAATCATGAAGCTATCAATTTAATTTTCTTGGAGTATGGGCTTTGGTTACCAAAGTAATTAAAACAACTTTTGCAGTGAAAATTAAATAGGATTAATATATATTATAAGGAGATTTACTAAAGTTTTTATATAATTTATTTTCTACAACAAGGTTAAAAATATAAGAATGCTAAAACAAAGTTATAGTTTTTGAATTATTTAATTATTAATACTAATTAGTAGAGGAATCTCTATAGTTTGTGGTACAAATTTATTTCCTGTCTTTTTGTGGGTTACTTTTTAACCCCAAAAGCTAACATGGGGATGACAATGCATAGCTCAGCTCGAATATGAGTTGCTCAAATCTATTTTGTTTAGTTACTCTTAATAAATGGGTTAAATGCGCCAAACCTCCTTGTGTTTACGAAATGTTGCGTCGGATCCTCCTGTGATAAGGAAATTGCATGGGAAACACGTGGAAGTTCAAGAAATCGGCACACACACCCTGCCGCCTGAACTGAGTCCAACTCCGTTAAATTTTGTTTTGAATTTCCCGTTATACCCTTAAAATAACTTATAATTTAATTTTAAAAAAAAACTTAAGATAAACAAATCGAGGATCCAGATCTGCAGAAGACACATATCTTTTTCCTGACACGAAGACCCAGATCTACCGTCGTCGTCGAACCGATTGTCGTTGGAGTCAACACCATCAAGGAACCATGGGTGAAGGGCGGTGCCGACGACCACGACTCCTCCAACTAGAAGCCCTCCCACGCCGCTACCGCCGGCTGCTGATCTGAAGACGGGGCTGCGTTAGAACGCCTCCTTCCACACCCCGGAGGAGCTAGAGGCCAATATTAACTCTCCTAAGCCTGCTGAAATGACAATCGAGCCGGCAAGGGAGGGCAACTGGTGTTTGACGAGCGTGACGTGGCGCTGGATGGCGGCGTCCTGACGGAGCTGTGGAGCTGCTCGGTGAGGGGGCGGCGGTGCCGAGAGTGTTCACGAACTCATTCTCTTTGAAAGTCGCCGATGGATCTGTCGCACAAAGGGCAGCTCCTCCCCCTCAACCCCTCACCGCCTCTCCATAGTCCAAACTCTCCTCTTCCACCTCCTCCTCCGATGTCACCACCACCGTTTCTTCTACTCCGTTGGCCGTCCCAAACCCGCCGGAGAAACTCAAATCTGAGTGACAGCCGGATAAGAAGAGAATAGTTTGGCAACAGATTTCTTTTCTGCAAAAGACGGTGGGATGGAGATGATGAATAGAAGACACGATGAATTTTGCTTCTTTTTTGTTTTCTATTTTATTTTTTAATTTTAAATTTTAAATTTTTTTTGAATAGAATAGATTTGAATTATAATTTTAATTGTAGAAAAATTAAAATTGAATAGAAAATATAGATTTTGAAAAGTATAGAGGTGGAGGAATGGCAGGGGTAGGAGGGTGGGGAGGGGTAAGTTTTTGAAAATTCAATTAAATGTAGGGGCTTTCCTGCAATTCTGGCAAAGTAATTTATTAACAAAGTTAGGGTCAAAAGAGTCCATTTACAACAAAAAAGTGGAAAAAAATCAATTCATTTCGCACCTCAGGCGCGTGTAATACACTCTCGTGAAGTCTAACGATTTTGGGGGTTTCGCGTCGAGTTTATGAACTTCCACGTGTTTCCCATGCAATTTCCTTATCACAGGGGGTCCGGCGCAACATTTCGTAAACATAAGGGGGTTTCACGCATTTAACCCCTTAATAAATATTATTTAAAATATTTGAACACAGATCTTTTAGATTACTTAATTATTATTGATAATTAGTACTTAATTAGCTGGGATACTAAAGTGTTATTAAATGTAAAAGATAAATCTTTTATAATAGTAATAATGAAAATATACATGATTGATACGAAAATGCTAAAATGCTAATGGCGGACAATTCTTGATATGCTACCGCTCATCTCATCTTTATATGAAAAGTGAAATTAATTAATATTCTGGATATCTAACACGTCAGCAGTGCCAGTAAATACATATTAATGTACCTACGGTTGGTAGGGTGACATTATTGTATGATGTACAGTGAAGAATGAGTGTGAATGTTTAAAAATGTTATTTGTTTTCATAAAAGAAATACAATTAGTTGTTTTGGTTTATAAGATATGATTCGTAAGGTGAAATACTCTTGTATAATCATAAAACACATAATCATCTTTAAAAAAAAAATAAACACATAAAAATTGAACTAAATCTAATCTTTTTTCTTACTTTCATCACCAAATCACACCATTTTATAAAATTGTTTTATCTTTCACTACCAAAGACACACATTTCATGTTAGTGCGAGTTTGTCCATGCCGACCATTGTTGTAAAATGAGAATGCTCGTACATCTATCTCCCTACTAAGACCATTTTACAGTGAACATCAACTATTTTACTATAATTTTGATCTTGAGATAAATATCACATTCAAATTTAAAGATAAATGACATTTTTAATATACAACAACTAATACTTTAACAAATAAGTAGTAGTACTTTAATAACAAGTGATACTTTATAAAGTAACAGAAACTATATTACCATATAATATGTGGAACTTTAATTGATAATAAGTAATACCTTTTATTTTTATTTTAAAAACCATAGTAAGCCATACTAGAATCATTCAACACCATTAAAAAGACATAATACATATGAAAAAGTAAAAATAAAAAATAAAATTATATATATATATATATATATATATATATAAACCACAAATCTTCGAAAGTTCTGGATATGCACAAAATAACGAATGTTAGATAAAAAAATTATAATGAATGATTAGTGAAATTTTAACATATAACAAAGAATCACATTATAAACAACCAAGAAATAATTAGATCCATAATAATGTTTACTTTAATTAGATAGCAAAAAATGACATCTATAACATATAATACATAATACTTTAATATATAATAAAATGTATGAAATTTAATCAAACACACATGTAAAGAATACGGATCTTACACTCTTATTTGATATTTACGAGTCTCCACTCACTACACATTACTTTTTCATTCTTCTCATCATGCATAAATCGTACATTCTACAGTAAGTTTTTAAGTAAGATCAGATCCATGTCACGGAATGTGACCCTAGAAACTATTTTCCATTACAAAGCATAATTTACATTTTATTACATGCCCACATAATTTTCTTTAAAGGGAAGGCTTTATTAGTCCATATTAACCATGGAACATGGAAGTGAAATACATGGACTAGGTGCAAAAAGTGGTCGGGCCCCGTTAACTCTCTAGTGGGACTCATTACACTAACCACCCTCCCAAAACTTTTCCCAATTTCCACCGCAACGTGACAATTTTTTCCTAAGTGAAAATAAATAAATTCAATTTAAACAAACATCAATTAATTAAAAGAAAAAGAAAAAGACAACTAGGTGGGCCCACCCAGTTCTCGGAAGTTCCGTGACCGTGACTCCAGTTTTATTTCCCCATCCCCGCCTCTGGGCCGTCCGATCACATTCGATCCGACGGTCCAGATCGGCCCCACTTCTCCCACTCCCCAACCAAACCTGTCTGCCAGCTAGGACTTTTTTAATTCCCAAATCATCCACGTCGCCGCTTTATCCGACGGCTGATATTTCACGTACATCCACCCGCCAACCAGATCGCAGCCGTTGAGATTGGGTCCCACTTTTCTATTCTGCCAAAAAGTAACTACTAGCTGCTAATGTGCGCCCGGTCCTCCCTCACTAATTGCTATCTTAGACTGGATTTTGCGTTTTATTAATTTATTATTTTTATATTATTTTTCCTTTCTGTAATTTTAAAATGAGAAAACAATACTCTATTCAAGATTTTACACCTATTCAATTGTGCCGTAATTATTGGGAGAAATTGGTATTTTTAGTGTTATTTTTAGTGTTAGTGATAATATAATAGTTTATAATTTAATAATGTGGAGCTAAAAGAATTAGTGAAATCTTGCTCATTAATTTTGCCGGGAATTTATCCATATTCTACGCTCACACCTAAATTCCTGTAATTGTCATATTATTTTTTACAAGGTTATTTTTATAACCGGCTGGCTTCGGTCATTCTAAACCTACTAATACACGGCTCTGTTTGTTAAGTTATTTTGACTGTCTTATATTTTATACTCCACTAACTACTAACTTAATTCATCTTTAACCGTACTTTTTATAAATGTGATTTTATTGAATTTCTCTAATTCATTGTATTTGTACGACTTTATATACGATTTTGAGAATATCTCACTTTGAAAATTAGAAAATGTAAATATACTAATTCGTTAATAAAACATTAAAGATATTTTTGGGATTAGAATCATTAAGGAGAAATATATTGCATTGATCAAACATATGTACTTACCAAACACTAATTGGAAGAAGATATGATAAAAAAAATGATGCACAATGATTTCCACCAAAAACAAAACCTAGCAATCCGTTTGATTTTGTTCAATTGAAAGCAACCGAGTGAATTTGATTCATTTTCTGAAATTGAAAACAAACGAAGAAATCAATCATCTAGGCAACTTAATAATACCATAATCCGATTAATTTTAGCGTAATCATTTTAGAGTAATTAATTTCATCCCAAAAAATAAACTAATGAAGTGTAGATTAAATAAGTATTACTGTAAAATTTCCATCTTCCAATTTCTTAGAGACGTAAAGCAAATGCCTTCCTTAATTCAAAATTCCAAACATGGAAGCTTAATCAGTAAGAGAAACCGACACGTGTCCGTTATGTGGTGTTGGTGTTGATCAAGGGTTGAGAATATCGCCATGTTGGCACGAGGCAATCTGGTCCGTGGGATGATGTGGAGATGGAGGGCCGAGATTGACTGGCGTGACAAAGCGATTTCATCAGATGAGTCCACGAGGGCTTTTGAAGATGTGAAATAGGGCCTCAACAAATGAATAGATGATGAGATCGAGACAGCAGGAAAGAAAAAGGGTGCATTTATAGAGAGAGAAGGAGAGGGGTTTTAGAGAGAGAAAGAGAGGAAGAAGTGGAGAGAAGCCGAAAGGGAAAGCAATAGGGGAGAGAGAAAGAAGGGATTTGTGGAAGAGGAGGAGCCCATTTTCAGAAAAGATCTTTGTAAAGATTGCTGTTTTTAATCCGCCGGATTTGAACTGAATCTTGATTTTCCGGCGACTGCCCTTCTCTTTCTTCCATTTGATTTTCATTTTCCGGCTGTGACTGGCCTCTGATGAGACATCTGATCGGATTTCTTCAGCTGGGTCAACCTCTAACTCTGTGGATACTTCAGTAGATGGATAGAAACAGAGAAGCTAGAAGAGCTAGTATTGTGGGCTCTAATGGCTTCAACAGGAGAAGACACCGAACAAACATCCTCAGAGACTCTCCAGGTTTTGTTTCAACAGATCTGAATCTGTCGTGTTTAAAAAAAATAAAAATTCTTCAAGACCTGAGCTTTAATTTCTGTGTTGATGTTTTGCAGATGAAGATGGCGGATTGGAGTCGCAGGACTCTGTGAGGTTAAGAGATAGAGTGAAGAAGGATCGAGATCGAGAAAGGGAGAGAGAAAGAGAGAGAGAGAGAGATAGAGAGAGGGAAAGGGAGAGAGAGAGAGATTTAAGAGAGAGGTCGAGCAGAAGTAAGAGGAGAAGAGGCGAAAGATTGACCAGCAATAGAGAAGACACCGGAGGAGATGAAACCTCGGAGGAGAGTGTCAACGACGACGAGGATGAAGACGATGAAGAAACCACCACCACCGCCCCCGCCGCCTCCGGCGGTGTGAGGTTGCTGACGCCGGCGGTGGCTTCCATTCCCAACCACCACCACCACCATCACGGGCACCTCAGCAACCACCACCCCAGCCATAGCAGTAGTTTTAGTCAACAGCAACACAATAGCAATAGCACTAGTAATATTGTAAGTAGTAATCACCATCTTCAACATAGGAAAAGCTTCCCCCCCAATTCTTCTTCTGCAAAAGTTCTACGAGGGCCACCGGTTTGGAAATCTGGCGATGAAATGATTAGTGTTTCCATTCCAAGAAAAGCTCGTTCTGGTAAGAAATGATTTTATTGGTTGCTAATTTTGTTGGTCAAATATCTGATTCTCACCATTTTCTCCTCCTTCTGCAGCATCCACTAAGAGGTCGCACGATTGGATTTCGAGCAGTAGTAATAACAACAGCGGCGGTGGAGTCTCCGGCGAGCAGAATCTTGGCCCGCAATCGAGTTCTCCGGCGAGACAGGCCCTTGCTCCGGCGGCCACGCCTCTGCCGGTGGCCCCAATGTCTCCATCTTCTTCCAATGCTTCCATTAGAAAGAAGCTTGTCAGTGTTCAACACCCTTCAAATCTTCTTCCAAGATTTCTGTTTTTTCACCTTTCTTTGTCCTAATCGAACTGATTTTGCACCTTTCAGAAGCCCAGTGTTAACAATTCCGGGCCGAAGCTGAAGCCACCGAAAGTCTCGTCGAAGCTGAGCTCTTCGAATCCTGAGGAGCTGGAGATTGAAATTGCAGAGGTTTTGTATGATTTGATGACCCAATCGCAAGGCCCTTCATCGAAGAAGGAGGATTCAAGAGAAATCAGCAGATTAAACAGCGATGTGAAATCGAGAAATTCTTCTCCGATTTCGAATTCTAATCCAATTTCGGCAGCCAATTCTAGCCCCCTTTCTGCCGTCGGTGAGTATCCAGCGTGCTCAATGACATTCTTCTTCCTCCATCTTCTTTAATTGTAATAACAGAGTTTTGATTTCTGTTCTTTGCAGCTCCGAAGAGGAAGAGGCCGAGGCAAATACCGGAGAACTCGAACTCCGGCTATGGTGTTCGGAGCAGCCCGGTTTCTGCAAAGCCCGATGCAGATCAGACGCCCAAGAGTGAGATTCCGTCTCCTAATTTGGAGAAACTCGCAGCTGAAAACGGATTCGAAATCGGGGGCAATTTGGTCAATCCACAAGGACATCCGGCGGAGCCGTCTGCGCCGACACCGCCTGAGTCGACTAAATCCGATTTAGAGGCCAAGCATGTGGATGAAGAATCGAGGGAGAGCAGAGATTTGAAAGGAGAGATGAGCTCACCAAAGGAGAGAGAATCTCTTGCTGTTAGAGCAGATGATAGCAACAATGGGGATTCACCATCGACAACGACAGCTTCATCAGCTTCTGCCATGATTAAAGCGTGAGTACAATTATTTACATTCAAAGACTTGATTTTTATTTTTATTTTCCTCTCTTCTCTTCGGGGTTAATAAATCTGGTTGCTTTTCTGGGATTCTCAGGAATTCAGTGGTAGCTGAGATGGAGAATCAAAGGGAAGAGAAGTTCCAAATAGATCTGATGGTGAGTAAAGAAATCTGTCTCTCTCTCTCTCTCTCTCTCTCTCTCTCCCTCTTTTACTAAATTTGAAATCTTTTTTTTTTTTTTGAGCTGATTAAATCGGATTTTCAGGCGCCGCCGCCACAGGTAAGGTCATCGCCGGAGAGGGAAATGAAGATGGATTCGAGGGATTTACCGATGGATCAGAAGCCGGTTGTTTTGAATGTCGAAGCAGTATGTAGATCGATGATTTTTATTCGGATCTTTTAGCAGTATGTCGATTGGCGGTATGTTGACGTTTTTATCTGATTCTTTTAGAATCCCAAGGCGAAAGAGCAAGATGAAGAAGTTAGTAAGAGTGTGAAAGATCAAGAAAAGAGAGGCAAAGGAGCTGGTGAAGATGCTGATAACAAGGGGAGAAATGTTGACTTGCATCTTGATTTGGAAAAGTCTGAAAGAGACGGCGGCGATGGAGTTAATGCCGCCACCGGAAGCAAGTCTTCCCAGTTGCAGGCTCAAAAGCAGGCACCCACTGAGAAATCTGGTAAGTTTTCTTTTTCTAAGAATCGATTTGGTTCTTTGAGAGTGTGAACATTTCTTTAATCTCCATCTTTCTTGTCTGTTGGTTTAGGTCATTCGACAAGCCCGTTGCCTTTGCCGATGTCCATGGCTAGTTGGCCTGGTGGGCTTCCTCCGATGGGGTATGTTCATATTTTCTCAAGTTGCAGATCTGTTGTTGCCTCTGTTTTCTGGGAATTAACTTGTTCGTACTTTGGTAGGTATATGGCTCCGTTGCAAGGAGTTGTTTCGATGGATGGAGGGGCTGTTGCACCTGGGCATATTCAGGTAAACAATCTTTGATCCATCTTTGGTATCTGCAATGAATGTTTTATATTCTTGTCTGAATGTTGTGTGTAAATTGTGCAGCAATTGTTCTCACAACCACGACCAAAACGATGTGCTACGCATTGCCACATTGCTAGGAATATACATTGCCTTCAGCAGTTCATGAAGATGAACACCTTCTGGCCGCCCCCTACTGCTGGCTCGGCCTCTATGTTCGGGTCGAAACC
Source organism: Scutellaria baicalensis (assembly GCA_005771605.1). Taxonomy (NCBI): domain Eukaryota; kingdom Viridiplantae; phylum Streptophyta; class Magnoliopsida; order Lamiales; family Lamiaceae; genus Scutellaria; species Scutellaria baicalensis. The sequence goes on along the minus strand of CM016729.1, from coordinate 18,684,197 downwards.
TTGCAACCTTAATGTCTTGCCGGCTGGGGACATGCACGGAAATGTTAGAGGCGTTAGTAACGCACAGGATAAGGGCCAAAACGTGGTTAGTGTCCCCAGTCATGCTGGGAAGGACAAGATCTCTCAGCCTAATAACTCTAATCAAGATTCTGCTCAGAGAAAGCAGCAGATTCTCATTCAGCAAGCTTTGCCTCCTGTGGCTCCTAGCAATTTACTTGTATGTAGTTTTGCTTCGTCTTTGTCTGCAATATCGTTATTTGGTGGATGTTTGATTTTCTTTACTGTGTTGATCAGGGCCCTGCTTTTATCTTCCCTTTGAACCAGCAGCAATCGGCTGTTGTGGCTCGGCCTAGTGGTGCGAAATCTCCGGCCAATGGGGCTGCGTCCAACGCCTCCAGTTCTGCTGTTACGAGCACTTCTTCAGCAGCTACTGCGATGAGCTTCAATTATCCGAATATGGGCTCTAATGAGACGCAACAGTACTTGGCCATTTTGCAGAACAATGCTTACACGTTTCCCATTCCAACAGTGGGGGCACCTCCGAATTACAGGGGTACCCCGGCTCAGGCAATGCCTTTATTCAACGGTTCGTTCTATTCTTCCCCAATGATTCATCCATCACAACTTCAGCACCCGCACCCACAGTCTGTCCAATCGGCCCAGTTGCTGCAAGCCCACCAAAATGCTAACGCCTCTGGCGGTTCCTCCTCGTCTCAGAAGCATTTGCAGAGCCAACAGCAAAGGACGCAAAGTGGTGGTGGCGTCTCTGGTGGTTCTCAGAAAACTCAGCCATCCCAGCAGTATGCACATTCATCACGACCTAGGCACCTTGAGGGTGAACTGGGTGGTGAAGAGAGCCCATCCACAACTGATAGTCGTGGGTCTCGAACCTCCATGAATATCTATGGCCAGAACTTTGCCATGCCGATCCACCCACAGAACTTCGCACTGATGACAAATCCGGCTGCTTTGGCTGCTGCTGCTGCCACGAGTGCGAGCAGTAATCAAAACGACAAGAAATCCCATCAACAACAGCAGCCGGGTGTGAAGACAGGAGCTGAGCAGCAGATGCCTCCACATGGATTTGCAATGTCTTTTGGAACCATTAATGGGGCTAATGCTAGTCCAGGGATTGACATAGCATCCATGGCTCATAATCATGCTGTTATGTTCCAGAGCTCCTCGGAAGCTGCTGTGCGACAGAACATGCAGATGATGGCTGCTGCTCAGGCGGCACAGAAGAAGAATTTCCGAATTTCTGATGATGGTAAATCTGGAGGGGTTGATTCCTCCGCCATGGATGATGAAAGAAAAAGCTTGCAAGGGAAGGGACAGTCCATTGCATTTGCCAGGCAAGACTTGGCTGATGGGCAAGTTACTTCCATTCAGGCTAATAACGTGATTGAGAGCTCGGGTCGAGCCCTAAATGTTGCATCAGGTGGTGGTGCACGTACCTCTCGATCCGTGACGAGTAATGCTATGAGTGCTATGCATATGTCTAATGCTCATAACATTCAAGTTCAACTTCAGCAACAGCAGATGATGCAGCAGCTTAAACACCAGCAACAACACCAGCAACAGCAACAACAACAGCTTGCAGCAAATGCAGTTAATCGGAGTAAAGTAGCTGTGACTAGCAATGGAGGTATTTACACCGAGCATATGAATTCATCAAATAAGTACACCGAGCATATGAATTCATCGTCGTCTACCATGGCTGCTAAGTTTCCGAATGCACTCTCAGGGTTTCCACAGAATCTTGTCCAGAGCAATAACAATAGCAGCCCTAGTCAATCTCCCCAGTGGAAAAACCCCACCCGAACACCGACCCCTCAAGCTCCGTCTTCGACAACAACAGGGCTCAAGAACCTTCCCCAGCAGCATTCTCGAACACAGCCACAAATGCTCAATCAGATATCATTTGGAGGAAATCAGAAGCCTTCGGCAACACAAGCACCTCAGAGTAGCAACAACCAGACCCCATCTTCTCCGATGATGGTTGGCTCTCCTACAACCTCCAAAGGAGCTAGTGGGAGCCCAAGAACAACCTCGTCTGCCTCCACGAACAACAAGATGGGCCAAGCATCCGCCTTGTCGGCCCAGCCACCAAAGAACTCACCATCAGGCCCCCAGCCACAAGTCCCCGTCAATCTTGGGAAACCCTCATAATATTGCTTCTTCGTCCACCAGCAGTGGAGGACAGAAACCTCAAATGCAGCCTCAACAGCAGCTACCTAAAGCTATGCAACAGTCACAGCTGTTCTTCTCGAATCCGTACAACCAACCCCCACCCCCTCATTCTGTAAGCACGAGTACAACTGCTTCTGGCCCGACCGGATATTACATGCAGCGAAGACGGCCAGACCAACACCAGCAGGGCCCAGGTGCTCCTCCGTCGAATGGGGGTTTATCGTTATGCCCTCCAGTGACAATGAGTAGTACGAACACCAATGACCCGGCTACAGCGATTGCTGCAGCCACGGCGAATGTGAAGGGTGGGATGATGCATGCATCTCAGTTTGCAGGGCAATCAGGTGGAACCCTATTGCCATCTGGCTTCCCTTATGTGCATCCTGTTCAGGTCAAACCTGCTGAGCAGAAACAGCCTGCTGGTTAGTATTTAAAAAACCCACCTTTTTTTTCCCCAATAGCTCTGTTAGATTCGTCCATTGCAATTTATGGATCCATGTTACGATTTCTTGACCAGGAAATGACAATTTACATCAATGGCAGCCTGAGAAGAAGTGAAGGATGATAATGCAATGGGTCAACAGATATGACCTCAGAAAGGAGACAGCCAGCGAGACGAAACGGTCTCTCGTGCAGAACGAGAAAATCGGAAGAGGGGGGAATGGACCGCGAGAATGGGAGTTGAAGATGATGCTGCGCGAAGTCGGCATGAAATGCGAATGACATGAAAGTGTTTGATGCACTCTTGTCTATAATTTTGTTTAAGATTGATGATGCCAAATGATGCTTAATTCTCTTTTCTTGTGTCTGAATTCTGAACCCCTAAGGTTAAAGGGGAAGAGCCATTGGCGTTATAATATTGGTTCAAAAGCTCTTCTGTAATGTGTTGTATGGTTTTCTTTGCATGAAAATGCTAACTACCATTGATGCAATCAAGGTTTTCACTACCAAGATTGGTAAGAAAGTTGAGATTTTTGTCCTTGTACACAAGCCCACAACTAAAAATATGCCCTTTTCTCTCTTTGCTCTGGATTTATTGCAGTTCATATACTTCCTGAATTTCTCTCAACTCTGCAGGTGTGTTAATGCATTCAATTTGAATATTCTAATTATTGTGGAACATGGAACAAAAGAAAGAAACATGACTCCTTTTTACTCTTTTTGGTTCCTATGTTTTGAAGGTTTTATTTCACAAAGTGCTTCATAATTATTATGTTCTATTCCTACGTTATTACTGTGTCCAAGCAAGCATTCAATGTGTACAATAGTATGTGTCAAAATTTGGTAAAATGGAATAATTTGACTATAAAATAAGATTTGCAGTTTTATGTTATATTTTTGCATTTTTACGAAGTGGGAGAGTTGAAATAACATAATAAGAAGTGGAAAAGGACAGTGGGACCATTTTTGTTGTAATGTCTGTTGGGCCCTACCAAAATAACACCACACTACTATAAATTATTACATGGTTTTTTTTTTTTTTTAAATTTAGTTGGATTAGAAAAATTGGTTGTTGAAAAGAAAAAGGCTCCCCTCTTTTATTGTCTGCATCTTACACGTTGCCAATCTCCACTTCATACTTTGCCTTCTTTGTCTTCACATCACACTTAAATCATTCTTCTACTTTATCATTCTCTCTCATTATTTCTCTATCTACTAATGTAATAAATGACATACAAAATCTTGTCACGATTATAATTCATGAGACGAAGCTTCATCATCCATGTTCAAAATCATTTGCACGAGTAATTCTTTATTTTGTAAATTAATGAATTTTAAATTTGTATATTAGACGTTTAAAGTAGGAGGAATCTCAATCACCAATTGAAGTTTCACCTATTTTGAGGCTGAATTGCACAAATTATATTTGGAGGATTTATGAGATATGATTTTGAAGTTCGGGGTTAACAAATGGGAGCAATTAACTTTGGTACATTTGTAGAAATAACAACACTTGTGTGCTCAGGGCACGGTGCCCCCAACTGACCATCATTTGGTGTTACATATATACTCTACATGTATCACGTGTATACTTTTCAGGTATCACATGTATACTCTTATATACATGTGATACCTGTAGAGTATATATGTAACACCAAGAAACGTTACACCATAAGAGTATAGAGAAAATACCCCGAATTACCCATTTACATATAACCAATTCACTTTAATACCCATCAATGTACATTTTTATCTCCATTTACCCATCAATATAAACTATTATCCCAAAATACCCATTTTTGACTTTCAAGTACACTGCATTGTACTTTGCTTTGTAGAGATGTAAGAATATTTTATTTACTTTTTACATGCTTTTACTTTTACTTTTTAAACATATGAATAATAAGACAATATTTGATCATTCATAGGAGAAATTTTTTACCTTACTTTTAATATTCAAAATTTACAATTCAATTCATTCCACAAAATTCACCATATGAGATTCAGAGATTCAGTGGGAAGTTCTCTAAAAATTTTGAAGTGTCAAAGATTCATCCCACTCGAACTAAAAATTTAGAATATTCATCAAACTTGAAATCAAGTAAGTATTTCAATGCATTTAGTAGTAGTTTATAGTTGCATAAAATACTTTTAATTTGTTTAAAGTTTAAATTGTTTATAGTTCTACATTTTGAACATAGGTTAGTTGTCTATAATTTATTTTGTTTGATTATTGTTTGAATGGTTAGTTATTTGATTATTGTTTGATTTTGTTTGAATGTTGAGATTTTGTTTAATTATTGTTCAGTTTAGGAATGACCGAAATAATTGTTGAATTTGTGTAGAAATTTCGTATGAATTATTGAAAAAAATAACGAAAAAAATTAAACAAAATATTGGTTAACGAAACAAACTGACTTAATTAAGTTAACAAATTCGTTAACCCCTTACATTTAAGGGGTTAACAAAATGAAAGAAAACTTTCACAAGTTTCGTTAACCCCTTAAATTTAAGGGGTTAACGAAATTAAAGAATATTTTCACAAGTTTCGTTAACCCCTTAAATTTAAGAGGTTAATGAAATTAAAGAAAATTTTCTTTAATTTCGTTAACCCTTAAATATAAGGGGTTAACGAAACTACCTAAAAAATCCCTAAAATTTCGTTAACCCCTAAAGTATAAGGGTTAACGAAATAAAGCTATATTCGAATTTACATTTTTTCGTTAATTACTATTTTCTAATTCGTTAATTCCTATTTTCCAATTCGTAAATTTTTGTTAATTCGTAATTGTTAATTTGTTAGTCTATTGGTTAATTTTAAATCGTTAATTAGTCCATGATTAATTTTTTAATTTCGTTAGCTCTACTTAGCCCTAATTTCGTTAACTATAATTATTAAATTCGTTAGCCCAACTTTTATTAGTTAACTTGAATTGTTTAGTTAATTCGTTGTGATATTAATTTTGTAAGTTGTTGTGATTAGTTTTCCCGGATTGAAAAATAAAACGATTTGTGATAATTATTTTACATTTTTTTTATATTTGTTCAGGGATGACTTTTTCAGTGGCAATATGTCATGGAGGTTACTGACATGATTTGCATTATGTGAATGACATTCAATCAATGATAAATCTCCAAACATTTTCATATCAAGATTTATTGAGCTCGCTACATGAGATTGTGTTTGCTGATTTGAGTTGTTTTGAGTATTTGATCCATTCTCTAGTAGAAGTGAATGGAAGATTGAAGAAGAAGAAAATCATGAATAATTTTGATTTGCATGAGTGTTTTTCACAGGAGTATAGACTACTAGTTCTTTTCGTTTCGTTGAAACGGATAGACTTCGGAGTATCAGGTGGTTCTTCTTATCATGAACAACAATGTTCATTAGATGAGGAGACACATGTTGGTGCTCAAAGTTTTGATCCATTGATTGAGGAGGCTTGAAATTTGGATTGGTCAAATGTTCCGTTAGGACTACATAACGACCGGAATTTTTATTCAACATGGGGTTTAGATTGCAATTTGGTTGGAACATCTTCAAATGAGCCGTGTAAACCTTGGTCGGCCTCATCTAGATGTGATCCACACAATGAGTTGAACTATTTAGACCTAAATGTGGCCCCAACTAATGAGGCTGAAGAACCACCACTTGAAGATAGGCGGGGACAAGAAGACCATGATCATCGAACATGTAATCAAGTACTACCGGACTGATCATATGTGAATATTTGTGTATACAATTAACAAAATTTGATATATATATATATATATATATATATTTTGGTATATCCAATTGATGCAGAAGATGACTTTGTGCTGAATGAAGATGTAGAGACAAACTTGGATGAGGAGCAACGAGCTGCATATTTACAATTCTGCGATGACACAATGAGAGCTGAGTGGCACATTCCAGACATACCTGATTTTGAGGACCCAACTGCAGATGAGATTGAGCATGCTCCAACTGGTATGAAAAAAGGAGCGACATTTGAGTCTAAGGTTGAATTGAATAATTTAGTCGGGTATTATCATCTAGAGAATCAAGTCCAATTCCGTGTGGACCACTCTGACATACACCGATGACAGGTGAAGTGCAAACAAAATAATTGTCCATTCTTAGTCAATGCACATGAAAAACACGGGATTTGGAAAATAGCCAAAGTTGTCTTGCCCCACACCTGTTCATATCAGCTGAATGCTAGTGCACCCCACAGACTTCCGTCCACATTGATTGGAGATTATTTCGTCCAGAGGCTCCGAAAAGATAGGACTGACATCACTCCTAGGGACATCATGCGAGAGATGAATGAGATACATGGACTGAATTTGAGCTACAAGCATGCTAGGAGTGTAAAACGTCATGCAATGAGAGAAGCATATGGTGATCCGAAGACGTCATTCAACATATTGCCAGCTTACTTGCAGGTAGGGTTGTAAAAGAAGCGAATCTTTTTGATTCGATTCGGTATTCGAATTCGAATATAGTGATTCAAATCCGAAAAATACGAATAAGAATCCGAATAAGAATATTTTTTTATATTCGTATATTATCCGAATACGAATAAGAATATAATGGTATTCGATTCGAGTATTCGTGAATATATTCGAATAATTATATATATCAATAATTAGATATTTTACTTTTTTATATTAGTATTTAGTAATGCCTAAATACATATTAGTATTACATAAAGCATAACTAAATATTATATATATTGTAAAGTAATGTCTAAAATTACCTAAGTATGTAAAAAATAATACTAATTTAATTCTAAGTATGTAAAACTTGAAATCCCCAAATTCAATACAAATGAATTATGTATTTCGAATCTTGAATGTTAATTTGGTTAATGAATTATTGAACTTGAGTTGATGAATTTTATTGTTTATTTAAGTACTATGCAGGCATATTAATTTGGGAAAAAATATATATTTGATTTTTTTTTGAAATTTAAGTTTAAAATTTTCGAATACGAATATTCGAATATTCTCGAATATATTCGAATATGTTAAACGAATCGAATAAGAATTTTATTTGTTATTCGAATAATAAAAGAATACGAATATGAATATTCGAATAGTTAAACGAATACGAATCGAATATCATGGTATTCGATTCGATTCGATTCGTTCGTTACAACCCTACTTACAGGTTTTGAAGGAACGCAATCCGAGTACATATACCTGCATTAGACACCCAGAGTAATGGAAAATTCAAGTATGCGTTCTTTGCATTGGGTGCATCCATTGCTGGATTTCAGTTATGTTCCATACCTATTATGGTGGTCGACGGTTGCCATTTGAAGGGGCAGTACAAGGGGATTTGATTCGTTGCTATGACTAAAGATGGAAACGATCGAATTTTTCCCCTAGCGATTGGGATAGGGAGTGTCGAGAACGATGAATCTTGGATATGGTTTTTGCGTAATGTCCGAGAAGCCTTTGGTTGCCCAGATGGCTTGGTTATCGTTTCTGATCAACATGTTAGCATCGGTAATGCAATACAAGATGCATATCCTGAAGCTTCTCATTGTCTTTGTTGTTTCCATATTCAGCAGAATCTAGCCAAGTATGGATCACACTTGGTTGGGCTGTTCCATACGGCCGCATACTGTTACGATGAACACACATTTGATAGGTATGTCGAACTTCATATTTTAAATATTCCGCTGCGTTTCAACAATTAACTTTGTTTCCCCTTCTTGTATGATCAGGTACATGTCTTTGATCAATGATAGTGGTTTCCAGGGAGCGATTGCCAGTTTGACAAAGGCTAGAGCTACTCTGTGGTCTCATGAAATGCCCTGTTCGAAGATTCAACTACATGACCTCTAATGTTGCTGAGGTTTGGAATGCTCGTCTCGTGTGGGCAAGAAAGTTACCCATTTGTTCCATCTTGGAGGCGGCTCGAAGGGTTATTGAAAAATGGTTTGCTGAGAGAAGGTTGGCAGCTGATGAAAGAGGTCCCACTTTCACCAAGTCCGTGCACGATAAATTAGAACAATTCATGCGGCAAGGGCGATCGATGGAAGTCCAAAGAATGGGACGAGGTAAATTCAAGGTCATTGATGGTCGAAAAATATACTTGGTAGGCCTTAGTGATGGTGTGTGTAGTTGTATGTTCTTCCAAACCGAGTTGATTCCATGTGTGCACGCATGTGCAGCCATCATGTACTTCTTCATGACCTACTTAATACAAACCTACTTGTGAAATTGCAATAATTGTTTGTATGAACTCACAATATCTGTGTTTACTGTAGTTATACTAATGAGTCGGTTGCCTCGCACGTGGCCCCTTATTATACGACATACTTGTTGAGAGGGATGTGGGCTTGTGAAGTTATACCTGTGCCCAACCCGATAGAGTGGGTTGTAGATGATGAGACGCGCATATGTGTTTGTGTCCCACCGGATCAACCAAAACAGGCCGATCGACCAAAAGACAAGCGAATAGCTTCTACTGGTGAACATTCAGGAGTGCACCGCCTATCATGTACTCGTTGTGGTAACCCTGGGCATAACAGAACTACATGTTCTGAACACATGTACCAGAACGACGAGCAAGGTGAAAATCCCGACCAAGGTGGAAAGAAGACTAGAAAAAAGAAAAGATGTTCTACTTGTGGCTCAGAAGCACACACAAAAAGAAAGTGTCATTTATATTTAAGCCGTGAACATGAATAACCTATATCATGTGGCTATGCCTGAGTGATTTAGTGTATGACTTAGTTGGGAATAACGATATTTGAGTTGCATTTTAAATTGCATAAGTTAGATAAGATTTCAAGTATAAGTTAGGAAATCTAAAAAATTTCTAGTAGTTCTACCAAACTAATAATCTAATAATCAAACATGTAGTTCTTCCAAACATGTAGTTCTACCAAACTAATAATCTAATAATAAAAAATCCTGGGGTTGTGTTTCCTCATCTGTGGAGTTTGCATATATAACTTGGGCCATCTTTCTCCTTACGCCATTGATCCCCTTATACTCCTTTAGTGAGTTCCTCAAATACTCGCGCATCATCCCACTCTCCACTGAGAGTAATGCCCATGACCCACATGACGTACTGTCCTCCTGCACATAGCACATGGGTTTATTGCGCGATACCCCCTCGTGATATAAAAATTCGGCGTCGAACCCCCTATAAGATGGAAAATGCACAGTTAACACGTGGGATTCCAAAAATTCAACACACGTCCCACATTTACTAACTGCTGCTTACGGCGTTAATTTTTGCCCCGTCATTGCCCGTTTTGCCCCTGATATACCCTAATAGAACTGTCGCCGTCATTCCAAATGTAGAGAGAGAAGAGAGAGCGATAGGTTAGGGCTTGAAAGGTTAACCCACCATTTTCCGACCAAATCTCCCTGTGAATCCGACCAAATACCCTTACCTCGTTAGTTTGTAGTGTGCGTCGAAGCCTTCTGAGTGTGTTTTGTTGATTTTTGCTGAAAAGGTAGGTTTTGCGATAATCGCGAAATAGCGAAAATATGATTTCTGGGCTGGGTTGTTTGTTTTCTTTTTAGTTTTTACATTGAAAGCATGTTTAGGTTACACATTGCTGGGTTATGGTTTATGATTTTTCGATTTTTCCATTTTTCGATTTTTTCTTTTCTGGCTGTATGACTTTTTGATTTTTTTGTTTTTCGCTTGCTTGAACACAACCTTGTAGTTTTAAGAATAATGTTTATAGGTTTCATGAATTTGGGGATTAGGGTTTCTGATTTAGGGAAAGACTTTGCGGGTTTAGGGTTTGCGGGTTTAGGGTTTCTTGAATCTGGGAATTAGGGTTTCTGATTTGGGCATTAGGGTTTAGGGTTTCAATAATTTTGGGTTTAGGGTTTCTGATTTGGGAATTAAGGTTTCTGATTTAGGAATTAGGTTTTGAAATTTATGAATTATGTGTTCTGAATTTGATATAATTATGCATGTTTAAGTGTTTGCTATTTACAATTATCATAAATTCTGCATGTTTAGGGTTTCTGATTTGGGTATTAGGGTTTAGGGTTTCAATAATTTTGGGTTTAGGGTTTCTGATTTGGGAATTAGGGTTTCTGATTTAGGAATTAGGGTTTAAAATTTATGAATTATGTGTTCTGAATTTGATATAATTATGCATGTTTAAGTGTTTGCTATTTACAATTATCATAAATTCTGCATGTTTAAGAATTTTTTTTTCTGAATTTGATATAAATATGCATGTTTAAGTCCATGCATGTTATGCATGTTCTGAATTTGAGAAGTTATGCATGTAAAGGAGTTTTATGTTTATGTTTTTAGTTCTAAATACATGTTATGTGTTTTGTTTCATTTTTCCAGATTATGGCTGATGAAGATGATATTAAAATTTTTGATGCATGGGTGGTAGTTTTAGGCAGTTGGCTAAATTAAAATATGTTGGTGGGTTGAGGGTACATATACCACCTGTGCAGGTGGATATGTTTTACTTTGCTGATCTTCTAGAAATTTATAAAATGTGTAATGGGAAAAATACAAATGTAGATGTGTATTCCTGCTCACCTGGGTTAGATCTTGATAGGGGGTTGAAACTTATTAGGGATGACCATGGCCTTATAACATTGTTCAATGAGTACAAGGGATATAAAGTGATTCCCTTGTACTTTGAGGACTAGCCAGGTCCTCTGCTAGCTGTGGATAGTGAGGGTAGAGTGTTGCTTACCCAGGAGTCTGTCCCTTCAATCTGTTATGGGAATGACCCTGAGGCTGAGATGGTGACAATATCCATGGAATAGGGACTGAGGCAGAGGGAGTAAGGGCTGAGGCAGAGGGAGTAAGGGCTCAGGCAGAGGGTGAGGTAGAGGGAATGTATATGGCAGAAGGAGTAAGGGCTGAGGCAGAGGGTGAGACAGAGGGAATAGGGGCTGAGGCAGGGGGTGAGGCAGAGGGAATAGGGGAAGAGACTGACTTGGATGACTCATCTGATGAGTCATACAGGGGATTAAGTGAGAGTGATGCATCATCTATCCACTCTTGGATGCTTGAGGACTTTGAAGGTCCTGAGGATGATGACATCTTTGAAAATAGGTCCCCAACTCATGCTAGGTATGTCTTTAAGAAATGTAGACAACTTCTTAAGAAAAGAAAGAAGAGGAAAAGAGCAGAAAGGGTAGAACAAGAGGCTGTAGAAACAAGGATGGGAGGGGCAGATTGGTATAGTAATGATGAGGCTGACAATGCAGGGGTAGGGGATACATATGAGGAGTGGGTTGAGGGGGTTGATATGGAGAGGTTTGAGCTGAAGGTTGGGATGAAATTTCCTACTAGGGAGGTGTTTAGTAATGTGCTGCAAGATTGGTATATTAGGAAGGGTTATGAATTGAAATTCATAAAAAATGAGTCAAAAGTAATCACAGCAAAGTGTAAGGGTGGGTGTGACTGGTCCTTGAGGGCATCTGTGGTCCAAAAAACCTCTACATTTCAGGTTAAAACCTTGAAAGGTAAACACACTTGTGCCTATAGGGTTCACAATAACCAAGCTGACTACAAGTATTTAGGAAAAAGAATACTTGATGCACTTAAGGACAACCCTAATGCATCAATGCAGACTTTGAAGAACAGGATTAAGAGGGAATGTGGGATAGAGTGCAGTATGCACAAGGTGTATAGGGCCAAGAAATATGTAGTGGGGTTGTTGAGTGTTGACATAGGGGAGCAGTACAACAGGCTATATGACTACTGTCAGACAGTAGTCAAGTACAACCCTTCTAGTAGGCTTGTCCTTAAGGTGAATACCAGTTTGAGTCCACTTAAGTTTCAAAGAATGTACTGCTGTTTGGCTGCAATTAAAGAGGGTTTCCTGAGTGGGTGTAGACCAATCATAGGGCTTGATGGGTCTTTTCTTAAGGGGCTGCATGCTGGTCAGCTTCTGTCAGCTGTGGGTAGGGATGGGAATGATAACATGTTCCCCATAGCTGTTGCTTATGTGGAAGTAGAGAAGCAAGATAGCTGGGAATGGTTCCTGAAGAATTTGCTGGAGGACATTGGGTCTGCTGAAGAGAACAGGTGGACTTTTGTCAGTGACAGACAGAAGGGATTGCTGGAGGCTGTGAGTGAGCTGGCACCAAACTCTGAGCACAGGTAAACCAATCTTGCCATTTGATGTTCTGCATATTTTTCCATTTTTTGATTGAGTAGGCATTCTGAAATCCTTGATTGAGTATGCATTCTGAAATCCTGTTTGTCTTGTGTTTGCTTTTGAATTGGTAGGTTTTGCCTGAAACACATGTATAACAATTTCAAGACCAAATTTAGGGGTCTTGAAATTAAGAAACTGTTTTGGAAAGCTACAAGCACTTATAATGTGAACAACCATAAGAGAGTTATGGCTAAAATTCAGAGGGTGAGTGTGAAAAGGGTGAGGAATTGACTGCATATGAGTGGTTGAGTGGGGTAGAGTCTAAGCATTGGGCCAGATGCTATTTTTCCACTCATTCAAAATCTGATGTCATTGTGAACAACATCTCTGAATCCTTCAATAATTTTATTCTGCCCTTTAGGGATTTGCCCATAATTGATATGTTTGAGTGGATAAGAAGGAGGTTGATGACTAGGATACAAGTTAAGAGAAATGGGATGTTGGGGTATGCTGAAGATATTTGTCCAAACATTATTAAAAAGATTGAAAATCAGAGGAAATTAAGCAGAAATTGTTTTCCTAGTTGGGCTAGGGATGAGAAGTATGAGGTCATGCACTTCCTAGAGAACCATATAGTGAATCTAAAAGACAAACACTGCACTTGTGGTTTCTTTCAAATGTGTGGGTACCCCTGTTGTCATGCACTTGCTTGCATAGGCTTCCATAGGTTGGCTGTTGAGGACTTTGTGGACACTTGTTTCAAAAAAGAAACATATCTGAGGGTCTATAGCCATAGTGTCAATCCTGTCCCGGGTATGCATGAATTTGAGAAGTCTGAATTGGGACCCATAACACCTCCTGATGTGAGGAGCAAAAGGGGCAGACCTAAAAAGAAAAGGATTCCTGATGGGAATGACAATCCAGACACCCTCAAAGCTTCAAGGAAAGGACTTACTCACACATGCAGCATATGCAAGACATTGGACCACAACAAAAGAGGATGCCCCAACAAACCAACCCAATGATCAACCACTGAAGACCCTGCACAAGCTGAGGAGCCAGATGATGTGTTTGACCAAGAGTTTGCTGAACTTTTTGGATGGGCTGTCAACAAAGATTAGGTATATCTCAACACACTATCCTATTGCTTTTAATTGTTGTTTTCTTCTCTTTTTGCTTTTAATTGTTGTTTCTGTTTTTGTAGCCACCTATTAACCTCACATAACAACAATCAACTCAAGGTGAAACAGTGGAAAATCCTTCCCAACCCATCAATGCACAAGATCAGGTAGATTAAGAATCATAAGTATACATTTTGTACTATAACTCACAGTAATCCATTATGCCTAATATTTTGTTTTTCTCTTAACAGATTCCTACTACTGGAGCTCCAAGAGTAAAGAAGTCTAGGAAGCAGAAGAATCCTACCAAAAGGAATGCATGAAATGTTCATATGTTTATTTAAGTTTTTGGTACAGTTTAGGTCAGTTTTTGCAGCATGTGATATTGTCTGTTTTTGATACAATATGGCTGTTTTGGGCTGCTGTTTTGGTTGCATATATCCTGGTAGTTGAGGATACATGTTGTGGGAATATTTTATACATGTTGGTACATACTTTAGGTACATATTTTGGGTGAATATGGGTAGATGATGGGGATAAAAACATGAGGATTTGAAAGTTGTTTTGCTGAACTTTATTTTGCATTGTCTATTGCTGTTGGTTTTCCATTCTGCTGGTTTTCTTCAATTTTTGTTCATTTCTATTTACTGCAGCAACATAGTGATTTGTTTACATGTTTTGTCTTTGCAAAATTGAAAGTGCTGAAATCAGGGATGCATATTAATATTCATATGTGGCAAATGTATTGAAATTGACCACATATTAGTTACAAATTATAGCAAGTAATTACTACATAGTTAACTTGTACTTGAGAATTACAATTAGAAAAAGCACCAACACAATGAAAACAAATATTTTGATAGTTGCTTGGTTTTGGTCAAGCTTTTAAATCTTCCGTGTGAGATTGTCACATTTGGAAAGTAATTCTTTAGAATTAGGGAATAGGGGAGAATCCACTTCTTCATCCAAATCCGGCATTTGCATTTCACTCGAATAACTCTTTTTTCCAATCGAAGTGGGTTCAAGCCAAGCAAAAAACCCACATTGAGACGACCGACACGTACAAAACAATTTGCCAACTGTCGCTTTGGACGGACCAACAACTTTAATTTCGGTATTTTTACGGCAGAAACACTTCTTGTAACAGTATCTTAAATCCAAATTTTCTTCACTTTTTGACATCATTGGCCTAAATGTTGAAGACATATCCTACAAAAATTACAAGAAATTGTCTAATTATTGATTGCTAAAATTACATTATAATATAAACAATAATATAATATAAAAGTAGTATAATAATTAAACTGATATTAACAGTATAATAATTTAAAAAAAAATTCATACCTAAAATGTAGTGGGAAATTAAATTTGAAGCTTTGTTGAAGGGGAAATCATGTATGAAAATTATGTTCAGCTTCTGCATACATATATACTCAACAGCAAGGGCAATTCTGTATTTTTACCCATGAATAACGGTCAAAAAAGATAAAAAATCACATCTCGAGCGCGTCTCTTACACATCCGTCAAGTCTGACGGATGTGGGTGATACGCGTCGAATTTTGGAAAACCCAGATGTTTTCCGTGCAATTTCTCTAACACAAGGGGGTTTTGCGCGAATTACTATAACACGAGAGGGTGCGTAGGATTTTAACCCATAGCACATACCCTCCGACAATGTGACCAAATCGAACTCAGGGACACTCTGGGGACCCGACGACCCTGTACAAATGCCTTCTAAAAAAAACCACAGTACTCCAAAAGCCGTGGAGTGAATCTATGCCTAAGACTGTCACACAGGCATATCTGCTGCTCCTCGATGTCTATTGAGCATGCAACCCAGTGATCGTCTAGGTTCATGACTGTCCAGACCTGAAATTTTGATGAAGATAATTAGAACCATGTACAGATTCCAAAATAAATAAAAATGAAAGATACAGATATTAATACCTACTTGTTGTATGCCATCCCACCACGGCACGATGAAGTTCCACTTCGGCCTCAAACCTCTCATATAAGCCGCACATCGCTCTAGTTGTTCCTCAGTGAACGCCTCTCTGATCCCCAACATGTATTTGACCTCGTCGGCTTCACCAGCATGCTTTTCCGTCCAAATTTCTTCACATATTTTCTACATTGACGTTGATTTATATAAAA
Source organism: Scutellaria baicalensis (assembly GCA_005771605.1). Taxonomy (NCBI): domain Eukaryota; kingdom Viridiplantae; phylum Streptophyta; class Magnoliopsida; order Lamiales; family Lamiaceae; genus Scutellaria; species Scutellaria baicalensis. The sequence continues at coordinate 18,668,187 of CM016729.1, read as the reverse complement.
TTTGAATATGACAACAAATGAAATATTACCCTAAAATAATGAACTGAACTCACAAACAGCTGGCTATCCACAATCTGAATCCTCCCGATAAATTGGTATTTGATTTGTACATTGGCTGCTTCTGGACGGCTCTGTAGTATGCCCAAGTACGCATCAATTTGATGTAATAGACAAAAACTTAAATCAATGAAAATCGAATAATCGGGAAACAGAAGAGGTGAATTCCAATGAAATTACCTCTGAGTCCAACTCATACTTTGGAGTAATGAAATTTCTGAAGGAATTTGGCCCCACTAGCGCTCCAGCACCGACATTGCGCCTGTAACGATTATAGAACATAATTTTAATAGAAAGAAATCTAATTTGGAACTTGAAAGAGCATTAGTTTCTTACCCGCTCACTTTGCCATCGTCACTCAGGAAGTAGGATTTGAACTCTGTGCACTTGACATGCTTCCTTCTAGTGGGCTCCTCTGCCAAAAATGGACTGCACACAACAGCAGATGGAACTCTACGTTACTATAGCTCCAATACCTTCGGTATCTAGGATACTCTGAGGTGTGATGGTAGTCAAATCGTAAGGGACAACAGAGGCCTCGGTCTCTGAAAATACCCTACCACCTTGTGTAGCTGGTGTCTCGAACGAGGGCAGCACAGTATAGACCGAGACGAAATACGCCTTAATCTGCTCCTCGATCATCTTAGGCATCAGTCCCTCCAGGCGCTTTTCTTCATCAGTGACGTGCTGTTGGAGACCGTCGAATCGTGATCCCAGCCCATCAGTGAACTGCTGGAGAGCATCGAATCGAGGACCCAACCCATCAGTGACCTGCTGGGTGACGTGCTACTGGAGAGCGTCGAATCGAGGACCCAACCCATCAATGACCTGCTGGGTGACGTGCTCCCTAAGACTGTTGAATCGAGAACCCATCCAATCAGTGACCTGCTGGGTGACCTCCTGCTGGAGACCGTCGAATCGAGATCCATCCAATCCGTCAATCGATTATACAAGTCGTCACTGGTCCTTGAGCTCGGCCTCGGATCGTGCTCATGGAAGTGAGACTCCGACTTAGGGTACCTCTGAGCAATGGGAGATGCATGAATGGGCACTTCAGTATAAGACGGGTACTGGGGGCCGCGTCGTCATCCTGCTCACCCTTCGCCTGAATGGGTACTGCGGTCCTGCGTACCTCTCTTCGGACCGCACGTCTTCTCGACGGAAGTGCCTCTGTAGGATCTCCAATGGGTGTAGAAGGTCTCGAAGGAGTACGAGCAGTAGCACGACGACCACATTGTCTCTGAGCGACCTGGACCCCCGTCAGGATATCGTCATCGATATCCTGCCAGTACGTCTGAATCACTTCATCGTCTGTGGGTATCATTGTTGTAAAACACTTGACCTGTAACAAAATTGTATAAGTAATGAATAAACGATGATAATAAGTGGCAACTTACGGTGTTAAATAAATAAATAGTAAATACCTCACCCGTGAGCACTTGTGAAACATCAGTGTCCGATTTCTTCAAGCTCCACTTCATACAACGGGGCATCAGGATAGGTGTGTCCAATCTACACCCGGCAAACTGAGAGGTAATAGGGATAGCCTAAAAAGCCCATATCTAAATAGGTCATATTCGAAAATTATTTTCGCAAAAAAACATTAAAAAAACCTAAACACACTTTAAAGAAATTTCGACAAACTAATTTGTAGGGACATACCAGCAGGACTATCAAGAAACCATAGAAATGGTACTGCAGTATGTAGTTACGAGCAGGAACTGTGGTAGGTAGCATATCCATGTATTTGACCAGGGTGAGGAAGCTGATCTTCCCCCATGGAAAGCTCTCCCATAAGTCTTCATCCTCCACCAACGTCTAAACCCATCGGTCTACAGTTGTTTTACCGGCGTGCACCTCGAGCAGTATGAGGTGGAGGATCAAAATTTTGGCAATCTTCACCGTGTCCTGCATACTATCACCAAACTCACCGGCTCTGAATCGAGCACGGAGGTCAGACACGGTGACCCGAGATGACTCGGCGTGCACCCTCCAGTACACTGTTTCATCTGATGGGTTGTGAATTACGGCCGAATTGAAAGTCGAGTCGCCGAACTTTAACCCCATCACTAGGGCAAACTCGTGCTTACCGAACCAACAAATACTTCTTTCCTGCCCTACACAGAACCACCTCTCGTGTACAAGCATCTCGTTACCACGCACCTCATATGACATGAGGACGTGTAAGAAACCCTTGCAAGACTCTCTCTCCATCTTCCACATCAGTAAATGTCCGAAACTCGTCTTCCAAAAGTCATGGAGACACTGTCGGCCCATCGATCGAAGCTATTCCTTGACCTCATCAAGTACCGCAAGATGAACATATCTATTTACATATGCGATGGTATCCTGGCATGCCTCACGAACGTAATGGAACTCGATCTGTATATTTACAAACGCTAAAATAATTAAACAACCATGACCAAAAATTCTATGAATTAACAAACAAACTTAAAGGGATTAACGAATACAAAAAATACAAATTAAAGAATTAATAATAATTAACTAACGAAAATTAACTAATAAATTGAACGAATTAACTAACAAATCGAACGAATTAACAAATTAACTAACGAAATAAAAATTAACTAAGCGAATTAAAAATTGACTACGAATTAAAAAAATTAACTAACTAAAGAATTAAAGTTAACTAATTACCGAATTAAAAAATTAATAAACTAACGAATCAAAAATTAACTAGTAATTAAAAAATTAACTAAGTTAACTAATTAACGAATAAAAAAAGTTTCAAGTCCAGTCTATTTGCAGCAAACATACTATGTTTCAGAAGCTATTGCTCAAATCTTGTTGCTTTCTTTGTTGAAGAATTTATTCTATCTTCTTAAACTGTAGGAGTCACTTGATCGGAGACTGTTCCTGATCAAGTGCTTTCATTCTTATTAGAAGAACAAGTGCTCTGTGTGGGCAAATAAGTTTTGGTCACTGTGCAGCTACCCTGTGTGGGAAGAAAGCTGATAGTTCTTGTTAAGTTTGTTTGTAGAAGTCGGGTCTTTGTAAATCAAACTTATACTTAACAAAGTTCCTCCTTGAGAAAGAATAGAGAGGACGTAGAAGGATTACTCCACCCTCGAACTTCTATAGATCGTTGTATCTATCTTACTGTTTAGCTTACTGCCTGCTTAATCTCTTGTTTCTCTTATGCTTAAGCTGATATATTGTCTGTCATTGCATCCTGCCTAAAACTTTTCAGAAAACTCATTGTGTTTAAGTATTTTCCGTTGTACATTCAAACTCTTTTTTCATTAAGTCTCTAAGGTAACTGTTCAAGCAGTAACCTCTCTGAAGCAGTAAGCTCGGTAGCTACCTGCCTTCTGGGACTTAAACATTCTTTGGAGAAAAGTTTGAAAAATTTGTGTAGACTTATTCACCCTCCCTAAGTCTACTGCCACTTGGGACCAACACTTTTCATATGACTCATATTAAGAATTGTTTTCAAGATCTGAAATTAGAAGATGGAGGGGTTGTAATTCTAAAGAATGATCATAGTTGCAAAATAAATGGTATAGGTTCCTTTGAGGATGTTTGATGAAGTGGTTAGAATTCTGACACATGTGAGGTTTGTGCCTGATTTGAAGAAAAACTTCATTTCACTTGGTATGTTAGATACTCAAGGAACCAATCTCATTCTGAAGCTGGAATCCTTACAGTTTCCAAAGGTGACAGAAATGTGATGCAAGGTGTGAAGATGAATGAGTTATACTTTCTAGAGGGAGAGACTTGTCAAGGTGATGTAAATTTAGTTTTAGAAATGGATAGGACATAGCTGTCGCACATAAGGTTAGGGCATATGAGTGAAAAAGGCCTTCAAGAACTTGCTAAACAAAAGGTGTTTGGATGAGACAAAATCAGCAAACTGGAATTATGTGACTCTTGTGTGCTAGGCAAGAACAAGAGACAATCATTCAAGAGTGGATCTCATGTGTCAAAAGTGCCATTGGAGTATGTCTATTCAGACCTATGGGGACCTGCAAACTCAAACTAGAAGTGGAGGCAAGTATTTCATGTCTCTAATTGATGACTATTCAAGAAAGATGTGGGTGTATATCCTGAGATCTAAAGATAAGGCCTTCAACACTTTCAAGGAATGGTTCACTAAGGTGGAAAATCTATCCGGAAAGAAGTTCAAGTACCTCAGAACTGATAATGGCTTAGAGTTCACATCAGAGGAATTCAATAACTTCTGTAAAGAGAGAGGTATTGTGAGGCACAAAACATTTCTAGGAACTTCTCAGCAAAATGGACATGCTAAGAGGATGAACCAGACAATTCTGAACAAAGTCAGATGTGTGCTCATCAGTTCAGGACTTTCAAAGAGCTTCTGGGGAGAGGTTGTGGCTACAGTTGTGTATTTGATCAACAAAAGTCCTCCTTGGCTATAGAGTTCAAGACCCCAAAAGAAAGGTGGAGTGGATCACTAACAAACTACAACAATCTCAGGGTATTTGGTTGCATGGCTTTTGCTCATATAGCCCTAGGCTCTAAAGTGTGTTTTCCTTGGATATCCTAAAGAGATTAAAGGCTACAGATTGTGGTGCTTTGAAAAGGAATATCATAAGTGCCTAATATGCAAAGATGTGGTATTTGATGAGAACAAAATGCCAGTTAAAAGGATGATCCAGCCACAACTAGTACTTCTGGAATTGATGAAGAATCATATGTTGAGGTGGAGCCTGTTTCTATCAATTAACCAACAGAAGAAGGTCCAAATTCAGAAGAACAATAAACTGAGTCTGATCATGAAGAACTAGAGGATCAACTGGCTAATTACCATCTGGTTAGGGATAGGTCTAGTAGACCTATCAACCTCCAGAAAGGTTTGGATATACTGACACTGTATCATTTGCTTTGGTTACAGCTTAAGAACTGGAAAGCTCAGAATCAGCAACCTACAAAGAAGCTATCACTGGTTCATAAAAGGAGCAGTGGTTAGTGGCTATTCAAACTTAATTCTCTAAAAAAGAATCGGACTTGGGAAATTGTTGAGAAACCTCAAAAGCAGAAGCTTATAGGATGTAAATGGATCTTCAGAAGGAAGGTTGAAGTAGCCAAAGAGAATAAAATCAGGTTTAAAACAAGATTAGTTGCTAAGGGCTTCACTCAGAAAGAAGATATTGATTATACTGACATATTCTCTCCAGTGGTTAAGCATTGCTCAATAAGGGTTCTTCTGGATATGGTGGCTCAATTCAACATGTATTTGCATCAGATTGATGTTATCACAACCTTTTTACATGGAGAGTTAACAGAGAGGGTCTACGTGACTATACCATAGGGTCATCATGTCAGTGGTAGTGAGAACAAGGTATGCTTGCTCAAGAAATCACTTTATGGCCTCAAGCAGTCACCAAGATAATGGTACTTGAGGTTTGATCACTTTATGCTTAAAGCTGGTTTCGCTAGAAGTGAATTTGATCATTGCGTTTATATTAAGCATGATCAGAATTCACATACTTTTCTCTTGCTGTATGTTGATGACATGTTGTTGGCTAGTACTTCTAACTCTTCTTTGCTTTAAGTGAAATCTTTATTGAAGACTGAATTTGAGATGAAGGATTTAGGAGACCAAGAGGATGTTTGGAATGGATATAATCAGAAATGAGTTTTGTAAAGTGTGTGTTCGTCACATAGTGTGTGTTCTTGAGTTAAGTTGATCGAGTCTTATAATCATTCTTGATTGTGATCAATAAGATTCTCCCCTTCCGATGCATCCTGTGGACGTAGGCTTCAAACCAAACCACGTAAATCCCGGTGTCTTTGAGTGTTGATTCAATTTTTGATTTCAATTACTCATTTCTTTGTTCTATTGGATTTCTCAAATTCATGGGCAATCTTTGGAGCTATTGGGAGTTTTGAGCGATACTCCCAACAGCGACTTAATAAATTTATTTGTATTTTATTCACGATCTGCATCAGAATTCAGAAACAAACTAACATACCAAATGAATTGATTGATCAAATATAGGTGGTTGCAATTGGTTGGTCATGATAATTAATACAAGGCTTTTAAAAATCATTTATCAGATCGATATATACACATAACATTTTCATATTTTATTCATAAAAAATTTGGTCTGGAGTGGCGTAATTAAATTAATAATTAATAATATGACGTGACATAAAAAGAATTGCAATTATTGTCGGTTATTAATTAATTCTTTTGAAGCATTTGGAGTTGAGTTATTCCAACGTCGACATATTATGTTAGTGAGTTTTATTTGGTAGGTGACATTAATTAATTTTGCAATAAGCTAGGTCAACCGACTGACCCAGTGATAATCTTATCACAACTTCAACATACCAAAATTTTAGATTAAACCCATTTCAATGATTTAAATAATATTAATCCCTATTTTTGAATTTGAAACTCTAAAACTTGAATTATTGGACCAAGAGCCATAGTAATAAATTTGAACTCCTTAAACTTCCATTAACTCATAAAACACTTAATTATTGCTCGACAAAGTTTCATATATTGAAATTCAATGGTTACAATTGGGACTAAAAATCACACAAACTATTTGATACTCTAGGTCATTTGTTAGAGGTTTCGTTTGAGCTCGTTTTGACAGAGACATTAAGCAAAAACTGAAACATATATAAATTTTGAAGCTCAATAATATTTGAAATCAAGCTTTAATAATATTATTGTTCTCTCGGCTCAACTTGTATCATTTACGACTCCGGTTATAAAATCTCAATGGAATGATACATACTGTTCACTTTATAAAACCTTGTAATTAATGTTCATAGTTAATGAAAGAAAACCTCAACCAAACTGTGTATAAATATTTCATCACCTAATCTGATTTAATAACTTGCAAAAGCCATTCATTTCTTGAACAATCATACCTGAAACCACAAAGAAAACACAGAAGAAAACTTTGCATGACTTCTCTCATCAAAATCTCCAAATGCAGAAACAAAGTAAAAGTCCATTAAATTTGATCTGGGCTCTTATGCTCCAATCTTGAAGAGCCCATATATGATGAGTTCTTCCTGAAGAGGAAAGTTTGGAAGCCTCCCATCTCAGACCAGAACATTAATATATTACATGTAACCACTTTAAGAGAAGCATGGAATCCAATGAAGAAAGAAAGAAAAGGAGTGGAGGTGGGACCATGATGGATTTATAGCAAGAAGATGAGAGACAAGATAGGAAACCAACCTGGAAAGAGGGAAATTTTGTGGGGTTTGGTTTGTTTGAGCCTGCCTGTGTTTGGTGTCAGTGTGTGTGTGTGTGTGAGTCCCAAAATTCCACAATTTTGACAACTAATTTCTTGATTGTGAGTTTTCCAAACTGCTGACACAAATCAACACCATTGGGCCCCACACCCATTAAAGGGTTTGGCCCTGATTTAATAGAGCTCACAGAACAAGAATGCAATGATATATGGTTTCTGGGGTGGGGTGGGGTGTTGAATTTTGACTCGAGTTGGAGTTTTGCCTATTCAGTTTTGTCAAGATGATCATGGGAAAAGGTTTCACGCATCTTTGTTCTTTAGTTAATTTGAATGCTTATTTATTTCCATCTTCTAATTTATAAACGTGTTGAAATGTCTATTGTCTAGACCAGATCTATCATGTACTTGTCTTCTCTCCATGGCTTTATTGTTATTTATTTACTTTTCAAAACAAGATAATTCCATAAATTAAGCACAGTAGCTATCGAGTAGGTGGGTCATCCACAAGATTCGAAAGCTCCGGCTCAAGGAATTTTTTTATGGGAGTTATAATTTACCCCCATAAACATAATAGAATGATAAGTTCATGAAGATTATTATTTTTTGATTTATAATAATATTGTAATATTTCTATCATATATGTGTGAGAACTCTACAACCTATACTAATTTATTAAAGAGTGTTTTTGGGCTACTTTTAGGTGAGAAACATGTGCTTAAAGAAGTGGGTAAACAAGTTTTAGTGATGAAGAAATGATATGTTTCCATCATTACATTTAAATTGTAAAATGAAATACATTTCTATGAAATACTTTCTAGCCTACAATTCATATTAGTTTTGTATTTTATTCAAGAAAGCACATTATGTCTATGATTGTGACATTAAAAATACTAGTTAATTCCAAATAAGATGTCCAATTACTATGTACTCTAACTGAAAAAGTTCATCATTAGTGTCTTTGGTTGGTATTTAACTTCTCGATCTCATCATATAATTAGTTATCAAAAGGTCCACATCTAATGTCTTGAAAAGGAGTAGGAAAATTCAAATGAAGCTCTTATTATCAGTTATAGTCAAAATTTCATTAAATTCAACTCATTTTTGGTCCAATTAATCTTACCAAGAATATTGCTCAGATAGACCCTTACAAATATGAATTTTATACAATTAAAAAATAACAACAGACAAATTTATATTGTACCAAAAATTATTGGAATCTCATAAGTGGAAATACCCCAATTTAACCCATTCACTATACTATTGGCAAAAAATGAACCCAACTAAATTGATATTTCTATTTTAACCCAACAACTATAATATTTACTCAAAATAACCTATTGATTTGACCGATTCAAATTTTGACAATGATTGGTAATGATTGAGTATGAAATCAATGTATATATCATAATATTAAAATAACCCTAAAAAATAGGGTTATTCGAACAATAATCTTATTGTTCGAACAACCCTATTTTTTAGGGTTATTCGAAAATTACACTTATTCGAAAATTACATATAATTTTCGAGTAACCCTAAAAAATAGGTTTCGAAGGGTTATTCGAAAATTACCCTTATTCGAAAATTACATATAATTTTTGAATAACCCTAAAAATAGGGGTTATTCTAACAATACACCTATTGTTAGAATAACCCCTATTTTTAGGAGTTATTCGAACAATGGGTGTATTGTTAGAATAACCCTATTTTTTAGGGTTATTCGAAAATTACATATAATTTTCGAATAAGAGTAATTTTCGTGTAACCCTACAAGAACATTTTCGTGTAACCCTCAACATTTTCGTGTAACCCTACAATCTACATTTTTGTGTACAATTGAACCCCTAATTTGTATTGTTAGAATAACCACTAAAATTAGGGGTTATTCTAACGATACACCTATAGGGGTTATTCTAACAATACACTTATTGTTAGAATAACCGCTATTTTTAGGGGTTATTCGAACAATAAGTGTATTGTTCGAATAACCCTATTTTTTAGGGTTATTCGAAAATTATATGTAATTTTCGAATAAGAGTAATTTTCATGTAATCCTACAAGAATATTTTTGTGTAACCCTCAACATTTTCGTGTAACCCTACAATCTACATTTTTGTGTACAATTGAACCCCTAATTTGTATCGTTAGAATAACCACTAAAATTAGGGGTTATTGTTAGAATAACCCCTAATTTGTATTCTAACAATAGGTGTATTGTTAGATTAACCGCTATTTTTAGGGGTTATTCGAACAATAAGTGTATTGTTCGAATAACCCTATTTTTTAGGGTTATTCAAAAATTATACGTAATTTTCGAATAAGAGTAATTTTCATGTAATCCTACAAGAACATTTTCGTGTAACCCTCAACATTTTCGTGTAACCCTACAATCTACATTTTTGTGTACAATTGAACCCTTAATTTTTTCTATTTTCGTGTCCCATGAAGATAAGACTACATGCAACCCTAACATGACCTTAAACAACATACTCTTCGTGTACAAATTAATTCAAACCAACTTATATAAATTATGGTTTGGAAGAGAGAGGAAATTGATTTTCAGGCCATGTATTTGAAATGAGAGATACACGAAAATCATGTCTATTTGTTGCTACATTTTAGTCAAAAAGTTGGACAAGATTCCTGCCATTTACTGCCAAGATTCGCTGCAATTTCTACCAATTTACTGTCATGTTGACTTCAACTTTACTTTATGTCAATCAATGACTATTTTTGACACTAATTAAAGTGTTTGGGTTATAAGTGGGATTTCAACTTAGTAGTGGCTAATTTTATCCCATATTATAGTGATTGAGCTATTTTGAGCCACTTATCCATCCGATAATCACGTGGACACGACATTCTAAGCACAACAATTATATTTGGAAATGCTAATACATTGATTTTTTTTTGAATAATACATTGAATATATATGACATACAATATATATGAGTGTTTTGTGAGTTAATAAAGTGAATATTATAATCCATATATGTTTACAAATAATGTCTAAATGAAATAGATTTCTGGATATAATAGTAGATATTAGATTTGGTAAATTTTATTCGGTTAAAAATAACTTAATTAAATAAATTTCTGAAGATAGCATTCTGAAATATATATTTAAAATTTAAGATGATCTCAGATTGGATTTTCTGTGACGCAAGAATATTTTATTGTATGCTTACGTTAACAACAAAGCGTAATACTCATAATGTAGAGTATAATAATATATTAATTAGTGTGAATCTTTATGATGCAATTTTTTATTGCTTATAAAATTAGAAGCTATCAACGATAATTAATTAACTATAAACATGATGCATTGAATCTATTACGTAATACCTAATCCAAATAATTAGTTAT